>WOXC01002963.1:0-470919 GCA_011680675.1 Gymnobelideus leadbeateri | reverse complement strand
AGAGACAGTGTGTGTGTGTGTGTGTGTGTGTGTGTGTGTGTGTGTGTGTGTGTGTGTGTGTTTTTGTTTCTGGCTAAATGACTTTCTTTACTTTGAAGGATGAAGATTCTCTTTGCAACAAGCTATGCACATTTACTATCACACAGAAAGAATTCATGAACCAGCATTGGTAAGTGTGCCCTTTCCCATGAGGTTAGGGGTTTCTCTTTCTTGCCTGCTGGGATTTGTCACTTATTTGTGGATTTTTTATCTCTATAGGTACCACTGTCACACCTGCAAGATGGTGGATGGGGTCGGTGTGTGTACAGTGTGTGCCAAGGTCTGCCACAAGGATCATGAGATTTCCTATGCCAAGTATGGGTCCTTCTTCTGTGACTGTGGAGCCAAGGAAGATGGTAGTTGCTTGGTAAGGGGGCCACAATGCTTGTTGTGCTCTTAAGTGATTTGGCAGTTAGACCAGACTGGGAGAGAATTGCCAGGATACACAAGGGCCTAGTCCATTTGCCTAACTGGTGAAATCCAGTGCAGTGTCATAGGCAGAACTGGATTGGAGTGGGAGTGTTTTGGGTTCTTTTAAAGTTGGCTTTGTTGTGTGACCCTGTCCAAGTCACTTCTCCCTCTTAGATTCTCTGTATCTTCTGCAAAATGAAGGCTTTAGATAGGATGACCTGTGAGATTACCTTTGCACCCAAGATCTTCTTTGGCACTAACATATAATGAATCTGAGTCTAGCTTTTGCCACTGCCAGAGGCATCCTGTGGGCTATAGGCAGGCCACATCATCTCTCGTCATTTCTCCCAGGCTACCTCTAGGTCTAGTTTTTTAGACTCAGTCTCTAACAAATGATTATAGGGAAATAGTGAGGAATGGGATTCATGAAGCATTATCCTCAGAATTAAGACATCATAAGTGAGTAATTGGGAGGACAGAATTTAGGCCATCCTGGCTAACATTAGTAGATGATGTAAAGCTAGGACAAACAGTGGACAAGAGAATCAGACTCCTGGAAGATCTCAACAGGCTGGATAAAACATTGCACTGAGTAGAATGTGTGTTGCACAGTTACCCTCCCAAGTAGCACGACAGTGGGGGCATAGTAGTGGTCGTTCTAAAAAAGATGGGGGTGGGGTTTAGTGAATGACAAGATCAGTATGAAGCTGTAGTACGTGACTGCCAAGAAAACTAATACAGCTTTCACCTGCTCTGAGAGATGAAGTGCGAGGATGCAGAGACTCCTACTGGGCCCTGCTGAGATCACACCTGGAATGTTGTATTCATTTCTGGACACCACATTTAAGGAGGCTGTTTATTGGCTGCAGAGCAGGCTCAAGATGGGAAAGCTCAGTTGTGCCGTGTGAGGATTATTTGAAGGAAGTAGGCAGGAGCAGACAAGATTTAGCAGAGACATTTGTTTTCTTAATGAAGTGCTAGCATGTGAAAGAAAAATTAGCTTGTTCTGCTTGGCCTCAAAGGGAAATTGAGAGATAAATTGAGATTTAATATAAGGAAGAACTACACAGAAGTCTCCAAAAGTGGGCTGGACTGACTTAAGAGGCTGTTCATTTTCCTGTTCAGGTCACTTTTGGGGTATGTTGTAGAGGGAGATTTCTGTTCAGGGGCAGGTTTGAGGTGTGAGATTCTGTAACTCATTCCTTTGATTAGTTGCCCCAGCATCTCAGGTGTATAGGCTCAAGGTCCTGTGGGTAGGGCCAGGGCTCTCTGAGTTTTTATTGTTTTGTTTCAGGCTCTGGTGAAGAGGACACCCAGCAGTGGCATGAGCTCCACTATGAAGGAATCAGCATTTCAGAGTGAGCCCCGGGTTTCTGAAAGTGTGGTGCGCCATGCCAGCAGTACGTCCCCGGCAGACAAGGCCAAGGTCACCATCAGTGATGGCAAAGGCGCTGATGAAGAGAAGCCCAAGAAGAGCAGTTTGTGCCGCAGTGTGGAGGGTTGCCGAGAAGAGCTTCAGACCCAGGTCGGCTTCCCAGATGACTCTCACCCAGGAGTAGGGCTGAGAGTCCAAGGGAGGCAAGGGGAAGAGGGTCTTTGGATTCTGGGCATCTGTGGCTCCATTTGATCACCTAAAGTCACAGATTTTTACCTCAGTTTTTCCACATGTGTGATGGAAATAGCTGTAATTAACCATTGGCAGTCATCACCTCAGAAGGCTCTGCTGCCTGATAGCATAAAGCAGGGGAGGGACACTGGAGCAGTTAACTGAGTCAGCAGCACAAAAAGTTTGGCAGCCATTTGCATGAAAGGAGAAATAAGGCTGGGAAGTCTTGCATTTTTACACTAATTAAATGAAACCTCAGTTGGTTGTTCCAGTGGCTAGCATGTTGGACTAGGAAGGAGGAGAAATGTATTGTAATGGCACCTCCTCAAGGATATTACAGAGAGAGCACTTGATCTTTGTGCACTTTCCATTTCTTCATTTGTTTTTTTCCTCAGGCAAACTTCTCCTTCGCTCCCTTGGTGTTAGACATGCTTAGCTTCCTCATGGAGGCCATTCAAATCAACTTCCAACAGGCTTCAGCTATGGGCAGCAGCAGCCGGGCCCAGCAGGCGCTCAATGAGTTACACACCTTGGACAAGATGGTAGAGATGACAGACCAGCTGATGGTGAGTGCCAGTGTTCTCATGGAGCCAGCTAATGTGGGGACCAGTGAACTAACTGGCAGCCAGATTGTGCCTAGTGCTGCCCTCAGTACCCTTGGAATGTCATCTCCACCTTCTTAGGATAAGTGTCTAGCCATAAACAGTCTGTGTCACCTTAGTGCATACCTCCTCTAGTCCTCAAATACTTTTTACCCCCTGTGGTACATAAATTACATAAATTGTGCCTAAGTACATCTATTTGTTTCTTTAAATTTTATTTCCCCCCAATTACATGCAAAGACAATTTTTAGCATTCATTTAAAAATTTTTTTGAGTTCCAAATTTTATCTCTCCTTCCCTTACCTACCTCCTCCCTGAGACAGTAAGCAATTTGATACAGGTTATGCGTTACGCTTATTTTTAAAAAGGTAGACCTAGTACTGGGACTTTATCACTTGGTTACGTTATCATTGCATATTTGTTTTCTTCCCTTTTTGTAGGTCCCTACCTTAGGCTCTCAGGAAGGTGCCTTTGAAAATGTCCGGATGAACTACAGTGGAGACCAGGGCCAGACCATTCGCCAGCTCATTAGTGCTCACGTGCTAAGACGTGTGGCAATGTGTGTGCTGTCTTCACCCCATGGGCGACGCCAGCATCTAGCTGTCAGCCATGAAAAGGGCAAGGTGCATCCTCCAGTTCCCTTCTTCACGCCCTAGGATTTTTTAAATTTATATTTTATGTTTTTCAACAAACAAAAATTCACCTCTCCTGTTCCAACTCCTCTACTTCCCCCACCGCCATTGAGAGAAAAAGCAAAACAAAAATCAAAACGTTTAACATGGTTGTATCAACAAAGATATATAATCAAGCAGAACAAATTGCTGCTTTGGCCACATCTGTCTCTTACACACACACACACACACACACACACACACACACACACACACACAGAGTAAGAGATCTCTCTCTCTCTCTTTCTCTGTCTCTCTCTCTCTCTATTCTGTACCCTCAGTCTTTCACCTTTCTCTTAGAGCATGGGTAGCATGCTTTATCATTAGCCCTCTGCAATTGTGTTTGATGATAACACACTGATCAGAGTTCTAAATTCTTTCAGTCATTTGTCTTTACTGTTTTCATTCTAAGAAATTGTTCTCCTGGTTCTTTCTGCGTAATTCATTATGCATCAGTTTATCCAGGTCTTCTCAGGCTTTTCCTGAAATCATCTCCATTATTTCTTACAACCCAGCCATGTTCCCTGGACGTCCCCTCAGTTTCTCATTCTTTGCCACTACAAGAAAAGCTTCTATAAATGTTTTTGTACCTCATTTCATTAAGACTTTGTTTTGCTTAGGATTGATATTCCTCCTAATTTGCCCTTCTTCTATTTCCCTTTCCTCACTCTTTACTTGTTGAGTGAAATGTATTTTTGTATCCAACTGTGCTTCCCCATCCTGCCCTGTTTATTTAACTAATTGTTAAAAATTGTTTAATCCTTCACGATTCTTTCTTCCATAGTTCTCATTTCTTTCCTTTTTTTCTCTAGTACTCTCATTTCAGTGGCAAAGACATTCTTAAACTTTTAAACATTCTTATTTCATCTCTTTTAGGAATTCTAGTTGAATTCTCCTTCTCTCCCTTGGTGTTAGACATGCTTAGCTTCCTCATGGAGGCCATTCAGATCAACTTCCAACAGGCTTCAGCTGTGCCTATGCTGTGTTTTTCTTTGAAGCTTTTTTTTGTAGATGTTTGGAGTCATCCTCTTCTTCTGATTTTTTGTCTTGAGTGTTACTGCCACCATATTAGCGTTTTATGGTAGAATTCTTTTTTTGTTTGCCCATTCTTCCAGGTTACTTCTCAACTTGAGATTTGATGTTAGGGCTAGGCTTTGTGCACTTTTAGAGGGAAGAGGGAACACGAATTTCTCTGGGCTAGACCTGTTGCTATTTTCTTGGGGTTATTGAATATTCTGTTCCAAGATCCCAGGGACAGCCCAGGTTGGGGATCTACAAACTGTCAGTGGTCCCAGAGTAGTCTAGTCTAGGGTAAAGTCTTATTGTGGTCCCTGATGTCTGAGTTCTGGAGATTCCTCCTCTGGGCTCATATCACCTTCTCAGTCCAACCTGGATCTTTGACTCAGCATTGGATAGTAGGCAACACAGTTGCCAGTTGGCACCTCTTCCTATTAAGTTACTCTGGTATGGGTCTAGGGATGCCCCAGTATAGATCTAAGATACCTCCTTCTCAGGTGCATAGCCTCTCCCTGGACATTCTGCATGCAGTGATCCTGGCCACAGCTTGTCCTCATTTTCTACAGATCTTTCTGTCTCCCTATGCCATCATGTGCTGGAAAAATAACTTACTGTGACCTTTTCTTGGATTTCCCCATCAGGATTCTGTCGGGTGCATTTTCTAGCTCTGTTTGAAAAAAATTTTTTATTTGAAGGTGGGGCTGGGCAGGGTGCTCTCTACTGACTGCTTCCTGCTACTCTGTCATCTTGATTACCAGTAATGCTAGGAAGGCATTTCTTGCCCAGCTGCCAAACAAAGCTGCAGCAGAGGGTCCTGGTGAGACAAGGAAGAAATCATAGCCTTTTCTGAAGGTTCTGTGTCTTCTGATGGTATCATAACTGGGAATATATGTTGTCCATGTTTCTTTGCAGATTACTGTTCTACAGCTCTCTGCACTCCTCAAACAAGCAGATTCCAGTAAAAGAAAGTTGACCCTCACCCGCCTGGCATCGGCACCAGTCCCGTTCACTGTGTTAAGTCTTACTGGAAATCCTTGTAAGGAAGACTATCTTGCTGTGTGTGGACTGAAGGTAAGAGTATAGAGCCAATTATGGAGTCCATTAGAATTTTGTAGAGAGTTTTAATATTTTCCCCAAATTGTCATATTTGTCCCCTTATTAGATTATATGCTACATGAGGGCAGGGACTCCTCCCTTTGCTATTCTTCTCAATGATGATCATAATGCACTTGACATAGTACTTAATAAATGTACTGAATTGAAGAGAAGGCAATAAATGCCTCTATGGCCCCTTCATTCTTTTTATTTTATGGCTATTGATATATTTTGATTTTAGGTAAAATTAGGTAGAAGATTATATTTTTCTAAAGTCCTTTACCTGACTGCTTCTCGCAAGGAGTTTGAAAACTTCTTTATGATAGTTTAAGTGGTTGTCTTTAAAGGGTTCCTTTCAACAAATTCTGTGAACCCTTGTGGAGTGCCTACTGTATACAGTGCCCTAGGGACAAGAAACAGAGATAAACAATAATTTTTGTCTTCATACAACTTAAATCAGGGGAGACAGTTGGTAAACAAAAGTTTATCATATGGGATGGCTAGGTGGCGAAGTGAGTAGAGCGTCGGCCCTGGAGTCAGAAGGACCTGAGTTCGGATCCGGCCTCAGACACTTAATGCACACACAAACAAAAACCTAGCCATGTGACCTTGGGCAAGTTACTTAACCACAATTGCCCTCCAAAAAGCAAAAAAAAAAATTATCATACAGAAGAGATCATGAGAAACACATAAATGTTCAAATAAAGTGGTATGCAAGGTTCAAGGAGAAAATGGCCATTTGTGACCCAGGGGGGCAGAGTTCAGTGGGGAGGGTGGACATTTCACTGTATCTTGAAAGGGCAGAAGGGATGAGGATGTTGGTATGCTGAGAATGGGTCTAGAAGGTCCTGGTGGGAAGCATTGAGGACAGGAGAAGATTACATGACTAGGCACAGACATTCCACAGCCAAGAGGAAGTCTTTGTTTCAGGGTACAGAAGTCAGTTGAAAGGCCGAGAAGAGAGGGGCATTTTCTGAGACTTGAGCAGGAATAAGTCAGACCATACTTTGTCTTCTTTGTCCTCATGCTGGGTACCAGGACTGCCATGTGCTGACCTTCAGTAGCTCAGGCTCCGTTTCTGACCACTTGGTGCTGCATCCTCAACTGGCAACAGGAAACTTTATCATCAAAGCTGTGTGGTTACCTGGCTCACAGACAGAGCTGGCCATTGTTACTGCAGACTTTGTCAAGGTAGTCTCTACTCTTATTGTTGGTCTGATGACTGTGTGGTGGTTGGGAGCCTCTGCTAGCCAACCGTGTGCTTCAGAAAGCTGCTCAAGGGGGCGGGTGACCCATTGTTGTTGTTCATCCTTTTTTCTTGAAGAAGACAAATGATGTCAAGAAGGTGGTGGCTTGACTTGTGAGTGAATTGTTTTTAAATGAGAAAGAGCTGCTCAGAGTCGTCAGCCTCACTCCTCCAGAGTCATCCACATCTAGTGACAAGATACAAGTCATGGTGACAAGCCTCTCTGGCTCACTGTTCAGATTTTGGTGGCCTGGAATGAGTGTAAACAGCAGTTGTTTTCTGTCCTGATCAGAGGCTTCCAGGGTCTTCCCTTCCCAGATTGATAATTCTGTGATGGTAAATTAGGCCATCTTTTGTCTTAATTCTTAGCTTTTGAAAGGGCATTGCTTTAGATCCATTAGGAACTAACAGATTTTGCTTTTGCCAAGCATAAGAAATCCAAGTTAAAGCTCATTCTAATCCTTGATCTACTAGTTCCCAGCTCAGCCTGGCAGCCTTGGTTGGTTTAGCCACTAATGAGTCAAGCGAGGGTCTGCTAGAGGGACCAAGAATCGGCTTCTTGTTCAGTCTTTTCTCTCTCTACCCTGCAGATCTATGACCTCTCTGTTGATGCCTTGAGCCCCACCTTCTACTTTCTCTTGCCAAGCTCAAAGATCAGAGATGTTGCTTTTCTCTTCAATGAAGAGGGCAAGAACATTATTGTTATAATGTCCTCAGCTGGCTACATCTACACTCAGCTCATGGAGGAGGCCAGCAGTGCCCAGCATGGGCCTTTCTATGTCACAAATGTGCTGGAAGTCAATCATGAAGACCTGAAGGTTGGAGTGACTTTTCTCTTTCTCTGCCCTCAATTATTTAGGATTATAGGATTTAGAATTGTAAGAGACCCTTAGAGATCCTTTAGTCTAACATCCCATTTTATAGCTGAGGAAACTGAGGTTGAGTGGTAAATTGAAGTATTCTGTGCTACCCAGGGAGTAAAGAATAGAGAAATTGCTTTCTCCTCTGCCATGCCACCTCTCCAGCAGTTTATCCATGAGAGGGGGAGAGAATATTTGTTCTATTTTTCACCTCATGTCTTGTTTCCCAAGACATTAAACACATCTTCATGTCCTCAAGGGTGAAACTGCTTGACCTTAATGATCCACCATCCTCAGTTCCCAGGGTTTGGGTTATAAATTCCCCCAGGAGATATACTCTCTGCAACAGCCAAGCCGGAGCCTCAGAGGCCACCCGCCTGCTCAGCTCTGCTGGTGCTTTGCTCAATGCCCATGTTGGCTCTGTGTCCCAGCAGGACAGCAATAGCCAGGTGGCAGGAGGAGGCGTGTCTGTGTACTACTCCCACGTGCTGCAGATGCTCTTCTTCAGCTACTGTCAAGGCAAATCCTTTGCAGCTACCATCAGCAGGGCTACTCTGGAGGTGCTTCGTCTCTTCCCCATCAACATTAAGAGGTAGGAGCCAACTTTATGCTCATGGGCAGGAGCATTCTCTCTTTGGTATCGGCTATAAGTAAAAGATGTTTTTTGTACCATTTCATCTGGAAACCAAAGCCACATCTCTAAATAATAGGATTTTGTGAGAAAGTAGTCATCAAATTTTTAAAGGCAGGAATAAAAGTTTGGAGCCCTTGGAAAAGTTGCTTTATAGTTACCTTTTGTTTGTGTTTCTGTTGATCATCCACATTTAAGTAAAGTCAAGAGTACAAACACTCAGCTGTCCATGTCAGGAAACAGACTTTGCTATATGTAAACTTGGAGCATTAGACAAGATAGTGGACATGGAACAAGCAGGCAATTTCACGCTTGTATCCATCTACCAGAGTTCTGAACATGGAGGACCACATATTGCCATTCAGACCCTTTGAATTTGGTTGCTAAGCAATGTTATCAATAGACTTGTAATTATGATATGAATATATGTCCTAGTCTCCAGGGGCTTATTTTTGGGGCTAAAGGAAAATGTGTATTTAGTCCAGAATAGAATTAGGTCATAAAGACAGCCTAGGTATATTCAGTGTCATTCCCTCCAATAATGAATGACCAGAGTTGATTTAATTGATCTGGTTGAACAGGCATGTGTCCCTTTCTCCCTTTCATATACTATCTTCATTTGTTATTGGTCCATGGTAGTCTGTTGAAGAGAGTGACTTCTTCATTCTTTGGGTTAATATAGAATTACTGTTTGATGATTGCCACCTAAATTATTGTGGGCCCATCTTTATTTGTTGCAGTACTAATGGTGGCAGCAAAACTTCCCCTGCTCTTTGCCAGTGGTCTGAGGTGATGAACCACCCTGGTTTGGTGTGTTGTGTCCAGCAAACTACAGGTGTGCCACTGGTGATCATGGTGAAACCAGACACCTTCCTCATTCAGGAGATCAAGACTTTGCCAGCTAAAGCAAAGGTTGGTGCCAGTTCCTTCTATTTTTGACCATGAACCTTTTCTGCTGTTAGCTGAAGATCAGTTCTTTAGCCTTATTGTAGAAGAATTTTGGCCATTTTTCTCCTAGACCCCTTTCTTTGAGGAAGAAGGAACTGCTGCTGTGCCATGATTTCTTAGTTTTGAAGACCTTTTTAATTGCTGTGGTGGCTAATTGTCCTTCTTTTTCTCTTCTCAGATCCAGGATATGGTTGCTATCCGGCACACAGCCTGCAATGAGCAACAAAGGACAACCATGATTCTGTTGTGTGAGGATGGCAGCCTGCGCATTTACATGGCCAATGTGGAAAACACATCCTACTGGCTCCAGCCTTCCCTGCAGCCCAGCAGTGTCATCAGCATCATGAAACCTGTCCGAAAGCGCAAGGCAGCAGCCATTAGTAAGGCAGCCCACCCACACCTTTTTAAACCATTTGAGATGTATTTGGATATAATGACCACCTATTAGCAGTAGGACAGCTGCTCTAATCTATAGCCAAATACCTGTTTGGTTTAGCTCTGAATTAGGTTTTGGAGGAGGCTCTTCGGGTTTTTATCCTTGGGGAACATGGGTTTCTTTGTATTCAGAGTACAGCTGGCATATGTGAACAGAAAGGAGGCATCAAGGTGGTTGATTTTCTGACGCACAACCCAGAATTGAGCCCTTGTCTCTGAAGTGATATGCACTGCTCCTTTGTGACAATGGTGCTCCAAGGCAGGAGTGTTTGGAGCAGAAAAGCCCTCACAGACTGGCTTATCCTGGCTGTTCATATTTACTGAACGGGTTGGTGTAATTCACATTTCTCAGGAGACACTATTAATGATTAATGGGCTAAATCTCTTACCAATGAGAGGGCCAGTCCTGGAGTAGATTGTTGGCAGGGAAAAGGAGGACAATGAAGTATCCTCTCTGATACATCTTGGGATAGTATCAAGACCGTGGGACTGAGGAGCCACACTTTGTTCTATGTCCTGGCCCTGACACTCACTGGGACCTGAACCAAGTCTCTTCCCTTCTTTGAGTCCTATGTAAAAGGAGGGGAAGAACTCGTGCCCCCTCACCCCCAGAACTGTGGTGAGAAACATGGCTCTTCAGGCTGCTGAGCTCAGAGTTCAAAGGGCAGCCTGGGCACAGAGGAAGCAGAGCTTTCTTTCTGCCAGACTCAGTGTAGGTGACAGGTGTTGGGACTCTCTGACACCTCTCTCTGCTCTCTGCACACAGCTACTCGAACGTCTAGCCAGGTCACCTTCCCCATCGATTTCTTCGAACACAATCAGCAGCTGACAGATGTGGAGTTTGGTGGCAATGATCTCTTACAGGTCTACAATGCACAGCAGATAAAACACCGGCTTAACTCCACGGGCATGTATGTGGCCAACACCAAGGTGAGTATTGGCCTGAGTTAGGCTCTTTCTGGGAGGTGCCGAAGTATTCATTTGTTTGAAAAATAGATTTCTTTTCAGAGAGCAAAATGATAGTCACCACCTATGACTTTAATGCAAATGGATGACATTAGAACAGTGGACTTTAAACCTTTGGATAAGCATATGAAGCAGATGTGTTAGCTAGTCTACTACAGCCTCCATACATCACATATGCAGGAGAATGCCCTTTCCACAGGCCTGGTTCTAACATCGCCAAGAGCGTTGTCTGTAGTACTGGGGGGACAGGCAAGGGCGATTAGGAAATACTAGAAAGTTTTGGCTGGTCTCGGAGCACGTGTTTGGCCACTCCGAAATAGAGGGGTACATGGCATGTCAGCTGGCTGTTCCTCCTAGGTCTTGGTCTTTCCAGCCTCAGGAACAAGGAAGAAATAATTATTCCCATTTTATAGATAAGGGCGCTAGGGAGTAGCATGATAAGTGACTTGCTCAGTCACTGGGCTATTTTCAGACTGTCCTTCATGTGAAGATGGTGACTGTTCCCGTCCTGTGTCTCCTGTGAAGCCACTGCAGCAGATCCTTGTGCTGCCCTTGCTCTCTCCTTGGGTCTCAGTCTCTTCTAGTCCAGCTGCTCACGTCTTTGTCTCTGTCACGTGAAAGTTGTGCATGGTCTGCTCACTTCCTAAGCTGTGCTTTCTTTTCTCATAGCCTGGAGGCTTCACCATCGAAGTGAACAACAACAACAGCACGATGGTGATGACGGGCATGCGCCTGCAGATTGGAACCCAGGCCATCGAGCGGGCCCCGTCATACATTGAAATCTTTGGCCGGACCATGCAGCTCAGTCTGACCCGGTCACGCTGGTTTGACTTCCCGTTCACCCGAGAAGAGGCACTGCAGGCTGACAAGAAGCTGAGCATCTTCAGTGAGTGGGAGGCCTGAACATAGAGAGCACGGTTCCCTGGGCAGGTTCTGGGAGACGCGTTTGACTCTTCATAGACTTGGGATTCTTTGTCAGGCATCGGAACAGCAGCATTTAGGGCCGTTCTCCCCGCTGGCAAGCAGTGCCTGGGAAAGGAGGAGCAACGGGGCCAAATAACATACTTATTGAGTATCCTCTATATGCAAAGCATTGTGGTGGTCACTTCTGGAGAACAGAGCTGTGGCCCATGGTCTGGCCAGTGACTTGCTGTGTCTTGGGCATGTCTTTGAGAGGCCATGATCTGTGCTGTCAGCTGCAGGTGGCAGCTCTGTGCTGGTGGGCTACGGAACAGAGTGCTGGGCCTAGAGTCAGGAAGACCTGCATTCGAACCTAAGCTCTGTTATTGGTTGTGTGACCTTGGGCAAGTCACTTAGTCTGTCTTTGCCTTTGTATCCTCACTTGTAAAATGGGGATAATAATAGCACCTTCTCTGCAGGAATGTTGTGGGGATCAAATGAGATCATGTGTGTAAAAAGGGCTTAGCATAGCACCAGCCACAGAGTAGGCACTATGTAAAAGCAAATGGGGATATCCCTTTCCTTTCCCCTCCATGGGACCTCACCCTCTTATGTGGGAGAAGGCAGCAACCAAATAACAGAAAGAAAAGTGTAGATGAGAGATGAGAAGAGAGGTAGTGCCTCGAGATCTTGTCTGTGCTCGTGTCTCTCAGGCAGAGAGCCCAGCAGTCTGAACGGATGGAGCTCCAGGCCTGGAGCCCTGCGCCCTTCCTTTTTTGGGGTTGAGTCTTAGTGGGGCCTGTGTTTCCTCGCTGGCAAGAGCTTTTGCCTTTCAGTGCTAGGTCCCGTAATCATGCAATAAAGGCAGGTTCGGCTCTGCTTTCCCCTTTTCCTTGTCAGGCTGTACTGTCCCTCTTAGGAGATGCAACTGTGCCCAATCACAAATGGTTGGTATTGTGATTGAGCCAGGAAAGGACTCTGGGAGATGGTCATGTGTAGGACTGGCTGTACATGGTCCTGGTGGATGGGCTAGTGCCCTCACAGTGGGCATCTCTTTGAAATCCCAGGACCAAGAAGGAGATCTAACTTGTTATTTGTTACTGAAGCCAAGAATGTTTGTGGAGGAGTGGAGAGTCCTAGAGGCCTTAGGAGCAGAAGCTCACAGAGCAAGCAAAAGAAGCATAAGGATAAACCTGACAATGCTTTGATTGGCTTCTCTCTGTAGACTGGTGCAGTGTCTGCCTTTGAAGGGTAGAGGGGCAATCCTGTGGGGAGCCTGCTTCCTCAATTCTCTCTTTGGTTTACAGTTGGGGCCTCAGTGGATCCAGCAGGAGTCACTATGATAGATGCTGTCAAGATTTATGGCAAGACCAAGGAGCAGTTTGGCTGGCCTGATGAACCTCCAGAGGATTTCCCTTCTGCCTCTGTCAGTAATATCTGCCCCCCCAACGTGAACCAGGGCAATGGCACTGGCGAGAGTGACACGGCAGCCCCTGCCACCTCCAGCGGGACTGTCCTGGAGAGGTACCACCCTTAGAGGGATTTAACTTTGACATAGCTGGCTCTTCTCCCCTTCCCCTCCCCACTCCATGCTCCTGTTTATCTTCAGAGTGTGCTTTAAAACGTCTGTCCAGAACTCGGTCTCTGCCCTTCATTTTCACCTACTTCACCAATGTTTAGTGTCACCCTGGTAGAACTGAAGATCCCCTGGAGCCCAGTCAACCCCTAAGGCTCCTTTCCCTTCTCCTCATGATACCCTCGAGTTCAGTTTTCCTCCAAGATTTTCTGACTCCTTCCTTTCTTAACCTATTTCGATCAGCCGCATAGAATGGAAAATTAAGTCTCAAGCCAGCTTGCCATTTGGGGAGTCAGTCTTGCACATGCTGCTGGCAGGTCCTCCTGGACTCTCTGGTCTTACCATCCTCTGGTCTTTTTCTGCACCAGTCACTTTTGTGGGAGCAGCTTTGCTGGTCCAAGGCTGCCCTCTGCATCCTAGGGATCAGTTCAAGAGTCTCCCAAAACATGCCTTGTGCTTGGCTTTGTGCAAGGAGCTTGGCCGGGTATCTTACAATGTGAGACATTGACTTTCTTAACTTAGAAGAGCCTGGCTTGACAGCACCTTTTCCCTGCCCTCCCCTTCCCCATATTGATTTATGGTTTCTACTTTTCTCTGAGCTTCACATATTTTCTTTCCTTTTTTTCTTTGCTTCCCCCCAAGTTCTGAAACTGAGTCCCTAACCAAGCTGGATCGGTTAGTATTGCCCTGCTTTCCTCTGCACGAGTGAATGTGTGTCTGAGCAGCGATGTGGCTTGGCATGGACCCCGTCTTTCTTGACAGGGGCCATTCTGCTCCTTGCTTTCTGCTTCTTGCATGGCTGCAGTCTTCTCTCCCTGTAAAGATGGGTCAGCCTGAGGTGTTCAGGCACTCATTTGGTTGTCACTGTTGCCTGCTTTGCAGACTGAATTGTAGCTTGCTCTTTCCTGTCCCTTTCCTTTCTAACCTTTATCATATGTTTATGACTAATGGAAGAAAAATGTGTTATCTGCTTGATCACAGATAAGCAGTCAGAGAACTTACTTGCTCATAGTTGTTTCTTGAATCCTTTCTCTTACCTTTCCTTGTTCTTTGCTCCATTTCTCTACCCCCTTTTGCCCTTGTCTCTTCTACTGCCCCCTTCCACACTTATCTCTCTGTGTGACAGAGCTTCATATGTCAAGATACTGGGTTTTTTCATTATAACACACTTTTGAGAGTTAGGGCAGAAAACAACTCAGGAGAGCGTTGGCAGGATGTTTCTTTGGGGGATCTTAAGCTTTGGTAACAGTATTGCTTATCTACCCCTTTCCTTGAGTGTCTGATCGGCAGCTACATAGCATCTGATTCTGATTGGCACCTTAGGTATGCCATCATGGGTGTTGGCAGTGCCATGCTCATGATAACCCCAGTTTCTTCTCTCTCCTTTGCTGTGAATAGCTTTGACACTCGAGGTTCCCAGGAGATGCTTGTGTGGCCTTTGCTGAAAGTATAGGAGACACCTAAAAGGGCTATAGTCATGGTGTAACTTATGCTCACTTCAAGAAGTATTCAAGAATACTCTTTCCTGGGGGCACCCCATCATTCCTTGATCTCTGTACCCCAATGCCTTGGGCTCTGGTGTATCCAGGTTGTTAAGCCAATTCTAGTGATCCTTGCCACAGGCAGCAGAAGGAACAGTTTTATCCTCTTTGAGAGAGAAAAGCCCTGTCTTTGAGCTGCGGATTATGAGCAGGGCCCCAGGTTGATATGTGAGGGGGAGCCAGGTTTCACTGTGGCCTGTGACACAAGGAAACGATATGCATGGTGCCTGTGGCCGGTCTTATCACGCTCTGATTCTGTTGTTGGCATTCACCAGCTGTCCCCGAGCTACCCACAGCTGTAGTCTGCCTAGGCCAAAGCACAAGGGGGAGGCAGGCTGCTTGACTCAAGCTGCTTTTCTTTCTTCCCTCCAGGCTAGTGGGGAGTTCTTTAGAAGCCCTCGAAAGCTGCTTTGCTGTGGGTCCTGTAAGTGAGAAGGCAAGTGACTTCTTCAAAGCCATGGGAGCTTTCTGACAGGGCATGTGGATCCCCAGGGCTTTCTGGTCTCATGTTTGAAGAGGTTGGCCTCTGTTTGGCATGGACCTTGGGAGTTGGTCACAGGGGAGCAACCCTGGGGACCACACAGCTTCTGCACCCTTGTGTGGTATCCTTGGCTAGGCTGTGGCTTTGCCAGAGCCAGACCCCATGCCACTGGACCAGCCCCTTGAAGCCTCCACAAGGACATGGACTTGAGGCCATGCTGTGGCTGAATCCTGCAAGAGACGGGCCTCCTGAAGTGGGTGGGAGAAAGGAGGGAGGGAGAGCAGAGGCAGGCTCTTTGGGTCTGTATTGATACTTATCCCTCTGCCCTCTCTTTCTGTGTCCTCCTGGGACCAGGAAAAGAGCAAGGCTGCAGCTCAGGAGCTGGCTACCATGCTGCTGTCCATGCCAGCACCATCCAGCGTCCAGCAGCAGACGAAGAGCCTCCTTGCCAGCCTTCACACCAGCCGCTCAGCCTATCACAACCACAAGGTAATCACCCGAGCGACCCCTCAGGGCCTAGGAGCCCAAGCACCCCAACATTCGTCTTTGCTGAGCCTCTGATAGAGTAGAATTTGGGGAGTGGAACCATAGCTAACACGACACAGAGGGGAAGATGAGTTCTCTGCTGCAGGTATCAACCTGGGGAGCTGAGATCAGACTCTGCTGGAGAGGCCGTAATTCTCAGTGGCTTTGACTTGTAACGCCTGCTCACATTTTGCTCTCTGCAGCAGTTTGCCCATTGCTGCCCCTTTTGGGATGCAGGGTGGACTTGATGCTGCCACCTCCCCGATCCTCCCATAAGCTCCAGCCCTAGTCCCCTTTCTTTTGGCCAGTCCCATGTCAGCCTGCTGTTTTAACAGGACCAGGCCTTGTTGAGTAAAGCTGTGCAGTGCCTCAACTCCTCCAGCAGAGATGGGAAGGAGCTGGACCCGGAGGTGTTCCAGCGGCTCGTGATCACTGCTCGCTCTATTGCCATCATGCGCCCCAACAACCTGGTCCATTTCACCGAGTCCAAGGTGCCCCCCGTGGAAGCAGGTGAATGGCACGCCTTTCCTGACTGTCCTGTGAGAACCCTGAAACAAGGACAGGAGAAGTGAGAGAGCGGTTCAGATGATTTGTCGCTTCTTATTTCTGCAAGAAAGGATGATGGCTCAGCATCTTGCAGAAGCTGTCCACTGCTTCTCCTTGATTCCAGCCTCAGACCTCTCTGATCTAGTGTACATTCTGCTGCAGAAGTGTTTATCTTATTGTCCTGTACTGCTTATAGCCCTCCTCGCAGGTCAGGTAGCACAGATCCCTTCACTTGGCTTGGTGGCCTAGCTTTGTAACCTTGTTTTATACTCCTTCTCTTCCTTTGTTCTATAGCCCTAATAAATGGTGCTACTTGGCATCCCCCAGCCTCATCTTACCCTTCTGCACTGATCTGGAGTGCAATCCTGCTTTGCCCACCACCACCTCCTTCCTTTTGTCTCCACTTGTTAACACCTTAATCATTAGTAATGCCTAATTATGGTGCCACCTTAGAAAATCTGAGGCTGACCTGGCCTCTAGTGAGGGGGACACTGCCACCTCCCAAAGCAGTCTTTTTTCTTTCAGATAGTGTTAATAGTTGGGAAGTTTTGTCTTGTATCAAACCTCAATTTACCTTTATGAAATTTTCACCTATTGCTAATTCTGTTAACTGGGACTTAGCAGAACAAGTTTAGTCCTTATTCCATAGAACAGTTTTTCAGATTACTTGAAGCTTGCTACACTTTTTTAAGTCAAACACCTCTCCTGCCTTCAGTTGATCCTCACTTGGTATCCTGTGGAATCCCTTCATGTCAGTAGTTTGCCATTTCAGATGCCTGGTATCTTTCTTAAAATAGGGATTACAGAACTGAGCACAGTGCTGTAGAGGTGGTCTGATTGCTTTCCCTGGTCTTGGGACAGACCTTGGGGCAGCAAGGTGGCCCAGTGGGTAGGACATAGGGCTTAGAGTCAAGAAGACCTGAATTCACATCAAGCCTCAGATGCTTCCTAGCTGTGTGTCACCCTGGGCAAGTCACTCTTTGCCCATTCATCCTTTCAGTGTTCCCACTGGTCTTTGGCTAACTCTAGGCCATTATCAGGCACTTTGAAAAGAACCAAAGTCTATTCTGTGGATCTATCCAAGTTCTAGTATTTTTATCTTGTAGATATTGCTATAAGGACTACTTCTATAATGTGCCTATTCCACAGAGTCCCTTCTGATTATTTCTCATGCTTGGCATCAGTAATGTCAGAGATAATGTGATTTCTGGATAGAATGTATGTTTTGTGAGATGCTTCCCTTACCCTCCAGAGTTCAAGTCTCTTAACCTTTGGGGTATATCTCGAAGCCACACTTGGGTTAGGGTCCAAAGGTAATATTTGTCTTTATGCTATTCAGCTGTTGTTTCATAAATTCAGTGGCCATTGTCCAATTTTGATCCTAACTCCCTAACTCTTATCCTGTAGAGCCCCCATGCCAGCACTCTTAAGTTACCCTCAGAAGGTTATTTGTTGATTTCTTTAAAGTCATCTCTTGTTCAAATTTTTCCTTTAACCATCATCTTTTCATCCCTTTTCTTCACAATTTGTAGCCCTGGGATCATTCTAGAGGAACTTTGATACTGATGGCAGAATGGAAAGGCCCCAGACCTCTCCTGTTTCTTTAATGCCAGTGATAAAATTGTTCTGGAATGTCCCTTCCCTAGTCTTATTTTTTTCCTTGTATATTCTTCTTAGAGTCTTGAGACAGCTCTCCTTTTGATTGGGGCCTTCCTTGAAGCTATCTACACAGGCAGACATCCCTAGCTTGAGTTAACCTTAATGAAAATTAAATTTCATTCCCAGCTTACCACCATTAATAATTTTCTTTCTGCTGCTTAGAAGGAGTGGATGAGGGGAAAGAGCCCCAGAAACATACGGAAGGGGATGGCTGTACTTTCATCACCCAGCTTATCAGCCATTTCTGGAAACTTCATGCATCTAAACCCAAGAATGCCTTTTTAGCACCTGCCTGCTTACCAGGTATTTCATTAAAATAGCTGTTTTGTCTGGTTTTTGTTTTCAGGGAATGGTCAGTTAATCAGAAGGTGTTTATTAAGCACTTGCTGTGTAACAGGCATTGATTGGGCTGAGGGCTTGGAACATCAAGAGAGGCAGAAAAGGAGCTCCCAGAAAAGGTGGGAATAGTCAGGGATAGGTGCTGATACACCCAGGCAAAGCAGCAACTACCCACTTGTTTTGTCTTGGTGAGTGTCTGATTGTGAATCCATGCAATATTTGGTACTGTAAGTATTTTGAGGATCATTTGAGAGAGAGACAGAGAGAGATTATTTTAGGTAAATGCTGTGATAATGACCTACAATCTCAGTGTCTTTAGTGCTTGCTTCATCTGCCTTTTCTCTGAGAATGACCTTCCAACCAAGAAACAGGAATTTAGCCATTCTAAGTGGTGAGGGTTTTCTTCCAATCTTGAATAGTCTTGTATTTTCTAATTATTTTTCCTCTTTTTAGGTTTGACTCATGTTGAAGCTACTGTCAATGCATTGGTGGACATCATCCATGGCTACTGTACTTGTGAACTAGACTGTATCAACACAGCCTCCAAGATCTACATGCAGATGCTGCTCTGCCCCGTACGTTTCAGTCTGCTTTCTGACTGTCCTGTTGCAGTCTCACAAGGGATGATGCTAAGCATCTGAATAGAGAATCTTTTAAAAATCTGTCATATTGGGAAGATCTGGGGAGGTCTCTGGCTGCCAGAACTTGTTTCCTATCCTCATATTTTTGTACCCACTGGATTCTTGGGCAAGTAACTGATGAGGCAGTATGGTATGGAGTTTGGAGTCAGAGGACCTTGGTTTGAATTCTAGCTCTTATTAGCTTATTTTTATTAGCTCTTTTATTAACATTGGTCAAGCCATTTAACTCCTCTGAGCCTCAACTTCATCTCTAAAGTGAGTGAATTGAACTTTTCTAGCTCTTAAGTCTGTGATCTTTGAAATGGAGAAAATGGGAGTCAACGTTTTGAATAGCAATTGACTACTTCTGTAAAGGTTGTGTTCTGTTTCCAAATGCCCCCCACCTTAAGAGATTACAAGAGTTAGAGGCACAGGTTATTGTAGCATAGAACTAAGGTCATCACTGAGAAGCTATTCATTTTTTAGGTTTGCTCCAAAACAAACACAAGAAGTAACTTGACTTTCTACATGTTGGCTAACAGTCTGTTTTTTTTTTATATGAATGACTAATCCATCTTTTACTGTAGTGGATGTATATTAATATAGGGGTCAGGGGTGAAAGGCTGACCTGATCCGTGTCTCAGGATTATTCAGAAAGTGTAGGAATTAATTGATTTGATGAGTACCTTGAAACCCAAGTGTGATGGCTTCCACTTATATTTCAGGATCCTGCTGTGAGCTTCTCCTGCAAACAGGCTCTGATCCGAGTGCTAAGGCCCAGAAACAAGCGGAGACATGTGACACTGCCCTCCTCCCCACGGAGCAACACACCCATGGGTAATGCATGACCTGGCTGTCTGTTTGGCATGTGGTGCTTATATGTGCTCAGAGAGAAACAATGGTGTTCTTTTTCCTGTCTTGCCCAAGGGCCCCTAGGATTAGTGGGAAATGCCTGCCATCTTCATCTTCTCGGGCTAAACTGGTTGGGTGTAGAGCTGAGCCTTCCAAGGAAGGCTCAGTGCCTTAAAGCTCCTAGTGCTGGATTGCCACTATCCAGAGGGAATTGATAGTCCAAACCAGGAGCCCTGAGCTGACCTAGGTTTCTCTCACCCAGGGGACAAGGATGATGATGATGATGATGATGCTGATGAGAAAATGCAGTCCTCAGGGATTCCAGAGAGTGGGCACATCCGCCAGGAGAGCCAAGAGCAGAACGAGGTGGACCATGGAGACTTTGAGATGGTGGTGAGTCTTAAGTCTGTCGGGAGGGGAGCATGGGGATATCATGAAGCAGCCCTTTCCCTTTTCGGAGGTGTTCAGCAGGGGCACTTAGCAGGCTTTCTTCCTGCAGTCAGAGTCCATGGTGCTGGAGACAGCCGAGAACGTGAACAATGGCAACCCTTCCCCCCTGGAGGCTCTCCTGGCTGGTGCAGAGGGTTTCCCTCCCATGCTGGACATCCCACCCGATGCGGATGATGAGACTATGGTGGAGCTCGCCATTGCCTTGAGCCTGCAACAGGACCAGCAAGGTAGAAGGCTTTCCTGGCATTGCTGTGGCCCCACAGGAATGGCCTGTGGTAGTGAATGGTTTTCATTTGACTTATTAGCCTATGCCCAGATTTGGGAGATGAAGTTGATCTGGGTAACCGCTGCTCGGAGATACAGGTGGAGAGTGACGGAGGGGTCGCCTTCAGTGGATTTCATCTTAAGTGTTTCTCAGGCCTATCTTTTTGGTTATTTCTTCCTGAATCAGTTTGGCTTCTCAGGCCTGTGTCCTTGTTTGAACAGATGGATACTTGCCACCATCACCCATCACACAAGCCTGGTGGGTGGACGGCAGTGGCTGTTTAAAGACCTCCTGCTGGCCAGGAAGGAGCCACGCGCTGGTGTTAGAGGCTCTGAGGAACAGCAGGTGGCCTGAGGAGTGTTGTGGTTAAGGGGTTAGAGGGGGTGTGATGCTCACTCTCCACTTGTTTCCCAGGCAGCAGCAGCAGTGCCCTGGGCCTGCAGAGCCTGGGACTGTCCGGCCAGGCACCCAGCTCTTCCTCCCTGGACGCAGGAACCCTTTCTGACACCACAGCATCAGGTAACTGTCCGCAGCAAGGAGTGAGGCTCAGGGCCCCAGGACCCTGAGGCCTCCCTGCCTGCACTGCGCACGTGTGATGGGCAGCTCAGGCTCACGGCTTCAGCTTTGGCTGGAGGCTGCGTGTGTCAGAGGCATCTTGAGAAATACTGGTTGGCAGCAGCGCATGTCTGTCTTCTCTGTCCCTTCCCTGCTGCACTTCGACTCCACCTGGTGCCACGAGGGAAGGCCTGGAAAAGGCCTGGTGGCGGGCGAAGTCTGAACTCTATGGAGCCACTCGGTCTCCACTGGAGGGCTTTGTAGCATGTGGGGCAGGAAATACAGACCCCATCTTTCATTTTTTTCCTCACCACTTTTAGGTAAAATTGAAGTGGCAAGAAGTAAGAGTGTGCTTCAGGTGAAGTTCGTGTGACTTTTGGATCAGTTTGACCAACTCTGTTCCCTTTGGGCTCAAAGACTGAGGGATAATCCCTGAACCTCATGGTAGTCTTAAGTCCAACCTCTTTGCAACAAAACATTTACCAGGCCTGGGAGAAAGAAATATCTGACCAGTGTGAATTCCCTCCGTTTTTTACTTTCCTCACTCGTGTCCTCGGGAAGGCATAAACGGGTGAAGAATTAGAGCCAGCTTGAGGCCAGTGAAAGGAAGAAGGGTTTGCAGTAGAGAGCCTGATAGTGGGCCTAGTGGACACCCAGTTTTTTCATAGGCCAAGAGGGACTCCAGCATGTTCTTAGACCGGGGCTCCTTATTTTCTATCTCTTTTCTTTTGGAAATCTTACCTTGAGAAGATGAGCCAAGAAGAAACCAACCCAACTCTGTTTCCCTTCTGCCCCACAACCACTGCCATGGCCTGTAGCTTCTCTTGAGGCTTGTGGGATGACTGCCCCCAGGGTGTTAGAGCTTTGAGATGAATGTTGTCCTTTGTGCACCTTGGCTTTCCTGTCTCGTCCTCCTTGCTGTGTTGCATCCAGCATTTCCCCTCTCTCTCAGCTCAGCCCTAATCTTGGATGCTGTGGCTGTCTCTGGGGAATTTCCTTGCTTCATTATTAGTATCTGATGAGGGTCATTAGAAGGTCTGAAACTTCCCGTTGAACTCTCTCCATGCCATATGATTTCAAAAAAAGAGAGAAATGGGCTGGTTTGTGAAAGCTCATGGTGTATGGTTGATGTGTAAACATGGGCTTTTCATAAAGGCGGTATCCTTGAGAGATCAAAATAGAGATAAATGCCCGTTATAATTTAGAGTCCCTTGCTTAGGATGATCTTGACAAGCCAGTGTCAGAAACACCTAGATACTAGAAGACCATGATGTATTTTATTTGGGAATTTTTGTTGAATGTCAGTCATATTCAACTTGTAGCATAATGCAGTGAGCTGGGTTTTCACTTCTGTCTAAGTAGCAGTGAGCTGTGTATGATGTTCGTTTCTCCTGGAGATTAACCAGCAAAGCTGTCTTTTGGACAACCGGATGTAAACTGCATCGTGTCCCTTGCACCGTGTGGTTTGATGCTGTCACACCAAAGCAGTGTTTTGACCTGTAACAGCTCTTGTTACTCTCTTAGCTCCAGCATCAGACGACGAAGGCAGCACGGCCGCAACTGATGGCTCCACCCTTCGGACTTCTCCTGCCGATCATGGCGGTAGTGTGGGCTCTGAGAGTGGAGGGAGCGCTGTGGACTCGGTGGCTGGAGAGCACAGCGGTAATGTGTCACGAGAGCCTGTTGGGGAGAGAGACAAAGGGGGACATCACTGCCTCAATGGTAGTCCTAGATTGCAGCGCACGGGCATAGCTTGAAGTCAGGCATTTTATGCTCCTTATTGAGATGCATTTGAAGCTATAAGTTTTTTTCTTAATAAATTTTTATTTGTACTTTCTTACATTTCCCACTGTATTCCTCTCCTCATCCTCTAACCCAAAGCCATTCCATATAATAAAAGAATTTGAAAAGAGGAGGAAAAAAGAAGTCTAACAAATCTAACTGATGTACTGAAAAAGGTTAATGTTCTGTGCAGTGTTCCATGGTCCATAACCCTCCGTAGATTCTAGGGCAGGTAGCTTCCCAGGGCTCTTCTTTGGCAGCAAGGTCTAAGCTTGGTAGTGTGTCGAGCCCAAAGAGATAAATATTAAGATACATAACTCTTCTTTGATTATCAGGGCCAGTGGAGGGGGCACCATTGGGGTTTAAATAATCCCAAGTGGAAGCTAATCTAAAAATCCTTTTTTATTTGGCTTTGGAGCCCATTTTTGTGTATGATTTCCTTCCCTAGATTATTGAAGTCAGCTTGCATTCCCAAAATGCATAGCAGTTCATTGAAGAACTTGAGGGATGGGAGGAGTATCTGACCTCAAAGCAGCTGAAAGTGCTGCTTAAAAAATTCTCTTAAAGCTTTTTCTCTGTAACCTTCCTTTAATCTCTGGTTACCTTGTAAAACATAATATTTGTGTGTAACTTTTATTCTCTATGCACCGCAGACCCTCCATTAGATTGTAAACTCCTTAAGGGCAGGGGCTGTGTCATCTTTCATTCTGTGTCTAGCACTAAGCTTTGTAGGCACTTAGGTTGACTGAATTAGGTTGAATAGGGGTAACCAGCCTGAGATAAGTTCTGTTTGAAAACTTCAGGTCAGCTCTAGTTTACTTTGTAGGATCTTGAGCCAGTGTGAATTCCTCTGGGGAGTGCTAGCAGAGCTTAGGTCAGAGACTCTGGCTGACTTGTGGCTAGGATTCTTCAGTACTCCCATGGAGGTCTGTCCAGGGATGTGTGTTGTACCTCTCCCATGCCTTCGCCCCACTCAGAGAGGAGTGGCGACTTGCTGTCCCATCATCTTGGCTCAGTAGAACATTGATGAAGCCAGGCTCCCAAGAGCCAGTTCTGTGGAGCCTCTCTAGTCTCATGTGGAGAAAAATGATTTGAAGGCCACTGATCCTACTCATAACTCCTGTCTGACCACTCTGGGGAGAGGGTAGAGTAGGGAGAAAGTGTTGCTTCTCTTTGGGGCTGATGGTGTTTTTTCCTTCCTTTTGTTCAGTGTCAGGGCGGAGCAGCGCCTATGGTGACACCACTGCAGAGGGCCACCCAGCTGGGCCAGGGAGCGTCAGCTCCAGTACTGGAGCCATCAGCACCACCACAGGCCAACAGGAAGGAGATGGCTCAGAGGGAGAGGGAGAGGGGGAAGCTGAAGGAGACATCAACACCAGTAACAGGTCAGGGCCTTGAAGGTATACAATGGGGAAATGCTTCTTCACTGGGCAGGTGAGGACTGAGGGCTAAAAAAGAAGGGCTAGATTTTACTTAGGCACTCTGAACACAAAGAGCTTAGAAAATTGATTAAAATCTTAGAGCTAGAAGAGATTTCAAAAGGTCTTCTAATTAATTTTGTAATTACAAACTCCAGCTAAGTTTGTACCCAACCTGACCCAGATGGAGACTCTATCATGGGTGTGTCTGTAGCCTCATGTTTATCTTAATAATCCTGTTGTAGTTGTCCAAAAGTCTGTCTTCTTTCTTCACTCATCACTATCCATAAATAGGTATTAAGTACTGAATATTTAATCTAAGTTGTTGTAATGACTAGGGGGCTGACCTGCTTTGCCTTGTCCCACTACTTTGGTCAGCGATGACAGTAAACATCCTTTTGACCTAAGAGAGCCTATCGGCTTTTTGGGCCTTCATTTGGCCATCCTGAATGGAATCCACAAGGACCTTTCTTGTGCTCCTTTGTTCACCCCTAATTCAGAAGGAGAGGCCTCTGTTTTCTAGGTTATGATGAATACCCCATGTCTGCCTTTTCTTTTTTTTAATAAGACTGCACATGGTCCGCCTGATGCTGTTGGAGAGGCTGCTGCAGACCTTGCCCCAGCTGCGTAATGTAGGTGGTGTCCGAGCCATCCCCTATATGCAGGTACCTATCAGGTCATCCTGGAGCTGATTACACTGTGCGTGGGTAGGCCGTGATCACACACCCTTCCTTTCTCCTCTTGCTACGTGACCCCTGGATCTGGCTTGGTGTCAGGGTTATAGAATATTAGAACTGGAGGGGATTGTAGAGACTGTCTACATCAACACCTTCATTTATAATAGCTGGAGAAACCACAACTCGGAAAAGTGAAATGAATTACCTATGATCATATGAGTAGTTAGCAAAAGAGTTTTGAGCGAGGCTCTTATGGCCAAAGCCCCTTTCTCCTCGTTGACAGTAGTGCTCTCCTTCCTGAAGGAGGTCTGAGCATGGCATCCAGTGGCTCTCTAGGATTCTCCCAGCCTTTTACACATTCTGCAGTCTCCTCTCCTTCCCCATGGCCCTCTTACTTCCTCTCTACACTGGCAGTCTTTCTGCTCTGGAATGCCCTTCCACCTGTTAGAATCCTGTCCTTTCTTCTGGTCTCAGCTCAAGCATCATCTTCCATACCGGGTGCAACCTTAGGGATCTCTTTCTGTTTGAGGTCAATGCTGCTGTTTAACACGTACCTTTCCTGGTCACTCACTTCTACCCTGCCCCTACTCTTGGTGCCTTACTTCCCAGAATTACTTAGTATTTATATTTGTGCATTTTACAGCTGTATGCATATGTTGCCCCCAATGGATTGTAAGCTGCTAGAGGACAGGGGCCGTTTGTATCCCTGGCACCTGACATAGTCCTTGGCATGCTAGGCACTTAATAAATGTTTCTTGATTGATTGACTCTGTTTGGTGATCTTCCCTCCATAACATGACAGTGATGATGATGATGATGATAAGAGCTAACATTTATAATGCTTTAAGGTTTACAAAGTGCTTTATAGACATTATCTCATTTGATCCTCATGACAACATTGTGAAGTGGGTACTATGGGTATTATTATCCCCATTTTACAGATGAGGAAACTGAGGCTCAGAGTTGTTAAGTGACTTGCCCATGGTCACACAGCTAGTAAGTGTCAGGGGTGGGACTCAAACCCAGATCTCTCTTGATTCCAAGTCCAGCATTCTTTCCGTTATGCCACACAGCCTCTTATTCCATCGTGGCCTGATAGTTCTATCATTGTGCTCTCTCCCTACTTATTGGGAGACTCTTATCTCAGTGCTGAAGTCTCAGCCCCTCAACTTACCCATCTATATCAAATGGGGGTAATAATCCCCACCCCCCTGTCCCAGCCCATTTTGTAGCGGTACTTTGTGGATAAATGAAATGGAGTTCTTATCAGTAGAGGAAACTAGGAAATTAGGACTAACCTTGCCCTTTGACATATGCTGCATTCAGAGCCATTATTCTCTAAGAGCCCAGATTTTATCCTTTGCCTGTCTGCTGCTTTCTAGGTCATTCTGATGCTCACAACTGACCTGGATGGAGAAGACGAGAAGGATAAGGGTGCTCTAGACAATTTGCTGTCTCAACTTATTGCAGAATTGGGCATGGACAAGAAGGTGAATCCTGAGAGTCAGCTGGAATCTTTCTTTTCTGTTCCCTGGGCCTATGTCTGGGGACTGAAGGATTGGCAGAGGCCCTGCTTCATCTTATCATTTCTGATGTCAGAGCAATTCCTGGAGGGCCTGCTCACTGAATTCATTTTGTGCATTACTCATTTTGTGTGGCATTGTAGCCATTTTGAACTTGAGGGCCTGTGTTTCCCATTAACACATGGGGCACATTCTATCCCTGAATCATCAGCAGGAGACCCTTTAGTTGTTATTTGATTGGCATAGTCTCACCCCAAGAGCTTAATGGTAGGTTCCAGGGCTTCCCCATGCAGCTGGTGGTATTCTCTTTGCAGGATGTTTCTAAGAAGAATGAACGCTGTGCCCTGAATGAGGTCCACCTGGTGGTGATGAGATTGTTGAGTGTCTTCATGTCCAGGACCAAGTCAGGGTCCAAGTCCTCCATCTGTGAGGTAAGCTTGGCCTTGGGCTTCTTGAGCATGGGCCAAATGGGACGTCCCTAGGAAAAGGGCAACACTTGTCATTGCCTGGGTTAGTTACGAGGAAAATATTTCAGAAGCACCTACTTCTAGCTATTGGTCCCTTTGGCTTTTACCGATGTTTGAAGACAAGTGAGGGCTTCATACTTAAGGAACCCTTCCACACCCTGAAGTTCTCCCTGCAGTCAATCATTGGAAAGATTAAAGAGTATTGGCAGGTCCATTTTGGGAAGCAAAGGACTATTTTGCCCAGTCCAGAATGGCTAAGCAGACTCTCTTGCTGTTTGTTGTTATAAGTTCAGTAGAGCAGAGACAAAGTCACAGATGCAGGCGTGTGTGTGTGTGTGTGTGTGTGTGTGTGTGTGTGTGTGTCTGTGTGTGTGTGTGTGTTGGTAGTGGAAAGGAGATTAACACAAAGCTGAGAAGTTAGAAATTGAGGCTGAACTGCATCCAATTTTAATGAGCTTATGAGCTGTGGGGTTTGTTGGGATTTGCAAGACTCTCCTAATGGTTTTATTTACAGTAGCTTTTTCTTTCCCTCTTTGTCATTCATTTGAGCTTCTCATCTTAGCCTTTTCCAGAAGCTGGTCCAGTTGCAGGACCCCCTGGGAAAGGGGGGGCTGTTGAGCAGTGGAGCACTGGGGCCTGCTCACTCCTCTCTTGAAAGGGACACCTCCCCCTGGTTCCCTGGGAAGAAGAGGAGCCCTCCTACCTCAGTGGAAAAAAAGTCTGTAGTCCACAGCCCCCTGGCATGTGGCACATGTGTGTAAGAAAGATCAGACTTAAAGAAAAAATGTTTCTTTGTTTCTTTTTAGCACATAGTTAGTCAGAAGGAATTCAGAAAAATGTTTTTTTGCTGCTTGGAAGACTGCTGCCCTATTTTGCCATTGCCCTTGCCCCCTTTCTACTTGTAGCTCCGAGGATGCTGGTCATGGGTTCTCCAGCCGTCCCCTCCTTGCTTCACAGGTAGCCTCCCAGGGTATGTGTAACCCTTCTCTGCTTTCCCTTCAGTCGTCCTCCCTCATCTCCAGTGCCACTGCAGCAGCGCTGCTGAGCTCTGGGGCTGTGGACTACTGTCTGCACGTGCTCAAGTCTTTGCTTGACTACTGGAAGAGCCAGCAGAATGATGAGGAGCCCGTGGCAGCCAGCCAGCTGCTGAAACCCCACACCACCTCTTCCCCACCTGACATGAGTCCCTTCTTCCTCCGTCAGTATGTGAAGGTGAGGACCTCCCCAGGCTCTCCCCTCAGCTGTGCTCAGGGGCCGCAGGAGGGAGCTGGCCTGCCCAGCTTTCATTCCTGAGCAGGTCTTCCACTCTAGGCCTGTGTCTTCACCTGTGCACTTCTCTCACTTTACAGATGAAGAAAGAGGCCCAGAGAAGGAAAGGTCACACAGGTAGTCACAGCATAGTTGAGGTTTAAACACAAGTCTTCTGACTCCAAATCCAATGCTCTTTGCAAAGTTGCTTAAAACTCTTTGGGGGAAGAAACCCTTTATAGCCACAGAGTCAGTGTTTGAGTTGTGATTCCTGTGCTCAGCTGCAGGGAAGATGTACACACAGTGTGTAGACCCTTTGAATCTCAGGGAGAAGCCAGATGAGGTAGACTAGCATTGACCTTTATTGCTTTCTCTGGGCCTGTTTATAATCTTTATGTTAATAATCTTTACGTGAAATACAAGTGATAAAATGAAATATCCCCAGGTTCCCTCTGGACAGGCCTCGACAGCCTGTGTGGCCTAACCATACACCTAGACAGACAACAACCACAGCAGTTAGCTAGTATTGATGGAACACTTGAAGCTTTACAAAACTTTACGTATATTAGCTCATTTGATCCTCCTAACAACCTGGGGGTGGGAGCTGCTTTTATTATCCCTATTTTACAGATGAAGAAACTGAGGCAGACAGAGGTGAAGTGCTTTGTCCAATGTCGTGCTGAGGCTAGATTTGAATTGGGGTCATTTGACTCAAGGTCCAACACCCTGTCCATTGTGCTGCCCAGTTTCCATGTTCCTCTCACTACTCCCCTCTCCTTGGGACAGCACCTGGTTTTTTTTTTTTTTTCACTACATCGTGTGATAAGTGCTCAGGAGTCTTGCATATGAGGGCACTGATCATGGGTACTTAGTTTGATTGTGATTTCCTGAGCTGTACTAAGTGGAAGGATGCTTTTCCTGGCATGGGCAGGACAGCATGTGGGGCAGGGTGCTTGAAGAGAACCAGCTCCAAGGAGATGTTCTGTAGTTTAAATCCCTGGCAACCACTTTCTCTTCCGTGTCTTTGAATTTTGGTGTCTATACATGTACACCGTACCTCGGCTCATAAGCAGTAGTGTGAAAAGTTGTAGTTGTTTGAGCCAGAGGGGCCTGCTTCCTTCTGCTGGGTGTGGGAGCTGAGCTAGTTAGCTCATTCCCACCTTTGGAAGGTTTTCCCCCTTAAAACGGACTTTAGAGTGTTCCACCCTGGGATAAAATTAGTGTTGTGACCAGGCAGAGCTTTTTTCTTCATATCCCCAGAACTTAGTGTTCTGAGGATGCCCTTAATGCTTTTTCCATTCATTCTCACACAAATGCTGTCTGCCCAGGGCCATGCAGCGGATGTATTTGAGGCCTATACACAGCTTCTGACCGAGATGGTGCTACGGCTGCCATACCAGATCAAAAAGATTGCTGACACCAATTCCCGTATTCCACCTCCTGTATTTGACCATTCGTGGTTTTACTTCCTGTCAGAGGTAAGCAATGATTTGGAAGGATTGTCCCCATACAGTAAAGAGTTGTTAGTTCGACAAGGCCCAAGCCTCTCTGTTATGTGGTAGGTACAGTAAGGAATATTTACAAAGTTCTAATACATAAGGAGCTTATAGGTTAGTGAGCAGAGGCAGGGACAGATAAGCCAGAAAGCTCCAGGAGAAATTGGATGACAAATAGATCACTGAGGGGCATCACAAAGTGGTTCCTAAAGGAGGTGGCTCTGATTCATTCAGGGACATGGTCTGTTGCCTAGTGGGTGGTAAGAGCTGTGTTCAAGGCTGTTCAGCAGAAGCCATTTTTCCTTTTTTTTTTTTGGAAGGCAGTTGGGGTTAAGTGACTTGCCCAAGGTCACACGGCTAGCTTGTGTCAAGTGTCTGAGGCCAGATTTGAATTCAGGTCCTCCTGACTCTAGGGCTGGTGCTCTATTCACTGTGCCACCTAGCTACCCCAGAAGCCATCCTCTTTAATTCTTAGCCCTTCCACATCAGCTTTTCCCTGTATTTAGCTGTGATGAAACTATCAAATTAACAGGAGGAAATGAGAGTTGCTCCCTAGGTTTTAGTGATCATGTCCTATTTAATAGTCTTGCTTTCACCACCTTGTTGACTTTTTTTGCTAGGGAAAAGATCCTGGTATTTCCCTTCTTACTTCCTTTTCAGCGTGTAGAAGCTGACCTTAGTTTCAAAGTCCCTGAGCTCATCATGGACCAGGAAGGTTACTGTGATTGCTTTTCCATTCACCTGGTTTCCTTCTTTCCATGCTGTGTCTCACGGGAAGTCCACCATTGAGGAGGACTTGATAAAAGCATAGAACAGCATTCCTCCAAGTTTCTAGGACCTCACTTTTTGTGAGCTGGTGAAAAAATCAGCCAACATTTATCTGTGTGGGCTCCACCCTGAGGGAAGGACTTCTTAGAGTAGTTTCAGTCCCTGCCGTGTGGAAATTCATTTCTTGGTACAGAATAGTACGAACACTAACAGCTGTAATACACTGTGTCAAGTGATAGTTGCATTAAAAGTTGAGTAAACTATGTGCTGAGGGGGCTAGGAGGAAGAAGCTGACTGCCTTAGGGCATGGGGAGATGGCTGGAGAAGCCTCCCTGGGAGAGGTAGTGCTCGAAATTGGTTTTTTAAAGGTTATGTATGAGCTGAGGGGAATAGGGATAGGATCTTTAATTTTATTGATAGAAGGAACTTCTGTGTGACAAAACTCCCTGTGCAGGTTGGCACCTTCTCTCTGGAGAAGAAGAGTTGCCTAGACTAACAAGAGGACAAGTGACTTACCATAACTAGAAGTGTCAGTATTTGAATGCAGTACTTGAACGCACGTCTTGTGACTAGCTCTCTAGTCATCATGCCAGCCTATCTGTAGGAGCTTAATAGACAAAAGTATTTGGCAAGGTTTTGGCCAATCCAATCCAGACATGGGGAATGGTGCTCAAAAAAGCATGGGTGTGCAGGCAATGTATGTTTTAGGGCAGAGGGTTATACAGTTTGAAGTCATGAGAGTAGGTAAATTGGAATAATGTAAGAAAACACAGTTTTGGAGAACCTTATATGCCAGGTAAAGAAGTTTGAATGGTGCTCAAGTAGTAATAGGTATTAGGTGAAGAATTTTGACTAGAAGAAGGTGGTGATCATAGTGGATTGGAGAGGAGACATGTTAATAGGCTGGGCCTGTGTGGATGACAAAAAGCTAGTGGAGACGAGAATGTGCTTTCTGGTAGTAAGTGCCCCACAGTGTGGACTCAGCCTCAGAGTGTTCATGTTCATTTATTACTTTCCCAAGTACCTGATGATTCAGCAGACGCCATTTGTTCGTCGCCAAGTCCGCAAACTTTTGCTGTTCATCTGTGGCTCAAAGGAGAAGTACCGACAGCTTCGAGACTTACATACTCTGGATTCCCATGTGCGCGGGATCAAAAAGTTGTTGGAAGAGCAGGGGATCTTCCTTCGGGCCAGTGTGGTCACAGCCAGCTCGGGCTCAGCCCTGCAGTATGACACACTCATCAGCCTGGTACAAAGGGCAACTCCCATGGGGTGGGAGGTGGGGGTGCAGTGGGACACAGCCTCACAAGGATCAGGCCTGGACTGGAGATAAGTATTACTAGGGCTGACTAAGGTAGGAATGAATCCTCAGGTTCCATTACGTAAATAACAGCCACCCAAACAGCAACACAAGGCTCATCTTCATAGCACTTGAAGGCTTGCAGACCCTCAAGGGAATGAACTCCAGCAATTTCTTCATTGTTGAGCTTAGAAAACCCAAGGGATAAAGGAACCTGCCCATGGCCACATACTCAGGAGGGGGCAGAGCCAGGATTAGAACTGTGTTTTCACAGTCTAGAAGGAGCTTTTGCCATATGTTGGACAATTATTTTTGGGGTGTTGCTAACTTGAGCATTTCCATTAAGCAATCTGTAGCACAAGCCTTAGCCCCCTATCTATCTGTTGGGTGTCCCCAGTTCTTTATTTAAGAAAATTAAAGTGAGATGTATGGGATACACACATAAGTTAATGACAGAAGAAACTATTTGGACTTAAGAAAATGGAATTGAGTATATCCCATGTGAGCAGCTGGATAGAAAGCTTCTGTCACTAATGATTCCTAGAGGATTCTCTCAGCTGTCCTTGGCCCCAAGACAAGCATAAACTGACATCTTGTTTTGGAGTTTTTTTCTCTTCCTTGACCTCAAGAGATGAACTGACCTGGCTGCTTCCTTGTTAGGGACAGCTCCTTGAAAAGCAAGGACCATTGTGTAACTTGGAGAAGGAGAGGGATCACATCCTACAGAAGGCAGCTCCAGCAGTCAGGCACTATTCACTGTATAAGGCATGAAGCCCAGTGGTGTTCGAGTACAGACTTGGGATCTTTGCACTTAGGGCTATGAACTTGCCTGCTCGTGTTCTGAGCTGCTCACTTGGGTCACTCATCTCTAGGGATCGGTTCTTCTTTCAGATGGAGCACCTCAAAGCTTGCGCAGAGATTGCCACCCAGCGCACCATCAACTGGCAGAAATTCTGTATTAAGGATGACTGTAAGTACCCCCACCTCTAGCTAGCCATTATCATCTCCACAGACTAGAAAGAGTTTTGGTGCATATCACATTATGTAGTATTTCTCAACAGTTTTTCAGTGAAAATGAATTTCTTGTCGCAACATACAGTAGAAGAAACTTGGAAATGAACATTGGTTAAATTGGACATTGAGGTCCATCTTGGCTAATGAGGAAGTAATTATAGTTCCTGTTGCTTTGCCGTCTCAGGCCAGGTAGATCTGCTGTAGGTTTAATTTTGTCCATCTTCTCTCCTCTTGTCTGTTTTTGCAGCAGTCCTGTATTTCCTCCTCCAAGTTAGTTTCCTAGTGGATGAGGGAGTGTCCCCGGTGCTGTTGCAGCTGCTCTCCTGTGCTTTGTGTGGCAGCAAAGTGCTTTCTGTGACTTCTTCATCTGGATCCTCAAGTGCTGCCTCCGGCTCTTCCTCCTCCTCCTCCTCCTCAGCGCCTGTGGCCTCTGGTTCTGGGCAAACAACAACCCAGAGCAAGTCATCCACCAAAAAGAGCAAGAAGGAAGAAAAGGAGAAAGAGAAGGAGGGTAAGAGCCACCCTCTGGAGGTCAGAAGCATTGTTCATTTGTTTGGCCACTGCCTACTCTTTGGACTTTGAATCCTGCTTTGTAGTACCTGCAGTATTTCAGTGCCTTTTGGCATTGGTTCAAGGTCTTTAGTATCTCATTATTCTCAAATTCAAGGCACATGTTAAATTGTATCATTTCCTATTCCCCTATTCTCCCCATCAGCAAGACTCAAAGCATGGTTTTGAACTGCCTTTTGGTGACTCATGGATGTCCAAGACCAGTGGTAAGGGTGAGGATGTTGGAGATGTTACCCTCTAGGTAGTTCAGTAATGGGGAAAGAGCCCTCGACTCAGAGGCCAGGAAATGTAGTCTTTGCTAACTCACTGTGTGACCTTGGGTAGCTTACTTGACTAGTGTGCCTAGTGTCAAGTGAGGGATTTGTACTCACTGATCTCTGCAGTCCTTTCCACCTTCATGGTTATGTGGCTTTATTCCTTTATTCCAGCCTGCTGCTGGCTCAGACTGGACACATGTGGCTCCAATCTTTGCAAACACATGTCCTGAGGACTTCCCCCTCATTCAAGCCCAGTGCTGTGCACTTGGCCACTGCAGTCTGCAGGGTTAGCATGTTTAGCATGTTGTAGTGGATAGAGTTTTGGATCTGGTGTCAGGAGATCTCCAAGTTCAAATCTTAGCTCTTCTACTTACAGCAAGAGCTAACCTCTAGCAAGTCCCTTTGCATCCTTGGACTTCCATTCTAATTCATAAGATGAGGAAGTTGAACTAAATGTTCTCTGAGGTCCCTTTCAGCTCTAAAGCCCATGCTACTGTTTATGTCCTTGTTCAGATGTCTGTCTTTTCATACCCATCTGTCCTGATGTGGTTGGAGCCTAAACTCTGTTTCATTTGGCACATACAGTATTATTGACAGAACAGGGAGGGGATGCCTGCTTTTCTGGCATATTGTTATATGACTTCATCTAGCACCATTCTCTTGAAAGCAACTTAGGTTCTTTTTTCAGGCAAATTTTCGAATTGTCAGAGCTTGGTTAGCCTGATGAGAGCAGGAACAGTATAGAAATCCCAAGCCCAAGAAGACTCCTAACCCTTGGTGTTTTTGCCTCACTTTGCAGGTGAGTGCTCAGGCAGTCAAGAAGACCAGCTGTGCACAGCCTTGGTGAACCAGCTGAACAAATTTGCTGACAAGGAGACCTTGATACAGTTTCTTCGATGCTTCCTGCTAGAATCTAACTCCTCGTCTGTGCGCTGGCAAGCCCACTGCCTGGCACTGCACATATACAGGTGGGGGCCAGGACAGCTGCCCAAGCTCAGGCCTGGTTAGCTGGGCTGTCTGAGGAGCTGGACAGATCCTCAGTGGTCATCTGCCACTTTACCTCATCTAGAGGCTTTCCTACAGCATACCCAGCTAGTGGTCATGTAGCCTCTGCTCGAGAGCTTCTAGCCATGTAGAACAGGCTTGGGTAGCGTTATTATTATTCCTTTATGGGCCCAGATCTGCCTCTCTCTTACTTGTGTATCTTGGTTGTAGTTCTCTTCTCTGAAGCCAGTCAAAATAGTTCTAATTGGGTGTAGTAGAAGGAGTCAGAAGACTTGAGTTCAGCTGCCAACCCCACCATTTATTTACTACCTATGGGAACTTGGGCAAATCACTTCTCCTGTCTTGCCTTAGTTTCCTTAACAGTAAAATGAAGGGATTGGACAAGAGTGTATTAATCTCTTTTTTAGCTCAAAAACCAGCCCTTCAGATATTTATAAATGGTTGTCATGCACCGTCTTGATGGTTTGTTCTGGATGTCAGCTTATTAATGACCTTCCTAAAATGTATCCAGAGTAAAACACAGTATTCTGAATACATTCTGACCAGGGCAGAATATGGGAACATTTATATCTCTTCTCTGGATTCTGGATTCTCTACCTCTGATCTTCAGCTTAAGATCACATTGGCTTTTTTGGTTGTCCCATCATCTGCTGAATCAGACTAAACCATCTCCCAGTGTTTTCCACGTCTGACCATGTTTCTCCCACCTGTTACTTCTGTAGTTGGTTTTCTGAACTCAAACATGAGCTTTTGTATTTATCGCTATTCCATTGCATATTATTAAATGGGGCTTCTATCAGCCTTTTGAGATTGCAACATATTGACTAATCCATCCCATTTGGAGATGTGCAAACATTTGCCAAGTATGTCATCCGTCATCAGTGATTAAAAATGCTGACCAAAATAGGGACAAGAACCTAGCCCAGAAGCACTCTGCCAGAGACCTCCTTTCAGAGATTGAGTATATATTCCATCAATCACTCGTCACTAATTGAGTAACATAAGATTGCTATCCAAAAGTTGGTATCTCTCCATTTTTCTCCTTAGGTTATCATGAGAAACTTAATAAAGTACTTATCTGAAATCCAGGTACACTTAATCTCTAGCATCTCCCTGATTTACTAGTCTAGTAAAATAAAGAAGTTAGCTTAGTCTGTTCTCATCTGTTCTTAATGATGCCACAGTCTCAGTGAACACTCTCTCAATGCCAATAAATCATCCCTTTTCCTTGCCAGGAATGCCCGTCATATTCCTTCTTCATTTCAAGTCTCCCTTGAGATTTCTTGAGAATCAGGACATTTGTCCTCCTTGAGCCATGTAGTTCCTCTGTGCAGTTTTTCAAAGATAACAGGGTTCAGCAGTGACACCTGGAACTTCTCCAGTCAATCCTGAGATGTGGTTTCTGGGTCTGGTGCATGATGGCTGGGGCCCACTGGGCCCCACTGGCTCTTTCCTTGGGTATCAATTTCTTACCATTTTCATTTTATCTTTCCCAGTCTAAAGATCCTTCTCCTAAAGAAAACAGAAGCAAAGCATGAGCTGAGTAGCTGCCTTTTCAGCAGCTGGGCTGGGTTACTTTCTGTATCATCCTCCATAAAGTCTGGTTCTACACACCTGGAGCCTTCTCTCTCCTTAGCTCTACTTGTTCCAATCCTTTTACATATTACTACACTTAAACTAATAGCTGACATGTGGAAAGCAGTTGAAGGTTTGCAAAGTATGTTAGATACATTATATCATTTGAGCATCTTAATACCTCTGAGGTAGGTGCTGTTATTTTCCTGATTTTACAGTTAAGGAAACTGAGGCTGTGAGAAGTTAATGACTTGCCTGGGGACACACAGCCTAGTAATGAGTGTACAAGGCACGATTTGAACCCAGTTTTCTCTGACTCCAGGTCTAGGACATTCCAGTGTGTCGTGCCGCTTCAGGGTTCATTTCATATGTCCTGTGTTCCATGAAGCCTTCCATAATCAGCTCAGCTTAAAGCTTAAGTCCCTCCTCTCATTCTCCTAGGGTGCTTTGTATCTCTTGTTTCCCATGACACTGTAAATAATTTATATGGTTCTTGTGTATGTTGTATCCCCTCTTGGACAATGTACACTCATTGCTTGTAGGGACTGTATAGAGTCTTAATGTGTGTATCCTCTGTACTTAGCATTGTCTTATACGTAGTAAGCACTTAGTAAAAGTAAGTTGAATTTGTTGTTTTTGAGCCACCTGGGTAGGTAAGACCTAGAGCTTCCTTTAGCTCAGTAACATAAGTTGTCATTTGTCCACAGAAACTCCAACAAATCGCAACAGGAGCTCCTCTTAGATCTGATGTGGTCCATCTGGCCAGAGCTCCCCGCCTATGGCCGCAAGGCTGCCCAGTTTGTAGACCTGCTGGGATATTTCTCATTGAAAACCCCACAGACTGAGAAAAAGGTAACATTATGACTTTAGACTTCAGGGAAACAAAACATTGCTTCATTTCTCTTCCACCTGGGGCGGGGCATTATTTTATTCTTGCTCAGGGCATTATGGCCAAGTCCTAGACAGGAAGCCCATATTGAAGATCACTTTAACACATTTAATCGTTTTTATATTTAGTATTAAATGTTCCAAGCATTTTTTTTATATAGAGGCTGTATGTGACAGGTAGACCCAATCTTAAGACTTTTAAGCATAGGTATATGAAATAGCATCAGATAAGTTACATTAATGTTATTTGGCATAGAGCAAGTAGACAAGTTTCTAACTTGTTTTCAAAAGCACGCTTGTAGAAATGTTTCCCAACTGGTTAGATAGTTAACTCATGGTTGCCTAGCTTTTCTGCAGGAACCAGGTATACTTCCCAGAGTAGAGACAAGAATGCTTAGAAAGTTTTCAAGCTAAACTTGTTATTAAGACCATAAGGAGTTGTAACAAGTGAAATAACTAGGGATTAGCCGTACTTCCCTTAGCTCCCCTTGCACTAGGCATGAAATACCTTAGCACTGTTAGCAGGCCAACTCTGGGAAAAACAGAAGAAAATTTTCTTCCATTTAGACATTGGTTTATATACTAGGATCATTTCTTAACCTGTGTTTCAGTTGAAAGAATATTCGCAGAAGGCTGTAGAAATTCTCCGAACCCAAAACCATATTCTTACCAATCATCCCAACTCCAACATCTATAAGTAAGTTTGTCTTGCTTCCTATCTCTTGGGAGAGCTAAGGCACCAGTTGAGTTTCCACCTGATCTTAGAGGATGAAATAGTTGGTGGGCAGAGCTGCGACAAAGGGTTAGAAGCCCTTAATCTTAGGGAGATTTCAGACAACACAATAACAAATGACATGAGTATATATTTATGTTAATAACAGTGAGGAAAGGTGTATCATGATTGTCATTTGGGCTTTGAATAGGCCTCCATCATTTTCTTTATTAAACCTGGAAGATTCCCAAGGAAAGTGAGATCTAGAGTCATTTTTTGAATTCTGGAACTAGTCATGTTCTTCAAGGAAGGGTGGGTTTGATTTACCACCAAATCTCATGTGAAATCTGATGTAGCTAGAAGAACCTCAGAATTTAGAGCAATCTTGGATCACTTTGAAGAAAGAAGTAGATTTGAAGTTAATGACAGTTATTGCATCATCACCATAGAGTAAGATTCTGTATGAAATAGCCTGAGTTTCTTGTGCCTGGAAAAGGAAAGTGATGAAAACAATTGGGTTTGCATCCCAGAAGATGCATCCTGTAGTAGTGCTTCTTTTCTATGGGAAAGGTACTATCTTCTGAATTAGTTTGGAAGTTTCTTCTTATGATATCCAGACAATGGGAGAAGGAACCTTCTCATTTTTCTGTGTGCCCTCAGTAACATAGGGCTGTGAGCTATTAACATAGGGCTGTTGATTCAAGGCATTTTCAATAATTCAATAATTCCTGTGAGAAGCTCAGTGATCCTAGAAATGAAGATTTCCTCACCTCTGGCCTGGTTTTTTTCCTAGCACTCTGTCTGGTTTGGTGGAGTTTGATGGTTATTACCTAGAGAGTGATCCCTGCTTGGTGTGTAACAACCCGGAAGTGCCATTCTGTGTAAGTGATGGGCACTGCCATGGAGGGCCCTGCAGTGTTTGTTGTGTTCTTTGAAAATAATACCTGCAGAATAGGTTATTATTCCAATTCTGATAAGAAAATGGAAGGAGTAGATCCCTAGACTATAGAACACAGACTGAACATGATTCTTGTTCATAACTTCTATTTCTGCAATGCTTATGGTTCATTTTCCCGATTATAGCTCTACGGGGTGGATGATACAAATATACCAATTTGCAAATAAGGAAACTGAGGTATATATGTGAAATGATTTACCCAAGTTTATATTACTAGTAAAAACCTAGATTAGAACTCGGGTCTCCTGTCTTCAAGTCTAGTGTTTGTTTCGCTACCCCACAATACCTTTAAGGAATTGGTTATCTCAAGTAGAACATATTCTGTGGGGCAATAGCCTTGGGGGAGACTGGGTGAGTGACCTGTTATTCTCCTTAATAGCCTCACATTCTCTGTTTTTAGTATATCAAGCTCTCTTCCATCAAAGTGGATACCCGCTATACCACCACTCAGCAGGTGGTGAAGCTCATTGGCAGCCATACCATTAGCAAAGTGACAGTGAAGATCGGTGACCTGAAGCGGACCAAGATGGTGCGAACAATTAATCTATATTACAACAACCGAACAGTGCAGGCCATCGTGGAGCTGAAAAATAAGTATGAATTTTCAGGTTTTGGGAAGAGGCTGGGGGTATAGTAGGTCTGGGAGGCCTGCTTAAAGATTTTAGCTTTGGTTCCAGGGAACTATACCCGAGTACTCTTTGAGCTTTCCAACTGTTTTGACCAAAACTGTTTTGAATGAGAGCTAGAGAAACATGGATGGCAAGCTCAGATCTTGAAAGACACATGCCTTCCATTGTGGTTTGTCAAGGGCCAACCTTCTACAAATCCTTATCCCTTGGAAGATGTATCCGTAGACTCCTCTCCTCATTTCCTTTTGACTTATTTTTCTTTTGATGATAAATGAAAACCTTATTTGGGAGGTAAATGATTTGTAGAAAAGTTGGGCAAGAGGAACAACCACTTTGTTGACTTCATGGGGCATCAGCGTAGTTCTTTGTACACCAGCAGGAGGTCTTTTCCCAGAATTTGTCCATTATAAATCTCTTCAATTTCTGCCTAAACTTTTTCCTACTCTATCTCATGTCATGTTACACCACCTTGGGCATTCCTGCATCTATTTGAGTTTAGATTCAGGGCAGTACGCATGAGTCAGGAAGAGCAGAAATAAAACAATTGTGAGGAGAGGCAAGAGCTATAGATTTCATGGAATTGGATCTTATTTTGGAGAGGTATCAGGCCCTGGGCTTAGTCTCAGGCCAGGAAGGTCCCACGTTGTTAACAGTGAGTGTGGGATGGACTGCCATCCTGAATGTGGAGCTGCTGAGAATGGCAGGTAGGAAGAGAGGGGAGAATGGACTACGTTGTCTCAGGATTTTCTTGGGAATCAGGCTAAGAGATCTTTCCTTGAACTCTGATACCAAAAGGCAATACTGGTGGCCTAAGGGCAGAAATTCACAGTTTTTTGAAGCTCTTGCTCAAGATAGCTGGTATAATTTTCTTTTCTGGTGGGGAATAGGGTGGCCATGTGGGGATAGTGGAGTTATTTTTTTTTTGTGTGTTTATTTTTGCTACTATTCTTGGCACTTGGCCTAGATTCCAGGATGTTTCTTAGCTTACCCAAAGCAATTTAGCTATGGTCCTCCAAAGTGAGTGTCCTAATGAGGGCTTAGAAAAGTAGAGTCAGTTGGGGGAGCAGTTACCATTGTAGTATCATGGAACCTCAGAGGGTCATCTGGTTCCATCCACTGTATTATATATACCTCTTGAGGTTTTCAGTTCCAGCATCATTTACTTTGAGGTGTTGTATTTCTTTAGTATCTATGAGTGGTTAAGTGTCACATTCCTGTTGGTCTTCTTGGAAATCAGCCTGTAAATAAGTACAAAGTCTGTTATGTGTGCATACCCCTTGACTATCTCACCATTTTCTCTAGGGTAAAACTGTTAGTAAAATAAATGAGTCAGCTGTCCATTAATCACTCCCTTTTAATTTCTTACCTTGGAAAGCCTAAGTGCTTGTGAGTTTTTTCCCCTTGTCTCTTGATAGCGTTAGAGGTGGAAGGTCTCAGTTTCCTCTGCTACAGATCTTTAACCAGAAGCTTCTTGTTCCCTAGGCCAGCTCGTTGGCACAAAGCCAAGAAGGTACAGTTGACCCCAGGGCAGACAGAGGTGAAGATTGACCTGCCACTGCCCATTGTGGCCTCAAATCTGATGATTGAGTTTGCAGACTTCTATGAAAACTACCAGGCTTCCACAGAGACCCTGCAGTGCCCTCGATGCAGTGCCTCTGTTCCTGCTAACCCTGGGGTCTGTGGTAACTGTGGGGAAAATGTCTACCAGTGTCATAAATGCAGGTGAGAGGGGTGGGTGGGGAGAGAGAGGGAGAGAGAGAGAGAGAGAGAGTGTGTGTGTGTGTGTGTGTGTGTGTGTGAAGGGTTCGTGGGAGAGTGCAGAGTCTGAGTATACCCAGTAATCTGAACTTTTTCCTTAACACCTGGTCGCAGATTTCAAGTTGTAAATTAGTGGGATTATGGGAACTCAGAGTGGACCTAGTAGAAGACTAAAGCAGTTTGCCTCAGTGGTGTCAACCTCAGATAGAAATGAGGACCACCAAGCCACACATAAGTATCCCTGCAGGCTGCTTATTTATTGACTTAGAAAAGCTCATATTAACGTTATCTAAGATTTATTACACATTTATTTTGTTAAATATTTCCCAACTTAATCTGGTTTGGGCAGCAAAGGCAGGCTGATTGACACTTCTGGTATACTCCATCTCAATCAAATTCAAGGATATGTCAAGGATCTTATTGCTGGAGTTCATCTTTACCTCCTTATATCTGGTGATAACTCATTTTAGTCATTGATATTAGAGTTTTGGGAAGTAAATCTGACATGATCGCTGACCTTGAGATTATCCCTGGAACCTCTGTTGCCCCTTTGATCTAACTACCTTGACTTTCTAGGTCCATCAACTATGATGAGAAGGATCCCTTCTTATGCAACGCCTGTGGCTTCTGTAAATATGCTCGATTTGACTTCATGCTCTATGCCAAGCCCTGCTGTGCTGTGGATCCCATTGAGAATGAAGAAGACCGAAAGAAGGTGAGGATAGGCCAGGCTGAGAGCAGTAGCACCATTCATCTTACTTTAGGTGTAGCTGTTGGGGTAAAGATAATTAGCTTTGTGAGAGGGGGAGATGGGGAAAAGACTCTCAAAGTCTTAAATTTTATGGAGTGACATAAGTTAGAATAATGACCCATCTAGTTTGATTAGGATTTTGTTACAGTGGCTTTCAGTAATACAATATAGAAGATAGTCTGAGGTTTGAAAATTGAAAAGCTGTACTTGGCCATGCATTTTCAGCAGGGGCACCCTTCTTTGTGGGAAGCATAAAACTTGACGTTCCCAACTTTGCTTGTAATCATAAAGAATGTGTGATTGGATTTTGCAAGTTGTCTGAACCCAAGGCCAGAAGGAAATCAAATTAAAGCAGCAAAGAAGAGAGAAACTTATGGGAGTAATTTAGAGATGGCATTTCAAGGAAGTGAAGATCAACAAAAGCAGTATTATCCTTGGAGGACACTATAAACAAGATGGACACAAGGGAAATAGATGAGTTAGGAAAAAAAAAACCACAACAAGCCCCAAACAACCAAAAACAGATTATAAACCCCAACTTAGAGGCAGGATATATTAGTAACTTCAGATACCGGAACTCTCTCTTTCAAAAATAGAGTGGCTAATTATTTCTTGACTTGCTTTAATAATTGGAATAGAAAAACATTAAACATTTGGTTTGTGCCAACACTTTTCTAAGTGCTGGAGATACAGTCTCTAGCTCTGAAGAAGATCATACTCTAATTGGGGGAGAAAACACATAAAGGATTCATTTCAAGGTAGTTGAAAAGACCAGGTGGCTCTTAAGTTCCGGTAGAGAAAGTATGAGTTAGAAGGCAAGGCCCTGAGGACTTTAAAAATGGAGGAACCACCAAACGGAAATGCTATCTTGGATCTAATTCTCACCAAAGAACTGGATGTTGGTGTGGTAATGATCAGAACCTTAGGGGAAAATTACTACTCTGTCTTAGAATTTGTATTAGAGAAGAAAAGAGAATCTTCTTGTAGTCTGACATGTACCTTAGATTGTAGAAGAATGAATTTCAGAGGGTTAAGACTAAATAAGGGATGGGCTGACTATCCTTGTGGCCTAAAATTTGTCAGTCCAAGGTGGATAAACACTTAAGAATGCAATTCTGAAGACACAGAAAACTCCCAGTTACATTAAAGAAGAAAAAAGAGACTTGTAAAGATAACATCATCAAGAATGGGTCATTCCAGGGGCAGCTAGGTGGTGCAGTGAATGGAGCACCGGCCCTGGAGTCAGGAGGACCTGAGTTCAAATGTGGCCTCAGACACTTAACCCTTACTAACCATGTGACCTTGGGCAAGTCACTTAACCCCAATTGCCCTGCCTTCTCCCCTCCAAAAAAAAAAAAAGGGTCATTTCAGAGGAACTTTGTTTCCTTTTTTTGATGTGCCTCCTTGCTGTTCCATGAACAAGACCATCTCTTGACTCTGGACATTTTCTCTGGCTGACCTTCATTCCTGGAATGCTCTTCTTCCTCATCTCTGTCTCCTGGCTTCCTTCTAAGTGCCAGCTAAAATCCCATCTTTTATAGGGATTTTCCAACCCCTCTTAATTCTAGTATCTTCTTTCTGTTAATTATGTCCTAATTATCCCTTACTTATTTGTACATATTTATTTGCTTCTTGTATCACCCATTAGATTGTGAGCTCCTTCAGGTTAGAGACTTTCTTTTGCCTCTTTCTGTAGCCCCAGCACATAGCACAGTGTCTGGTACACTGTAGATGCTTAATGTTTATTGGTTGATTAACAGAACTGATAGAATAATACATTTGGAAACTGCTCAACCTATGATTTATCTGGACTTCAGGGAAGCAGCTGACAAAGTTTCTCATGTTATTTTAATGGAAAAGGTGGAGGGACAGCACCATTGGGTGGATTTAGAACTGCTTGGATGAGCAACCCTTAATTCATTCATGGTTTGAGGTGGTCTTGTGTAGATGATTCCCCTAGAGACCAGTAGTCTGTGCTTGACCCTGGAGCTCTGAAGGAAGCCTTCGAGGGCATGCTTATCAGATTGGCAAGTGACAAAAAACTGAGGAGAGTTAACATACTCTAGGACAAAGGAAGAATTCAGGATTCTAGGTCTTGACATACCTAGAACATTCGGTCAACTTTAAAAAGCTGGTAATTAATGAGATAAATGTAAAGTCTTTAGCAGGATGGGTAAGTGGGTTATAACCTTTTCTGGCTGCCATGGCTGTGGAAACCAAGAAAGCAAATAGAATTTCAGGTTTCATTCAGAGCTAGTGTTCAGGCCAAGGGAGAGGGTGGCTCATTGTATATGTTCCATCTGGTCAGACTAGATATGTTGTAGAGTGTTCATTTCTGGGCACTGTGTTTTAGGAAGGATGCCAGTTAACTGGAGAGTGTCCAGAGTCTGGCACCCAGAATGGCATAGTGCCTCTAGTTATGGCCGCATGAAGCTTGGTTGAAGAAATGAGGGATATTTAGTCTGTAGAAGAGAAGCCTTAGAGGGGAAGTGATAGCTGTCTACAAGTATGTCGAAAAAGCTGTACTATGGAAGAGGGATTAGATTCGTTCTGCCTGGGCCTCAGGGACAAAGCTTAGGAGCATTAGGTGGAAGTTGCTAGAAAGGCAGAATTAAACTTGATCTAAGGAAAAGCTTCTTCCTAATTAGAGCTTTCCAAGAGTGTGCTGATTTAGGAGGTAGTAGGGTTCCACTTGTCACTGGAGAGCTTTGAGTAAAGACTAGATGATCATTAATGGGTTTGATGGCATCCTATAATTTTGTGTGGAAAAGTTAGAGTAGTTCTAACCCAATCTCTTGCTTACTCTCATCCCTAGGCTGTGACCAACATCAATACTCTCCTGGATAAAGCTGACCGAGTATATCACCAGCTAATGGGACACAGACCACAGCTGGAAAACCTGCTTTGCAAAGTGAATGAGGCAGCCCCTGAAAAGCCCCAGGTAATGGCCAGCTAAAGTTAGGGTGTTAGCCAGAGGGAAGCCAAGGGGGTTGACTCATGCTAAGAGCTCCCGCTTGTGGACATTCCCTTGGGGGAGCGTGCTGCTGCCTAACTTCCCTTTCTGGGTTCTAGGATGATTCGGGTAGTGCTGGAGGGATCAGCTCCACGTCAGCCAGCGTCAATCGCTACATCCTGCAGTTAGCTCAAGAGTACTGTGGGGACTGTAAGACCTCTTTTGATGAACTCTCCAAGATAATACAGGTGTGGAAACTTGGGGGACTTCCTGTAACACTGATGGTGTTCAAGCATCCCAGCAGCCCTTATTCATGAACCCAAGTCCTGATATTGCCCTAAACCAAACCAGCTGGAAGGATCAGCTCCTGGGTACTTGCTTTCCTGTGAGATGACCTTTACCCACTAGCTGGGGAGGGGGTGGGGGCAGTTCTCTGTCCAGGGAATGGAGTGAGCACATGGAGGAAGGTAGGTAGCCTGAAGCAGAATGCTGCCTGTGGAGTCAGAGGACTGGGGTTTGAATCCTGGAGAGTTTTTCTTTTTTTTAATGTTTTTTTTTTTTTTTGAGGGGAGAAGGCAAGGAAATTGGGGTGAAGTGACTTGCCTAGGTCACACAGCTAATTAGTGTGTCAAGTGTCTGAGACTGGATTTAAACTGAGGTCCTTCTGACTCCAGAGCTAGTGCTCTATTCCCTGCACTACCTAGATTCCCCCTACTGACTGGAGAATTTCAAGGGACTTTAGTGCCTCACAAAGCCAGTCCTGATCTGTCCCAAGATGACATCATGAGCAAGTCCGTCCTCCCTGGGCCTCAGTTTCTTTATACTTAAAAATGAGAAAAAAAAAAGAGAGAGAGTGGAACCAGATACAACTGAGGTCCCTTCCAGCTCTAATTGATACCTTAGAAATTAAGTGTAAGGTGGGGGGGGGGGGGTGTCACAGAAATCAAGTGTTTGAACACAGGGGTTGGTATCCTTCCAGAGTTCTTGGCATGTCAGTGCCCACTCCCTAAGCTGGATGGGACAGCTCACCACTTTTGTTTGCCTGGAGTCTTATAAATCTCACTGTGTAGACATTCACAAGAGTGGGTACTGGGTGAGACCACCAACCCACACATCACCAAAGTTGGCCTTCATCATATCTGCTTTTATCCTGGCACCGTAGCTTTTCTATTTATAAAATCAATCTGTGCCAACAAAAGTGAATTTAGAAGACATGGGTGAATTTTCAATTATCCAAATTAACAGAGAGGTAGCATAGACTAGTGGATAAAGAGATGGCCTGAGATCCAGGACGACCTGGATTCTGATCCTGTTTGTGTCTCTCCCCAACTTGGTGTGAGCATCCCTGGGTTCCATTCCACAGAAGTTGGCTGCTCCCCAGTATGGAAGAGAGCCAGATGTTTTATGGGAAGGGGAGGGGCCTCCAGCCAAGCATGTCTAATTGGTTTTCCACATCTGATGCCATAGGCAGCAAGGCATCAGTTAGTGAGGCAGCTAGGAAAGATCTAGCATGAAAGGCTCCGGGAATAAGAAATTCCAGAAAAGGGAAGCAGTGCCACAAAGAAGGGGTGTTCCTGGAGCAGGTCGCTCAAAATGCCAGACTCCTGAATCCCCAGACCCAACTGCTTTTATTGATCTCACACTCTTTCTGTGCCTTGAGACACCTCAGGCCAGCTCTCTGCAACTGCATGGGAAGGCTCTCTTTACCAGGGAGGCCGAGTTAAGAAGCCATTCCCAGCACCAACGTAGAGTTAGAGTAAACAGCATAATAATATCGAGGAGACACTGGAAAGGGATAGGAACATTTTTTTAAAAAGTTAGGTAATAAAAGTTTTTAAAAGTTAGGTAATACTGTGTTCCCCTTCTTAGGACACAGTTGCCAGGCAAGGGAGGAGTTATTACTAGGGCAGTGAAAGCCTGTCACACTAACGGTGATTCCTTTCTTGTCTCTCCTCCCTCCAAAACTAGAAGGTTTTCTGGGCTGTCATAAACATATTAACAGCCAAGTTTTTCTAGCATCTTAAAGTTGTTCTGAGTCACTAGAGCCAAGGATTGAAGCCCCTGAAATTGTCAAGTTGTTTCCTTCTCTGTGGTGTTACGATAATTGACTCCTCCTTCCCCCTGCTCTTGGCTCCAGAAAGTCTTTGCTTCACGGAAGGAGCTCCTGGAGTATGATTTGCAACAGAGGGAGGCAGCTACCAAGTCATCGCGGACGACGGTGCAGCCAACGTTCACTGCCAGCCAGTATCGAGCCTTATCGGTCCTGGGCTGTGGCCACACCTCCTCCACCAAGTGCTATGGGTGTGCTTCCGCAGTCACTGAGCACTGCATCACGCTGCTCCGGGCCCTGGCCACCAACCCGGCCTTGCGGCATATCCTCGTTTCCCAGGGCCTCATCCGAGAGCTCTTTGATTACAATCTGCGCCGAGGAGCAGCCTCCATGCGGGAGGAAGTCCGCCAGCTCATGTGTCTCCTCACCAGGTATGGCCCAGCTTATCCTTCTCTTGTGTCTGCTTTGGAGACAGTCATGCTAGCTGTGCAGGAAACAAAGTGGCTGTTTACTGCAGAGCATTTTACGGGGCTATGATTGGGAGTGAAGGTTTGGATTGCATGTGGTCCCTGCTGTCACGGAGCTCACATATTAGTAAGAAAAAACAGAACTGTTATGTGTGCTGTTGTGGAACAAAGGCTTTAGAAAGGTATAAAACAGTGCTTTTTGAGGTTGGGGCAGGGACAGGGTACTAGGAAAGACTCTGGGGGAAATGTCATGTGAGTTGAACTTGAGCAGAAAATAGATTTATCACAGAGATTGACAAGTGGCTGAAATGCTGAGGAAGGACTGGTCCAGTGACCTTTGGGAGCTTCTCAGTCTGATTGATTTTGTTGCCTTTGAGCAGTAGTTTGGGAAAACTGGGTATCACCAGTGTCTGGTCTGGTGTCTTGTACCTGCTAGGTGGGGTGTGTGGGTGTTCAGGAGGACTAGCATCTCTGATGTGAGGGCTGCTCAGCCCTCTAACTCTCACCTGTGTCTCCAGGAAGTTGTAGCACATACAGTGGGCACAGCCCAGTCAAACTGTCTCAGAAGATGGGGTAAATGAGGTTGAGGGTCTGCACTAGGCCTTAGATCAGTTAGTGAGTTGGGGGTTGTCTGCCCCAAGCATATGAAGACTTCCCCCAGTTTAATGGGAGGATGAGAGCAGTGTGTTCCAGTGGCTGTGAAAGTGACTGAAGCAGGCGCTGTGGAGCGCTCGGAGCTCGGTCAGACATCAGAAATGCCAAGTGCCTGCTACATCCCAGGCCATGCCAGTCCCCTTGACTTTGGTCGTGTCACCAGACATCAGTGACTCTGGAAGAGAGAGCCAGGCTGGTGACTTTGGGCATCTCTGCCTCATTTAAATCCAATTCATCTGCAAGTCAAGACATTGCCTGTGACGTCACTGGTCCTCTTGAAAATGAGCATGACCTAGTAGGTTGTTAAGCATGCTTGTCAGATGAAATTGTTGTCTAGGCGAGTCCTGAGAAGAGATCTGAAGAAGCAATAGGGGTTGAACTGAGAGCTCTTTGCAGATGTGCCCCAAAAAGGGGCAGGGAGGCAAGGTGGAGGGAGGATGCGGTGTGCATGGGAAGCTGAGGTGTAAAGGACAGGCGTTCTTGGAAAGTGCGTGGCCATGTTGGTGTTGGTGCTGCTGTTCTCTCCATGAAGGAGGAGCGGTGTCCAGGAAAGCTGCCTGTTCCTTCAGTCACCAGAGTTCTGGGGAGCCTCTCTAGTTAGGGAAGTGAAGCCCAGTGTACCCGGGCTGTCCCTAAACAGGGGGAAATTGCAGCCAATAGTGGGTTTAATAACTGTTTCTTGCTCTTCTTAGGGATAATCCAGAAGCAACTCAGCAAATGAATGACCTGATCATTGGCAAGGTCTCCGCGGCTCTGAAAGGCCATTGGGCCAACCCTGATCTGGTGAGGGAACCAGCCTCTCCTCATTGCTCCTCTGTCCCCACCAGGTTTCATCTCGCATCTTCTGTCCCCCTCCACCCTACCATGTTGTGGTATTTGGAGGATTAGAGGACCCCTTTTGCTCCAGTTAGTTCCCAGCCTTGCCATTCCCATGCTAAGCCTGGCCTGGAGGTGCTGGTCAGTGGAAAAACAAAGTATCATCAGCACCTGGACCAGTGGGTGTACAGGTGTTTGCTCCACCTTGCTTATATGCTCTTGGTGTCTCTAGTATGAGAAGAAACACAGGGCAAAAAAAAAAAGAACATAGGTCTTGGAGTCAGGAGACTTAGATTCAAATCCTTGTCAGGGATTTCACCAGCTGCATGATCATGGGTGAGCCGCTTATCCTTCTCTGCCAGGATTATCATGAGGAAAGCGTTTTGTAACTGAGAGTGGTCATCACTATTGTTTCTCACCCACCAAGCCTTGAGATGCTTTCGGCTGCATCTCTTTTAGTGATGCCTGTCAGAGATGAAAGGTCATGGACAGACTTGTGGCCCCTCTGGACCTCTCTCTTCCCCTTGATTTTTCAGGCAAGCAGCCTTCAGTATGAAATGCTCTTACTGACGGACTCCATCTCGAAGGAGGATAGCTGCTGGGAACTTCGCTTGCGCTGTGGTGAGCTCAGGCAGTTGGGCATTGGGCACAGGCCTTTCAGGGACAGGGGTTTTGTAGGGCAAAGGCTCTGGAGAAGCAGGGTCTGCTAGGATTTGGGGCATTCCCTGGGCAGGGAGAGTGACTCAGGGCCTCTGTCTCCTCCATACCAGCTCTCAGTCTTTTCCTCATGGCTGTAAACATCAAAACGCCTGTTGTGGTGGAGAACATTACCCTCATGTGCCTCCGGATCCTACAGAAGTTGATCAAGCCCCCTGCTCCAACCAGCAAGAAAAACAAGGTCTGTATTTCACGGGCCCTTGGATGCACAGGCAGCAAGACCAAGCCGAGTTGCTGGGCACCAAGGAGCTACTGCTCCTTGGGAGATCCTGATGGCCAGAACAGGCTTGCCGCCTCTCTGTCCTGCTATGCCTCCCATGGAGCCTTCTGCCCAAGACTTCACCTTAGCTGTTTGGTTTGTTTCCCTTTGTCCACCAGGGCTTTTTGGGGCACAGACTTGGACAAACCAGAGCTCATCTGGTGGGTGGCAGTTCTTTGAAATTCATTAAAGTTCAGAAGCTGCCTGCTTTCTGAAATTGTGAAACACCCTCAGGTTAGGCATGGTACAGATCAGTGGAGTGTCTTTAGGTACCTCACAGATCTGACTTGGTCTTTCATTATTTTTTGGTTGAATGTGTTAACACTAGAGTGACCCTGGAGATTGGGGCCGTCTAGGAGGGGAGAGGGAGGTGATTCTGGGGATTTTGAGGGCAGGTACAGATGAGATAGGCTTATGCAAACTAATGTGAAAGGACAGCTGATGGAAGGATTCAGAAAGCTGAAAGGGAGGAGCTTAGAACTGTCACAGGACTGGCCAGTTGGCTATTTGTATCAGAGAATCTCAGGGTTAGAAAGTACCTCCAATGCCAAAAGCATGTCCAGAAGAAGACTCTCAGTAGCACGTGTGACAGGTGCTCAGGTCTGCCTGTCCTGCCCCTAATGCTCTGCTGACCTCCAGGCTCGAATCTCTAGCTATCTTTCAGACATCTGGACCTGGATGTCTCATAGACATGTCCAAAACAGAAGTCATCATCTTTCCCCCAAACAGCCCACCCCTCCTACTTTCTCTTTTATTGTAGAGGGCAACTCCATCCTCCTGCTCCCTCAGGCTCCCAACCTAGGAGTCATAGTAGACTCCTCACTCTCCCCCCGCCATGTCCAACTTTTGCCAAGGCCTGTTGATTTCACTCTGGCATCATCTCTCAAATAGGCGCCCTTCTCTCTCATACTGCCACCACCCTGGTGCAGACGTTCCTCACCTCATGCCCAGACAATTGTAATAGCTGGTAGGGATCTGCCTGCCTCACTTCTTTTCCCACTCCAGTCCCTCAAACACCTGAAGGTCAAGTCTGACTATGTTCACTCTTACCTCTAGCAACAAACACAAAATCCTCTTTGGCATTTAAAGCCCTTCGTAGTTGGGCCCCTTCCAGCCTTTCCAGTCTTATACTTTTCTCCCCTCCATATACTCTTCAGTGGGAAGAGAGGGAAGGAATAAGCATTTACATAGTGTTGCCTGTGTGCCCAGCACTGTGCTCAGGGCTTTACAAATACTGTCTCATGTGATCCTCACAACAACCATGGGAGGGAGGGGTTGTTATCACCCCCGTTTTACAGAAGAGGAAACTGAGGCAAAAAGAGGTTAAGTAACTTGCCCAGACTCATATAACTCATATGTACCCAAGACCAGATCTGAACTCAGGTCTTCCTGGGTCCAGGACCAGCGTTCACTCCACCAAGCCACCTATGGCCTCTTTGCCTCTCCAGAGCTGTTTTCATTGTCTCCCGTTTAGAATGTTCTTCCTCCTCATCTCTGCCTCTGCCAAAATCCCATCTTGTGCAAGAAATCCTTCTGAATCCCTCTTAATGTTAGCACCTTCCCTCTGAGAGCACTCACAGGCAGGCAGCAAGGTGATGTAGTGGACAGAGTATTGGGCCTGGACTCAGGACTCCTCTGCCTGCCTCGGTTTCTTCTCTTGTAAAATGGGAGTCATAACAGCATCTGCCTCCCTAGGTTGTTGTGAAAGAATGCTGGTAATTATCCTGTATGTATTTTATATAGGACATAGTCATTTGTGTGCTATCTTCCCATTAGACTGGGAGCCTCTTGAGGGCAGCATTATTTTTGCCTTTTTTGTGTCCTCAGCACAGTGCTTGACACGTAGTAGATGCTTAATAAATGTTTATTAACAACTCACTGACTGACTTTGCTTGAAGACCTCCTGAGGAGATTCTGATTCTCGAGAATAGTTTGCTTAAATTACTTGAAGGCTTGGACACTCTCTTCTTGACAAAGTCAGGGTCTGGAAATAAACAGGAGGAGTAGGGGGGTCAGAACTAAGGGCTGCCATCTTAGACCTCTGTATCTGACATTTCTGAGCTTCAGAAACTTGATACAATGGTAGGTGAAAAATTCACTCCCTTAACTGGACCCAGTATCGATTTGAAGACCTGGGCGGTAAAGAAGTTTACATTGAGAATTAGAAAAGAAGGGGAGGGTGAACTCCAAGATGCAAATTCTCCTAAGACATAAAATCAAAGGGAAAGTTTATGATCAAGATTAGGAGGTACTACAGCTGTGCTTGAGTATGGTTTCTCTTTAAGAACCAGTTGTAGCTGTTCTAGTAAGTAATCAGCAATCTTACCCTCCACAGTAGTGAGTCAGGAACCCTAAATTAATTCTGGAGCTGTTGCTGCCAAGTGGGATTATCAGGAGAATTCACCAACACAAGTATGGCTGCTCTGGTCCTTCTTCTTTGGAGTCTCAGGTTTGTTGGAAAGCTCTCATCTTGTCTCCCTTTCCCCTAGGACGTTCCTGTTGAAGCTCTCACCACAGTTAAGCCATACTGCAATGAGATCCATGCCCAGGCTCAGCTGTGGCTCAAGCGAGACCCAAAAGCATCCTATGAAGCCTGGAAGAAATGCCTTCCCACCAGAGGTATGGTATGCCTTTCTCTTTACAAAGCTTAGAGGTGGGAAGGAGGAAAAAATGCTTGGAAATAGGAAAAAAAAATGAATTAGAAAAAATAGAAAGGAATCTTTAAAACATAAAGATACAGAAAGAAGGGTATGTGAATAGGGCAGTTTTATTCCTCCTATGTCAAATTTAACATGATTTTGAAAAATAAACTTTAAGTAACAGTCACAATTTCTTTTTTTTGTTCTTCCTTGCATATTGGAATATTGGTATTTATTGATAAAGACATAATAATACTTTTTTAATTTTAAAAGAAAAAAGACTTTGGTAACCATGGCAAAGTCTGAATCCAGTGACAGTGTAGATGACAATTCACATTTATATGATGCTTTCAGATTTAGAATACTTTTAACTATGCAATCAACAAGCATTTATTGTTTACTATGTGCCCGGTACTAGGCTAAATGTTAGGAGTACAAAGAAAGGTAAAGTCCCTGCCTCCCAGGAGCTCCCAGTCTAAGTGAGGAAAGCTTAACCCACGGAATGGATGGAGCTGTGGTTACTTAGCCCCACCCCTTTTACTCAAACTGCCTTGTCTTCCTCATTTTTCCATATTCCAGGTATCGATTCCAATGGGAAATCCTCCACTAGGTCAGAGCTTCGGCAGCTCTACTTGACAGAGAAGTATGTGTGGAGGTGGAAACAATACATGAGCCGTCGGGGAAAGAGGACCTCCCCCTTGGATCTCAAGTTGGGTCATAACAACTGGCTTCGGCAGGTGAGAGAATATCTTTCCTGAGGTGCAGAGCCCTGGGAATGCTATATGGAGGTGCCAGGCCACCGTTAGGCTTTTTAGAGATGTCCTCTCTCCCTTCCCACTCCTGTGTCTCTGCCTGCCTGTGCCTTTCCAGTCAGGATCTGGCTTAATGTTGCAGTTAGCTAGATGGTAATCAGTCTGGGCAGAGCAGAATCTCTCTTTCTCTTTCTTGCCCACTTACCAACCTTGATAGTCTCTGATCTCTGCTGACTTCACCTATCCTGCTCACATGGCTAAACTTCAGAACCAAAAGCATTCTTTGTCCTTCTGTTCTCCTTTACCCTTTCTCCATCCTTTTGTCCTTCTTCGCTCCTTGTGCCTCTCTCCCACCTCTCAACCTTTCTCCACTCTCCTGCCTCCTTTCTCTTTCTCTGTCTTCCCTCTACTCTTACATTTCTCCTTCCCCTCTTGCTCCTTTCTCTCTAATCTCCGGTCTTCCCTTCTGTATCCCTCTCTTCTTTCTCTTCTTCCTTTCCCAGTTCCTTCCCTCCACAGTATTTCAAAGAAGCATATGATTAATACCTACACATAATACAATCCAATAGTCCATACTGTGAGGAGAGTTCCATTAAATGAAAACTTCAGCAGAAAGCTAATTGTTTCTTCTAAAACAAAGGTGTTCATAAGAGCTTTCTAAGGAAAATACCTTTAAAATAATCTGTATTAAAATTCAGTCATCTTACATATTGTCTTGCAAACCAGTTAACAAAGATCTTAGTAAAAATACCACTTGACTGCTAGGCCAGAAGCATATGTAACTAGCTGTGTCTGGTTCATTTGCTCCCTCCCTTATGCCTCCTTTCCTTTTAGATTGGAGTATTGAGGCTTCTTTGTGAATGTCAGGTTCACCCTTCCCCAAGAAGTCAGGAGCCCAGGACAGGGAGAACTACAACCAAATCCAGTTAACAATGTCCTGCCTCCCTTATGCTCCTTCAGGTGCTGTTTACTCCAGCCACCCAGGCAGCCCGTCAGGCAGCCTGCACCATCGTGGAGGCTCTGGCAACCATTCCCAGCCGTAAACAGCAGGTCCTTGACCTCCTCACCAGGTACCACAGAGGGCTGGGCAGGGGCACTGAGAGCCCACGCTTCTTTGGCTTTCCATCTTCTTTGCTTTGGAGGGCATCAGGGCTCCTAAGGAATTCCTAAGGGCTGCCTAATTCTGGTCCTGCTGGGCTTTTTGTGTTTTAGAATATTGGGGCAAATGGTTTGTTGCACTTGGGTATTGGCTGCTCATTTTCATTTCTGCCTATGTATTTGGGCCTGTTTCACTTGCTGAGTTATAATTTCTTTGTGTCCCTGTATCAGTTACCTGGATGAGTTGAGTATTGCTGGAGAGTGTGCAGCTGAGTACTTGGCACTCTACCAGAAGCTGATCAAACCAGCCCATTGGAAGGTCTACCTGGCAGCTCGGGGAGTCCTGCCCTATGTTGGCAATCTCATCACCAAGGTATTTCACCTCTGCTTTAATTGTCACTTTCAGATGAATTATTTTGCTTCTCTGAGACTCAGTTTCTTCATCTGTAAAATTCAGGGAATTAGACAAAATGATATTAAGATCTTGTCCAGATCTATTGAGACATTCTGTGACATTCCTTAGGTCTCACAAAAGGTTTATAACATTTCTCCTAGAGGAGAAATGCCTTCTGCATTAAGAAGCCTCAGACTTTCTTCTGACCATTTAGATGCTCTCTTATCCCTGGCTTTGTTGGTCTCCCAGTGGTACAGGTAGGGGACCTCTGGTCTTATCCTTGAGGCAGCTCTTCTGAGGACCACACATGACTGTGATGTGAGTGACAGAAGCTTTATGCTCTGTGCAGGGAGGGGGTGCTGAGGATTTCATTCCTTGTCACGAAGGCCTTCATTACCAATGGCTTCAGATGTGGTTCCACTGTCTGAAGCTGGAATTTGTGATTTGTCCTGGCCTTTTCCTTTTATCTCAGAAAGCTGGGAGAATCTCGGGGCCCTACATTACGGTTGGACTAGCCTTTCATAGAGCATGGGCTTCGAAGGAGCATTACCTGTCCCTAGGTTCTGGAAGGGACCTTTCAGGGTTAGTGAGATGATGAGGTTCACCATCTTGGATCAGTAAAAGCTGAGTTCTAGGCGCTGATGTAAACATCCTGAGTTGGCACTGTAGACCTCAGAAAAGGGGCGTGATGGTGACATTTGTTATGATGTTGCACTGATCGTTCCTATTGTCCTTTCTAGGAAATAGCGCGTTTGCTGGCCCTGGAGGAGGCTACACTGAGCACTGACTTACAGCAGGGCTATGCTCTCAAGAGCCTCACAGGTATAACTAACTGCCCAGCTATTCTAATGGGAATCCTTTGCTATTGAAATAGAAACATGTGTTTGAAGCCAGCGTACCTCAATCTCTGTGGGTTCTGGCATTGGCTTCCTGTCCCCTACCTTATCCTCTACAACAAGAACAGGTTTAAAGTCTGAAGTTTCTCTTTGATACTGGATTTGAAATGTTGGGTTGGTTTCTCTGCCAGGCTTCTTGTAGCTCTCTCCTGTGTCCCTACAGGTCTCCTTTCCTCCTTTGTGGAAGTAGAGTCCATTAAGCGGCACTTCAAAAGCCGCCTGGTGGGCACTGTGTTAAATGGATACCTGTGTCTTCGTAAACTGGTCGTGCAGAGGACCAAGCTGATTGATGAGACCCAGGATATGCTGCTGGAGATGCTGGAGGACATGACCACAGGTAGAGCCGCCCCCAGGCCTGGAGCCTCAGCCTTTCCTGCTTTGTTGGCTCATTGTGTCTGCATGGGCAGGATATTCCTAAGTTCCCCAGAGATGGAGGTAACAATGAATAGTGAAGGGAGCGCTGCAAGGGATGCCAGCTTTGTTAGACCTGAAGGGGTTTGCAGCCTGGTTGGGGCATAGGACATTGCCATAGGTGTTGGATGAGAGCCAGAAAACTAAGTATTGTGTGAGGTCTTGGGGGTTAGGTCATAGTCAGCCTGCAGGGATCAAGGAAAATGTCTTCGGTTCCCCAAAGTGCAAAGAGAGAAATTCCTTTTTAGTACCAGCTCTTGGAGTTGTAAACTTTCAAGCCTAGAATTAGATTTTTCTCACATTCCATCAGTTAGGTTGGGGCTCTTGTGTTGAGTGGGTTTGAGACCTTTTCAGCTGAATCCTTCCATTTGAAGCTCATAATTTTACTGGTACCCAGAATCTTATCCTTGTGTGACCTTGGGACTGTAAAGTGTGGTCTGGTAACCTTTCAACCTGTGCTGTGAGTAACAAGTTAGGTCACTTCTTGGATCAGTTCCTTTTGATTTGGTGGTTTGGGATGTAGCAGGAAGACTAAGGGAAGCTCTTTCCAAACTGACTGGGCCTTTTTATTCTGGCAGGCACAGAATCAGAAACCAAGGCCTTCATGGCAGTGTGCATTGAAACAGCCAAGCGTTACAATTTGGATGACTATCGGACTCCTGTCTTCATCTTTGAGAGGCTCTGCAGCATCATCTATCCTGTGAGTGACAGCTACTCCTTGGAGGCCTCAGACAGGGCACCTGGGCAGCATAGGAGGTGGGGGCGGGGGGGAAGGGAAGGCTGGGAGATAACCTTATGACTGCCCAATAATCCCCAGTTAGTTATTATTTAGGACCCTCTGGCATAAAATGGGGATAAATTCATTCTCCTCTTAATTTTAATGTGAAGCTCCATTCATCACCTCCTCCCCCTCTCCCCCTCCTCCCAAGAAAATTCCTGGTCTTAATTACAGATTAACTCTTAAAATTAGCTCTTAAAGGCCCTGATCTGCTAGGATCCCTCCACCCCATAGGTTCTGAAAGCAGTACTGACCTGGAGGGCTCTGTGTGAAGGAGCTTCCGTATCTCTTCTTTCCCTTCTTCACCTTGTGTTGGCATTTTCCCCAAACTGGGGCCCATCAGTTCAGTATGCACTTCCTAGGCACCAGGCCCTTTGCCAGGCTCCAGTGGTGCAAAAGCAGAAATAAAACAGTACCTGTTCTTCTCAAAAAGCATCCTAATGGGAGGAAGATCGTAGACCTAGGGGAGTACGTGCAGAATATATCCACCAAATAAGTGCCAAAGGACCTTGGGGTTACCAACAACTGAGGAGCTCCAGAAGGGGCTTGGAGCAGGGGGCATGTGAACGGAGCTGAGGGAGATGGCAGAAAAGTGGGGAGATAAAGCCACAGGTGTGGCAAGTGGCAGGCAGCAGTGTGTGGCTTAGGTAAGAGCGTGAGGAGGGTCCTACATATTTACACCCTTAAAAGGTCAGCCAAAGCCAGACTGTGAAGGGTTGTAAATTCCAAACAGAGGAGCTTGTGTTTGAGCCTCTGAAGCTGCTTAAGCAGGGGAATGACGTGATCAGGCCTATACTTTTAGATTGGGGTAGGGAACCTGGGGCCTCAAGAACCATTGGTGGCCTACTAGGTCCTTGGATGTGGTCTTGTGACTGAGTCCAAGTTTTACAGAATAAATCCTTTTATTAAGAGGATTTGTTCTGTGAAATTTGGATTCAGTCAAAGGGCCACACTCGAGGACCTAGAGAACTACATGTGGCCCTGAAGCCTCAGGTTTCTCACCCCTTGATTTAGGAATCATCTCCAGAGACATGGTGGTTGGATCAGTAGGATCTAATGAGATCATGAAGAGAGAGGGTATAGAGAGTAAGAGCAGAAAACCCAGCCCAAAGCAAGCCCTGGAGTATACCCCCTTTTAGAGGGTTAGACAGGAGGTGAAGCACAGCAGAACAGTGGAGAGAGCATCCAGAGAGAAGTGTCATGGGGGCAGATGCTGCAGAGAGTTGAGAAGGGTAAGGACTAAGAAAAAGCCATTGGAGTTAGCAGGAAAGAACCATTGGTGACCTTAGGTAAAGCTGTTTTTGTTGTGTGGTGGACTTGGAAGCCAGCCAGCCAGAGACAGAAATGATTGGGAGGGGAAGAAGCAGAGGCAGCTTATTGTAAGAGTCAAGCTGTGACAGGGAGAAGAGACAGAGGGGGTTAATTTGAGGAGATGCTAGCCTGAAGGATATGGGGGTGGGGATGGTATAGGGATCTACAAGATAGAGGAATGTTTATGGGCATCAAGGAGGGATTTTATAGAGGAGTCCTGGAATTTAGGGAGCTTCTAACCTAGAAGGTTGTTGGACCAGTGCGTGAAAAAAGAATGTGGAATTCTCTGGGCTATCTGCTCTAGCTCTCTGTCACAGCCCCACTCACATCATGTAAATAGGGGTTGTTGTTACCTTCTTGTGGCTCCTCTGCTCCTGATCCTCATTGACCCTTTCCACCTGAGATATAGATCTGCAGCTGCTAAAACCTTGCTAGTTGGCTCCTTTCAAATACATATGACAGTTCTCTATATCCCACCTCTGAGGGCTCATTTCTCCAAGTGTTTTGTTGTAGCCCTGGGTCATCAGTTCATTAAGGGGGCTCCTTGTGTCAGACCCCCGACCCAGGCAGTCTAGACATCAATGCTTGCTGGCACACTGAGGAGGTGATGACTTCTAGGTGATAACCCCACCATCATCTTTGTTCCTTAGGAAGAGAATGAAGTAACTGAGTTCTTTGTGACTCTTGAGAAGGATCCCCAGCAGGAAGATTTCTTACAGGGCCGCATGCCTGGCAATCCTTATAGCAGCAATGAGCCAGGTATTGGACCTCTCATGAGGGACATCAAGAACAAGATCTGCCAGGACTGCGATCTGGTGGCCCTGCTGGAAGATGACAGTGGGATGGAGGTAAATGCTCAGGAGCCCTGGCAGGGCAGCCCATTTATGGGAATTTTAGTCATTTCAATGCTTTATACTGGTGTTTCTCAACCTAAACTCTACTGTCAAGTGGAAAGGTATCTCAGTACCTGTGGACCATTTTGTGAAGCAGATTGGGCTTGGAGAGAAAGGAGGCAGTTTTAAAGTTTATAACTTTTAAGAAGTAAGAAAAAGGTTTACATACAAGTAGAAATTGGTTTCAGACTAGTGGCTAAGAAACACTGCCCTTGAATGTTCTCTCCAATCTCCATGGAGATGTACTTAGTTATGAATTTGATGCCTCTGATGGGAAGAAGACCTCTTTGGTCTGACTGTAATCACATTACTTAAAGGAGAAAGATGGTGGAAGGACTTGTGAGGACTTGCTTATCTCTAAGTTAAGTTCAAGTCAGAAGTGTGAAACATTGTGCCCTTAGCAGAGACAGCCAGTTTCAGGGTCTCACTTCCATGGTATGATGGGTTTTATCTGTTTGTGATTTACTTAGAAATCATTAGGAGTAAAAGCCATTTACTTTTCCTTTCAGCTCCTGGTGAACAATAAAATTATCAGCTTGGATCTTCCTGTGGCAGAGGTTTATAAGAAGGTCTGGTGCCCCACAAATGAGGTCTGTTCTTGCTTTCTTACTCAGCCTTTCTTACTCACCACTCAGTGCTGCTTGTATCAGCACTTACAGAGCTATAGTTCTCAAGCTTGGGGTTGGTGGGATGGAAACCAGTTGTCTTGTCCTACTTTTGAGGAAATTAGCTGCAGACTAGTAGAGGTGTAAGAGCTTCAGGAGATTAGAGGACTTTACTGGAGACGTGAGGCACAAGCCTCCTCTAGCGTGGCAGCCATAAGGATTTGGAAGGCTGGCCTGCCCTGTCTGCAAGAGTGAGTGCTGTGACCGTGCACACTTTACTGTCTCCCTCCTCTTCAGATTGAAACCTTTTTGCAAAAGTTAATCCTTAGCATTTTCTGGGACGGTGACTGATCTGTAATCCCTGGAACACTGTGCTGCGTCAGGCAGTGGCACCCCCATTTTATAAGACCCCAAACAGGCACTTCCTGCTTTGGTGTGAGGAAAGGAGAGTGATGCCCTTGATCTTCTTTGGGGATCCTTTAATTCTGGTCTTTTCCTTTCAACAACATGAGACTATCTCCATGCTGTCCTTTCCTTTCTCTCTCCTTCTTAGTCTGTCCCCTCCCCTCCATTCCTTTCCTCCCATCCCTTTCTTTGATCTCATCTTCCTTCCCATGTTTCTCTTTCCCTGCTCTATTGCTTCTTTTGCAGCATCTTCACTATCTCTCTCCCTGCCCCATCCACCTTACCTAAAGCACCACTGTGGGCTTTGCATTCAGTATTGCCTGCCTGGCTGAGATGGGAAACTCTAGACTTGAGGGACATCACCATCAGGGAGCAGCTTTCCTCTGCCTTGCTTTTGTTAGCCATGTTTCTGGACCATGGTTTCAGGTCTTCCCGACATTCTGCAGGCTCATAGCCGCTGCCTCCTCTTTCCCTTGTTTCCTTGGGCTTTTGGTGCTGATATTGCTATTTTTCTAGGTTTTCTGTAATGTTCAGTGCTGAACTATGGCAGGCCTTTGAGCAGCTTTCCCTGAGGCCTTCTTTTGGGCTTGCGTATTTGAAGTGATATTAATAAGCACTGCTTGGTCTACATTAGGTTTCTTGGGACTTTCTAACAGCTTCTCTCTTTCTCAGCTCCTCATTCTCAGAACTACCTCAGAAAGTCCTGTGATTTTCTGAAAGTTTGAGTTTGACGCTTCATTACAAGACCTGGACAGGAGAGGGGCTAAAGAGTTAGACCTTTGCTGTTGTGAGGCTGTGGTTATGGAGCCCTGTTCCCTCTTTAGGCAACGGGTGGACTTGCTGTTTTCTTTTCCTGTCTGTGATTACTTAGGAAGGCTTGTCTTTAATTAAACAGCTCTTTCTTCTAATTAGCTCCTCCTCTTATTGGCTTCCTTGGGTAGCTCTTACTTTTGCTTCAGGGGCCTGCCCTCTCCTTGGAAGAAATGAATGGGTGGGTGAGCTGGATTTTCAGGGAAGTTCTAGACCACTTCCTCCATTAAACAGCTGCTCTCTAAGACTGATCATTGATGTGGTATTTCATTGTAAGAGGGAAACTGAAAAAAACTCCCCTTTTGCTGCAGGTATATGTATAGACATGTACTTATATATACATGATTGTGTGTGTGTGTGTGTGTGTGTGTGTGTGTGTGTGTGTGTGCGCACGCGCGCACATTATTAGGATAGTAATAGTAACTGCAGGGAGTTTGCAGGGAGATGTACATAGACACACACATAACAAAGATATAGGACATGCATATGTACATATTCATGTGTGTGTGCGTGTGTGTGTGCGCGCGCGCACGCGCACTCTCATCTGAGCCTCCCAACATTGCCCTTAGGTAGGTACTACAGGTCTTATTTTCTCCATTTCACAGATGAAGAGACTGAGGCTTAGCAAGGGTAAGTGACTTGGCTGTGACCATACTGTAACAGGCATCAGAGATGAGGATTTGATGAGGATCTTGGTTTCAAATCCAGCATTTTATCCAATATGGCAAACATGCTACTTGCCACCTAACATTCATTGGTTTCATGGAGAAACTATAGAATGGATTTCCACTTTTTGTTTAAATGGGCTGGTCTATAAAGTTAGTGTTTATGCATATACAAAGGAATGTCATTCAGGCTCAGGCAGTAGCTTGGTTTATCACTAACCATCCACTATGCATGTACTGGGGAATCTGGTCTGCCAGTCGTTTTGGGCTTGGGCCATAATATATTAATGACATTGTTGTAAAATGACATAACTCAAGACAGTATCCTGTGAGGCATACCTACATCTCTGTACATATGTGATGCCTAGAGGACAGCATTGTAGTATAGGGGTTTACGTTTGGTGGTGATTCAGACTGGTGTCTGGGTAATGAGCATTGCGGCATTCTGATAACAAAGTGGAGGGCCTTCCTCAAGGCAGATAGGATCCTCCATCCTGCCCTTAGAGTCTAGGTCTTAAGGCCCAACAGGGCTCCCCATTGAAAATGAGGTCAGGGTGTCAAGTGAACTTGTCATGGAAGTGAATGAAGTTTTTCTATTTTCTCTACTCAGGGAGAACCCATGAGGATCATCTACCGCATGAGGGGCTTGTTGGGTGATGCCACCGAGGAATTCATCGAGTCCCTGGATTCCACCACAGGTATCATCGTCTCAGGAAGTTCCATTCCAAGTGACCTGGCATTTGCATCTCTAAAACAGGGTCTCCACTTGCTGAAAGTCCATCCCTTCTGCCCTTGTGAATTTTGCTAAGACTGTGGAGGGGTCACTTTCTCTATAACTCAGGAGAAGCTTGCGTTCTGTCCCAGGATCATTAGTGAGGTGGTGAGACACAGTTATCTGTGTGAGCAGAGCCACTTATTGTCTTACCTGTTGTTTGTGCACAGCTATTTGCTTCTGGTCTCCCCCATTAGGCCAGGGCTTCTTGAGCGCAGGGGCTGTTTTTTTGTCTTTCTTTGTATCCCCAGCATTCAGGACACATTAGGCACATAGTAGGTTCTTAGGAATGCTTTTTTAGTTGATTAGTGATGCCCATTTTCTCCTCAATTCAGGGTATATGCAGTAAAGTTTACTGTGTGCAAGACCCTGTGCTAGGCAAGTCATACAAAGAAGAAAAATGACGTAGTCCTTGCCCTCAGGGAGCTTTCAGTCTGACTGAGAAGAGGGACACATCATGAATAGAAATTAGTGTGATTCATTGTAGCATGTGATAAAGGCAGATAAAGTGTACAAGGAGGGAAGGAAGAAAACAACTAATTATTAACTGCCTGCTAAGTATTCATACTGTGCCTTTACAGTCATCATCTCATTTGATTCTCTTCAAGGCACAGATAAGGAAACTAAGGCAAACAGAGGTTAAATGACTTGCCTAGGGTCACATAGCTAGTAAGTGTATGAGGCAGGATTTGAACTCAAGTCCTCTTGACTTAAGGCCCAGTCCCCTATCCTCTATTCTGTCAAGCCACTGGGAAATTTGAGGAGGGTTAGAGAGGACTCACTTTCAACTGGAGAAATTAGGGAAGGCTTTATAGAAGAAGTCTTTCAAATAACGTTGGAAGGAGGAGAAGAATCCGCCCACAGTAACAAGGGGAGAGTGCATTGGGGCAGCTTACACAAATGCAGAATTAGTGGGAGAAGGTAGGTTGAAATGAGGAAACAGCTAGTAGTCCAGTTTGATTAAGAGCTCGAAGGAGAGTTGTTTGAAATAGAAGCCTTGAAAATCGGGTTACACCCAGATTGTGGAAAGTCTCCTCTTGCCAGGCTGAGTTTTTCTTTTATGTAGAGTGGGGAGCCACAAAAGGTTTTTGAGCAGAGGCCTAACAGACAGATTAGGGTCAAAAAGCTTCACTCTGATTAGCTCTGGCCTTAATTCTCCTATGGGGGGGTGAAACATAACAGTTGAATATAATATCCCTTCTAGGTCCCTTTGAGTAATTCTTTGTTTATTAGGAGGAAGAGTTGTAGGTGATGAAAATGTTTGTAAGCCTAGTTAAGATTTGTCTCCATTCCTACTCATCCTTCCCATTACGTGGGTCCCTTCTCTTTAGATGAAGAAGAAGATGAGGAAGAAGTATATAAGATGGCTGGTGTGATGGCCCAATGTGGGGGCTTGGATTGCATGCTCAACAGACTGGCTGGAATCAAGGATTTCAAACAGGGCAGACATCTTCTGACGGTGAGTGGGTGAATCAGAGCGGAGGCACCCTTTTGACTCTGAAAAGTGGCATGTGACAGTAATTCAGCTTAGCTCCAGAGGGCAGCATAATGTCACTAATCCCTCTCTGAAGGAGAACTCAGGAAGAAGACCTTGGACCCATACAGTTTCCCAAAACATTTTCCACTTTGGTTCACTCATATCTTTAGGCATAAGGAAAATTTTGTATTACTAAGGGACCAACATAATGACTCTTCTCTTGGTCACTGCTTTGGAGTAACTATTTACTTCTTTTTTCTCCACCTGATAATTGTACTTAAGCTGGTTTTTAGGACTGTTATAATATAACGTTTTTATTTTTAAAGCATGTATCCAACATTCCATTATTGTTTGTTTTTTTGGATTTTGAGGATTTACAAGAGCCTCACAAACATTTTCTCCATCATTTGAACACTCCAGAGATATGAGAACAAGTAACATTATAACAAGGCTGAGCAAAATAGAGAGGTTTGCCCCAGGTCACATCATTATTGCCAGGGAGCCTTTGGATCCCTTTGCTTTTCCCTTTGTAATTTAGGGAACACCACAGATCATGAGTTTGATCATCCCCAAATGCCTGTTGAAATTGATAAAGGCATTTTTCTTAAATTTCTCCTCAATTCAGGGTATATACAGTATTTAGTTGATTGGATATTAGATTATTGAGTTCTGTTGTTTCTGTTTTTCTTTGTCTAATCTTTAGCACTGACCCACTAAAAATAAAGCTGATGTTTACTATTTTGTAACATAGTTTGAGATTTCTTCCTTTTTGTTCGTACTTTTTTTTCAGCATTATTATTCTCGATCTTTTGTTCCTCCACATGAATTGTGTTATTATTCTAGCTTTGTAAAATATCTCCTTGGTAGTGTGATTAGTACATCATTAAATGTGTAGATTAATTTTGTTAGAATTATCATTTTTATTGTGTTGGCAAGGTCCATCCATGAATACTTGAATTAACTCCCTTTATTGTTTTCTAGACTTCTTTTTTTCATTTTTTTGTTTGTTTGTTTGTTTGTTTTTGTTTTTGTTGTTTTTGGAGGCAAGGCAATTGGGGTTAAGTGACTTGCCCAAGGTCACAGAAGTATCAAGTGTCTGAGGTCACATTTGAACTTGGGTCCTCCTGACTCCAGGGCCAGTGCTCTATTCACTGCACTACCTAGCTGCCCCTTTGTGTTTTTTTTTAAGAAGCATTTTGTAATCGTATCTTTACAGGTGTTGATTGAGTATGCTTTGGTAAATTGACTCCACATATCTGATGGATTTTATAGTTATTTTGAGCATGACTTGCCACTATTTCTTTCTAAGACTATTTCAGCCTCATACAGCTTAGCAACTCACCACTTCCTAGGCTCTCTCCATTTTCAGATGTTATAGAATTTACCTGGTTTTTCTTGGCAGGTACTGCTTAAACTGTTCAGTTACTGTGTGAAGGTGAAAGTGAATCGGCAGCAGCTGGTCAAGCTTGAGATGAACACTTTGAATGTCATGCTGGGCACTCTTAACTTGGTAAAGAGACTGGACTAGGAGTTATGTACATAAGCCTTTGAAGCCTGAGGTGGGGGAGAGAGACCTTGGGATTCCCTCTCTGCTAGCTCTTCAGCTGTTTGGGAAGATTGGCAAGAAACAGCCTAAATTGATTTGTTAGGTTGACTCTGTGACTCTTTTGCTCCATCTCTGAAGCAGCCTTCTAGAGTGAATGCAGTCCATCTTCCAGCTATCTTATATGATCTCTTCAGATTGAAGAAACAGTTCTTCCTCTTCCCTGTGGTACCAAGTGCCACATTATCCTCTTCCTGAATTTACACAAAGATAAGATGAGAGGATAGCCAGCTACGTAGCCTAAACCTTAAGCTGGTTTTAACTTCTAGAAACTTAATCACCAGGTTGTGATTTTGCTTTCTTTCATAATGCTTAAGAAAGGGTCTTCGATGCCAACTCACCTCCCCCACAATCCTCCTTTATTTCTTCCTCCTCTATACCCTATCCTGTGCATTAGAGCCCTGAGAGTGGACCTGAGGAAGACAGCATTTAGCAGGAGAGAGAGATGGTGGCTGTTTTCAAATATTTGAAGGAGTGTTGTATGGAAGAGGGATTAGATTTGTTCCACTTGGCCCCAAAGGGCAGAACTAGATTGAAAGTTGCAGAGAGGCATATTTAGGCTCAATGTAAGATTAGAGCTGTGCTAACAGTTAGAGCTGTCCAAACATGGAATGGGCTGCTTTGGGGAAGTAGTAGGGTCCCTCTCATTAGAGGGCTTTAGGCAGAGACTAGCCATTTGTCAAGGATGTTATGAAGGGAATTTTTATTTTGGTACCATTTGTATTAGGTGACCTTTGTGATCCCTTCCAACTCTGAGATTCTGTGAATGGGCCTGTTGAGGGGCAGCAAGGAGAGGTTGGGTCTGTTAGCATGGCGGGGTAAAGAGCCTCTGATTTTTTTACCCCGAACAATGGAATCTTCTTTCCCCAGGCCCTGGTAGCGGAGCAGGAAAGCAAGGACAGTGGAGGGGCAGCTGTGGCAGAGCAGGTGCTCAGTATCATGGAGATCATTCTGGATGAATCAAATGCTGAGCCCCTGAGTGAGGACAAGGTGAGAGCTGGGGAAGGGCCTGGACAGCTCACAAATGTTGTTTGAGCACTTGAGCTGTTTCACTTTGTAGTGACTTGGCAGGGCTGAGGCAAAGTCTGCGCCAAACTCAGCCTTACAGGAAGTGCTGTCTGAAGCAGATTAAAAAGACATCGAGAAATGTTTAACAAAATAAATAAAAGTACATTACAACATAGATAATGGTAATTTGTAAATTTAAGTCAAATAAGTCATCATGCTACCCCCAGGGATCTGTTTGAGCTTGATACCACCACCTTACTGCCTCCAGTTGAACTGGTTAAAGTCAATTCTGAATCCTTTGGTTTTAGGGGAACTCAAACTGATAATATTGTCACTTTGCTCAACAGCCATAGGTTTCTCCTTTATCTTTCTGAAGTTTTGTCTTCCCTGTCTGTGGTTCTGTCCCCAGAGTTAGTTCTCAGGAATGCCACATTTTCCTTGGCTCAGATTAAAGTGCTGTATTCAGACCCTTGGAAATATTGGAGAATTTAGAAGCGCTGCCTCAGGTGGATCCCACTGTTCTATATATAAACGTTACCATCTGGGTGTAGAATGTGCTTGAATTCTGAGCTCCTAGTCACAAGAAGTTTTTAAGTAAAGACTGGGCAGGTCTTAGGGGGATTTTTTTTCCCCAAAATTTTATATTAGACTCAAACGCCAGAACACAAATACAGAATAAAGAAACAGAAACATATCATAAACTTAATTACTGGAACTTAAATAGAAAGTTAGAAAGAAAAAAAAAGCATGTCATGTGCATAGCAGAACATAAAAGAGGATTCAAAATATGCAACAATAAATTTTCATTTCAAGAAAGCCTATGTGATAAATAATACTTGTTGTGTTGAGAATTGTCCATCTTTTCTTCGCTTCCTTGTGAGTTTTCTTTTGTTTTCTGCTGTGTACTTTTTTTACTTTTTCTTTTTCCTCTCAACCCCAATCCCCCTCCCCGCCAAGGGCCACAATAAAGTTTAGATATGTTTCTCTACAGCTATAAATATATACACACCCTCCCCCACCCTCTTCCTAGGAGGATTTCCACTCAGATAGATTAGACTTGAGGACTTATATATAGACCCTTCCAACTCTGAGAGTTTAGGCTTCCTTTAATCTGTGGTTCTCCCAAAGGATGTTTTCACTGAATTGGGGTGTTAAGGGTCACTATTTCTGGGGGCCAATCAAGCTCTGGTGGGACTGGGAAAGGTGTAGTTGTTTGGGAAGAATGGGGTAAAAAAAATATTCTTGCACCATTGACAGTATGTCTCTTTTCTACCTCCTCTTGGTTATTGTTTCAGGGCAACCTTCTCCTGACAGGTGACAAGGACCAGCTGGTGATGTTGCTGGACCAGATCAATAGCACTTTTGTGCGCTCTAATCCCAGTGTCCTTCAGGGCTTGTTGCGAATTATCCCATATTTGTCCTTTGGAGAGATGGAGAAAATGCAGATCCTGGTGGACCGATTCAAGCCGTACTGCAACTTTGACAAGTATGCTGCTCTGAGATTGTGTAGTGGAAGAGGATTCCCTGAGCCAGCTGCCTGGAGGTGGGGGGTGGGAGAACAAACTGTCTAGCTGGGGCCTCACCTGATGAACCCTGGGCACCCTCTGCAAGCTTCTTCTCTTCCCTGGCCACACTTTTATTCCTGGTACAATGGTGGAGGGTGGGGAGGTATGTTAGCTGATCCCCAATTGCTCTTCCAGCTCCAGCATGGACAATTCTGGGCTTCACCCTCTTAGCAGATCTTTGATTCCTCCCTCCTTCTCTGCCCTTCTAGGTATGATGAGGATCACACTGGTGATGACAAAGTCTTCCTGGACTGTTTCTGCAAGATAGCTGCTGGCATCAAAAACAACAGTAATGGACACCAGCTGAAAGACCTGATCCTCCAGAAGGGAATCACACAGAGCGCCCTGGACTACATGAAGAAGCACATCCCTGGTGCCAAGAAGTAAGGGTCACCCTGCACAGGGCCTCCTTGCCTTTAGCTCTTGGCCTTTTCTGTTTGTGCAGTACTCTCCTTTCCCACATACCATCCCCTTTCCTCACCCAGTGAGCTGAGAATAAGAAGTGAAAAGAGCAGCCCAGCACAGCCAGCCTGTAGCCCCTCACCTCTGCAGAGAATTCCACACTTAGCTTACAGTAGGAGGCAGAGGACCTCTGTCCCCTGGAAATGATCTCAGCTGAGGCAAAGCTTCCAGTGTTCTTGTGGGGAGGGGGCAGAATAACAGTAGCTGTAGTGAGAGGTGTTGCTGATGACAGGCTTCAAGTTTCGTGGAGCGCTTTACTGTGTGGCCTCACGGGAGTTTTTATATAGCCAGGGCTTCCTCAGCCTGATTGGACAATGACCATGTGGCTTCTCTGGGCAAGCCAAGCTCAACTGGCCATTGATGGGCAGAGCCCATCAGAGAGGGCATGTTCCTTCTGAATCTAGGGGATTCATTAGTTTTCCTGAACTGCTGCTGAGGACCTCCTTTTGTCTTGCAGTTTGGATGCTGATATTTGGAAGAAGTTTTTGTCTCGCCCAGCCCTCCCCTTCATCTTAAGACTTCTTCGTGGGCTAGCCATTCAGCACCCTTCCACCCAGGTGAGAAGTCAGTGTTCTCTGCCTTTTGTACCAGAAAGAAAAGGAGTCTGTGAAGGACATGGAGCAAGTCTTACTTCGCTCAGGTTTCAAGATATAATTTGCTGTGATTTGTAAGTCACCACTGTGATGAAGAATGTAAGATTTCCAGGTCAGAAAAGGACTGCAGAGGTAGCCAGATTTTCTCTCTTTTTTCCAAGGTACCCCAAAATATAGTTTTCAGAGTGCCTTTAACTCTTCAGGCAGCCCATGTCTCCAGAGATTTAAAAAATCTTAAAAGTGAGATAAGTAGCTGTTGATTGGTCTCTCTAGGTGGTACTGACAAGACCAGTGAGTGACCAGTACTTGTTTCTACAGCACCCGAGCATGGAGGCTGCCTAGTGGCCGGTGTTCTTGAGCCCGATTACCTTTTTGTCCTTTTGGTCAGCCTGAAGGCTTTGTTCAGAATGAGCCCCTTACCTTTCTTTTTGCTGCCTGACACGCGGATCCCTTTGCTGCTACTATTTTCCAGCTGTCCATTGCTCAGCACAAATTATGACTGGCCTCAGGCAGATGGCTGATTTCAGAACTAATTAGTCCATCCCTCTGCCTCCAGATAGGTCTGTACCTAAACCTGGGGTTTGGATCTGTAGAACAGGGTTCTTTGGTGAAAACAGCTCCACACCCTGTCTTGGTGACCCATCCTGGTAAGCAGCTTAGTGAATTGCTTACAGTGGCAGAATTCTTCATTATATATTAAGTCCATTTCCTTTTGTTCACCTTCAGTGAAGAGAATTATAGTATTAACTTTGATGTATCTAGCATCTCACCTCAAAAGAGCTCCAAGTATTTTTCACAAAGATATTTTATTTATCCTTATGTGGTTTTGTGCTGTTTAAAATCCCTGTTTTGTAAATGGGGAAATTGAGAAACATAGACTTAATCATCTTATTCAAGGGAAACATGGTGGCTTAGAAGAGGTTAGGAGTGAAGTCTCCTGATTCCCAGCCTAAAGCCCAATCTCCTAGAATGTGCTGTTTTATCTAAGCCTTTACACCCATGTTTACCTGCCTGATCTCAGCACCTAATAGAATGCCTGGCACATAATAAGCACTTAATAAATGCTTTTTGATTATTTCATGCTTTGAATAGGGCTTTCATGATAACATGTTGTTGCTAATAGTGCTTTTCCTAGTCAAGTATTAAAAATCCCTAATATGGGCACACATTTTGTTATGAAAGTATACATAACACTGATATGGTTCCATCAACATATTTCAAGCCAAAAGAGTACTTTATTGCCAATGAGAAATTTATATATTCAACTTTTTAATTTAATCATTCAGCTTTCTCCTCTTTTTAAAAACATTTTCTCCTATCTTTCTCCCTCCCCAAATAAATTGAGAAAGAGGGGGAGGAACCACTATGTACAATCACATAGAACAAATTCACACATTAACCATGTTCAAAAACATGAATCTAATTCTGCATATTTAGTCTATCATGTTTCTGTTAAGAGATAGATAGCATTGTTCATCATCATTTCTTTGGAGTCATGGTTGGTCATTGTGTTGATCAGAGTCCCTGAGTTTTTCAGAATTATTTGTCTTCCTAATGCTGTTATTGTATAAACTGTTCTCCTGGTTTTGCTTTCTTTACTCCTCATCAGTTTGTCATTTCTCATGACACAATAGTATTCCATTCCATTCCATCTACATGCTGTAGTTTGTTCAGCCATGCCCCAGTTGAGGGGTGCCCACTTAGTTTCCAGGATTTTTGCCACCACAAAAAGGGCTGTTATAAATATTTTTGTATACATAGGTCCTTTCCCCCTGTCTTTGTTCTCTGGGATATAAACCACAGTATAGTACTTTGTCAGCACCATTCCAAATTATTTTCCTAAATGGTTCTCCCAGTTGATATCTCTACTGAGAGTGCAATAACCTGCTGGTTTTCCCACGCCCTCTATAGTGTTTGTCATTTTCCTTTTTTGTCAGCTTCACCAATCTGATGGGTGTGTGGTGAGACCTTTAATTTGTATTTCTCTAATTTTTAGTGATTGGGACATTTTTTGCATGTGACTAGTGAGATCAGCCTTTTCTTCTTAGGGTCATCCGGATGCTTTTTCTTTTTCCTCAGTTGGTCCTGTTCTCTGGCTCGATAATCTTTTGTGGATCCTCTATCTCCTGATGTTTTTCCGTGTCTGTCTAAGGAGAGAACCAAAGAGTCTGATACTGAGCATAGGATTTAGGGCCACGCTGGGACCTGAGAGATGATCTAATCCAGTCCCCTCATTTTCCAGTGGAGGCAACAGATCTGTTCAGGAAAGTGACTTTGCCAAGGCTCCAAAAGTGATAGGGAGGGGAACAAGGATAGGAATTCCGTTTCATTGTTTTGGCTCACTTTCTGAAAGATTTCAGAGCGGCAGTACTAGGTGTGTTAACTATAAACTCAGCACCATTTCTGTGGTGCTCAAAATTTTTGGAGTTTGTATAAAAGGTGTCTTCTCATTGTAACCAGAGGTATGTCTCACTCTGACCTTGTGGCAGGTGCTCATTGGTACAGACTCCATTACAAACCTGCACAAATTGGAGCAGGTGTCTAGCGATGAGGGCATCGGGACCCTGGCTGAGAACTTGTTGGAGGCACTTCGAGAACACCCCGAGGTGAACAAGAAGATCGATGCAGCCCGAAAGGAGACACGGGCAGAAAAGAAGCGTATGGCCATGGCCATGAGACAGAAGGCCTTGGGGACCCTGGGCATGACGGTAACACCGCCACATCGTCCCCTGCTCTTCCTCCCCTTCAATACAGTCCAGTCTGTGATGATGCAGAGTCTGGTTAGGCAAGGAGCTCTGGGCTCAAGGCCTGCTGTGTGGCCATGAACTGGATGGCTTTGGTGTCCACATCTGAAAAACAGAGGATAATCATACCTGTACCTCAGAGGTGTTGGGAAGAGTATGTAGAGTGTTTTGAAAACCTTAAAACAAATCCAAGTGTCTATTATCATCGTCATGTTTATACACCAGTGCTGAGATAGGGCAAGTGTTATTCACGTTTTACAGATGAGGAGTCTAAGGCTCAGAAATGCCATGACCAAACTTGTGTGGGGGCTGGAAGGCACACTCAGGGCTCTAGATCTAAAGCCAGTGTTCTGTCTCCTACACCTGGCACTCCTGTCTTGCTAGGTACCCCTTCCTAATGCCTCAGCCAGTAATAGAGAATTACAGACACTCAGGTTTGGAAAGAGCCTCAGGGCATCAAAGCTTTTTCCTCATAGCAACCCTGAAAAGTAGATGGTATGTTGTCATTGTCTCTTTCTTGTAGATGAGGAAACTGAAGGACTTGCCCAAAGTCATGGATCTAGAAGATGTCAGTCTTAGGACTTGAGACCAGTGCCCTTTGCCCTATACCCCATTGCCTCTTAGAGTGCTGCTATGGAGCTTTCTAGGGTTTTCTTCAAAATAGCCCAGATCTCTTGACTCCAAATCCAGGATTCTTTCCACTCGCCCCTTCTTTCTTTGTTTATCATGTTGCTAATGGGCCAGACAGGCTGTGTCCCCTGACTTAGCTGGGGCCTGAGCTCATTCCGGGTGCAGGGCACTGGTGGGATTGAGGCCAGGGACCCCAATAGATGCTTCCTCCATTCTCCATGCTTGAGCAGGGAGATTAATGGCAGCTCCTAGCATGAGGAAGGGAGTGTTTTCTTGGCTAAGCTTTGTGTTCTATTTGCCTGTGGGACTTATGTTTGAAGGGGCAGAACACCAGGGGAAGCCTATGCTTTTGACTGTGGTCTCATGACTCTCGTTACTTTTACATTTATCCAGCATGTGTCTTGTCTCTGACATGTACTGGCTATGTGACCCTGGGCACTTAACCTGCTCTCTCAGGGAGTGACCCAGGCAGCTCCTTAGGACAGGAGGATAATTTGTGGAGAAGGTGCCAACCTGCACTGGAGGAAGGTTTTTTCACTATTGTTTCCCCAATCCGCTGAAATCACTAGTCAGATTTCTATTCCCTACTTTTATCTCTAACTCTTTAGGGTTGATAAAGCACTTCACAAGCATTAGCTTGTTTTAGTTCCTATAACAAACCCCGTGGGAGGTAGTGCAAATTATCTTCTTGTAACAGAGGAAGAAACTGAGGCCTAGAGAAATGTGAGGTCACTTGCCTTGGATCACACATATTGTAAGGGGCAGAGCTAGGCTTCACACTCAGGGGCTCTTTGAACTGTGTCCATTTTACCCTTGTTGGAGACTGCAGGCATTGCCACCAGCAAATGCGAGCAGCCAGAGGCCATCTGCATTCCTCTGCTTTCTCAGGCTGGGTGGAAACTCCCTTTGACTTTTTCAATCCTGACTGAAATTCCTTCTGCAGACAAATGAGAAGGGTCAAGTTGTGACTAAGACGGCCCTGCTGAAGCAGATGGAGGAGTTAATTGAAGAACCAGGCCTCACCTGCTGCATCTGCAGGGAGGGCTACAAGTTCCAGGTATGGCCACGAAGATCCTAGAGACTGAGAATATGGAGGGCTAGCTGGACAGGAACTGCAAAAGGCAGCTTGGGTATAGTCAACAAGGCATACCAGTTTCGTGGGAAAATGGCCTTGGCATCAGCTTGGTGCTGCCAGTTCCTGGAAGTGAGTTCTCCTTCTCCTTCAAAATAACTCCTTCTCAGGAGTTATTTTGCCTCATATTGATCACAGTCTCAGGACATGTCGTTTGACTATAGATTTGGTTCCCCTGTGTTAATGACATGAAAGAAACTGATGTTACCATCTAGGGGTGACCTAGAAGGACAATCAGAATCTCTCCCCATTTTTTAAATTCACTTAAGGCTAGTTTTTACCTTTCTTTGCCTGTAGTAGAGAAGGAACTTATGTGACTAAGAGGCTTAAAAAGTGGGTTTTCTACTTGGAATGTAGCCCAATTAAGGGCAAACATCCTGGGATGAAGGCTGTTGTACCCCTGGCCCTTCCATATTGTAGGCTCTTTCAGAATTGTCCATATGACTTTGGAGGGCAAATCATTCCAAGAAGGCATTTTTGGTTTTCAAACAGATGAAGTGAAAACTTTCCATGGCAGCTCAGGTTTATTTCTGTCCTTGCTATGTAAAGGACCGCTCCTTGAGTGTAGACATTTTGTGGGTTGTCCATTCAGTTTTATACTACCTCCCCTCATCAGACGCTTTGTGCTCAGGAGAGACCAGTGTCCAGTCCTCTTCTAAGCAAGAGCCCCCTCTCCCACCAGTGGAACCTCAAATACTGGTTCCTGCTCCTCACTGCCCTTTGCAATCCTAACTTGGGCTAGATGTTAACGATTTCTCTCCCCCTGCTAAGTTGCTTTTGCCTTTGCAGCCTGCAAAGGTATTGGGCATTTACACCTTCACTAAGCGGGTGGCGCTGGAAGAGTTGGAGAATAAGCCCCGGAAGCAGCAGGGCTATAGCACCGTATCCCACTTCAACATCGTCCACTACGACTGTCACTTGGCCGCTGTCAGGTAGGCTAGGGTGGGCTTCCTTGGCCTTTCACCTTGCCTACCTCTTCTGGAAAGGGCTGAGGGGCAGGGCAAGCGGTTGGACCCATGGAGTACCTCCAGCAGCAGCGTCTGGGAGGCTCTGTGGACATGGTAACTCCTCATATTTCTGCAGCACTGGAAGGTTTACCAGGGGCTTCTGTCACATTAAGCCTGTGAGGTATAGGCCATTGAGTATTTTCATGCCCTTTTTATAGATCAGGAAAAGGAAGCCCAGGGAGGTAAACTTGGATGTGATAGACTTTTGACTCCTTAGACCAGTGAGTGTTCTTTCCACACCTCTTTTCATCATCACTGACATTTCTTTAGCTCTTTGAAGGGCTACAAAGTGCTTTCTTCACAACAGACCTTCACAACAGGGAATGATAGTATAATTAGTATCATTTTAATTTTACACAGGAGAAACCCTCCATCAAAGACATTTTTTAAATGTCAGACCTGGGATTTGTCAGCTTTGCTGACTTGGAGTTAAACTCTTTCTACATGTAACCTAACTTATACCTGAGTAGAAAAGCCTTCTACAATACCCTAATAAATAACCATCCATTCTCTGCTCAGATACCTTTAATGAAGGGAATCTGCTGCTTCCCAAGACACTGAGATTTAAAGAACTGTAGTTATTTTTTCCTTATACTGAACCAAAATATGTTACTCATTGAAAGCACTAACTGGTCTTGAGATTCAAAAAGTCCCAAGTTCCTTAAGTCCATCACATCCAAGTTTGCTTCCCTAGGCTTCCTTTTCCTGATCTGTAAGCCAGGAATTGTGCTAAGCACCACCTCTCTCTATGTTCCCCAAGGTCACCAAGATCAGAGACTTAAACACTAAGGTGGGCATGTTCCATCCTCAAGGTGGGAGAAGGCAGATGAGCCCTACTCCTTCCTCAAAGGAACCCGCTGAGGAAGCGCATATCCAGGAAGGCAGTTCTTTTCATGTTTTGTTGTATTTGCAATTTATTTTCAGCTTTATGGCATAATCCTGGCCAAAGAAGTGACTCTTGGCAGAGTCAGCTCTGAGCATTACCACAGATATTGGAAAGAGGAGATCCCTTGATATAGCTGAGGGAATGATGAGAAGGTAGCCCAGAGCAGGCACTTCGGACATGCTAAATCCTAGGACTTAGCTGAAAGAGCCTACCGACAGTTGCCCCTGGTCCAGGCCCTTCTTTTTAAACAAAGGAATCTGAAGCTGAGTGGTCAAGTGACTTGCTCAGGTTGTAGAAATACCAGTTGGCTGACAAGCCTTTATAAAGGATCTTGTGCTGGGTACTGCACTCAGTCTTGGTGGGATACAGAGACGTTAATTAGTTCCTGCCCTCAAGGAGTTTACATTTTATCGGAGGAAATAACATGTACACATACAAATATATACAAAATAAATACAAGATTATTTGGAGGGATAGGGCAACACTAGTAGCTAGGAATAGGGAATGGTAGAGAAAGGCTCCCTGGAAAAGGTGATACTTGAGCTGAGCTTTGAAGGAAACCAAGGGATCTAGGGAGTTCTAAATGGTTCTAGGAGGAAGCAAGAAGGTGTTTGAGATCTCTAGCTCCAGACCTACCCCATGTTGCCTCCTGAGTCAGCCCTAACTTGGAGAAAGCCAGAGGCACCACCTAGTGCAGAGCAAGAACTGCTCTAAGTCTGAGTAACAGTTCATTTAGTGTTTTATGCTCTACAAAATACTTTCTTTACAACCACCACAAGAAGTAGATGGTCTGGGGCCGCTAGGTGGTGCAGTGAATAGAGCACCAGCCCTGGAGTCAGGAGGATTTTAGTTCAAATATGGCCTCAGACACTTAACACTTGGGCAAGTCACTTAACCCCAATTGCCCTTCAGAAAGCAAAAACCAAAACAATAAAAGAAGGAGATGATCCAAGGATCACTATATTCACTTTATAGAGGAGGAAGATAAGTCTCAGAGGAGGAAGCTGTCTGGCCCAGCAGCCAAGCTTGCTAACAGGGGGGAGCCTGGGGTCTTCTGCCTCTGGTCCCCCACTCCCACCCATGCTGGACTCAGGAGCAGTCAGTCTAAGGGGGCAGTTCTGCTCCATGGCTATTCCTCACCTGTCAGTTTATACCAGTGACACTGACCCATGGGCCAGTCAGCTGTTGCAGGGGAGCCAGGCCTTGACACTTGTGCACTGTAGTAGTGTTACTAAAAAAGGGGCCTATATGGTGTGCCATCAACAGCCACTGGGAAGGGGGGGGCGGGGGCAGGCCATGCCCAGTTTGAGATCCAGCATGAAACCTGCCTCAGCTGGAGCCCTGTCTTTCACAAGGACCTGGTGGGGTGAGTCCCAGCATTCTCTTGTCCTCCCTTATCTCTATAGATTGGCCCGAGGACGAGAAGAATGGGAGAGTGCAGCCCTTCAGAATGCCAACACCAAGTGCAATGGACTTCTCCCCGTCTGGGGACCCCATGTCCCAGAGTCAGCTTTTGCCACTTGCTTGGCAAGGTGAGTCTTGAGTTTTTCATCATCTGATATGGAATTCCTAGTAGTAAGGATGATATCAGCTGGGAGCAATTATCTTTTTTTAGCCCAAACCTCGATGATAAAAGTTGATAGTTTAATCATGCCAAGACCCAAACTCCATTACCTATATCACTTGTGTCCAGAGCAAACTAGATCTCTCTGCCTGCTTGGTCAGAAGCCATCTGCTTTGCCAAAAGTGAAGGCCATATTTGGTCATTATTTTGGTGGCTTTTGGGCCTCCCAGAGATGACTTTGGTGTCACCAACATTGTGATTTGATGTGGCCCAACACAGAGAACTGAGCCTGTGTGGGTAAGCAGGCTTAGTTCTTGTTGTATGGTGGTGAACATCCCTTTGTCCACCTTTCCCCTGTGCCCTTGAGGAACATGTAGATACCAGCCACCTGAGGAGTTCCCAGAGCTCACTAAATGACATGGGCTTATGGAATAATGTTTGTAAAGCACTTTGCAAACCTTAGGCAGGGCTTCTTAAACTTTTTCCACTCTCGACCCCTCAGCACTTCTTAAAACTATGGGTCACAGTTTAAGAAGTGCTGCCTGAGAGCATTATGTAAACACCAACTATTACTGTATGTCTTTAGCTCCTTGGGGTGAAAGTCTCTAAAGTGGGTCTCCTGCTTTATTTCATAAGACAGAGGGATGAAGTGAAAATTCCTATTAGGAATACACTAGTAAAAAATGTTGGGATAAAAATTGGGGGGATGACAAAAGGATTCTGAAACGCTCCTTGAATAGAATAGAAACAGGAGTGTGACTTTTTTCCTTTTCTGGAGTGATAGGATTTGCAGCTGGAAGGGACCTTTGTTGTTGTGTAATCCCAAACCAAATTTATCCTTGCACACTGTCTCTGCTCAGTTAAATTACATTAAAATCTAAAGTAGAATTTTGCATCTAAAGTATGCTAATTTCATATACCTTTGTGTGCTTTCTAGCCCCCCTTTCACCTGCAAATCTGTTGCTAATCTGATCCATTTGAATCCCTTTTGTGGCCTGTAGTCGGTGGAGGCCTGGCCTGGGCCTAGTTAGGAGGTGGTAGGAAAGAGTGCTGTGTTGGAGTTGGAGTTGGATTTGCAAGGGGGGATGGTAACATTTTAAATAAGGAGTTAATGTTTCCATTTCTTCTCCTAATCTTTCTTTCTGCTTTCCCCAGACATAACACATACCTCCAGGAGTGCACGGGGCAGCGAGAGCCCACTTATCAACTTAATGTTCATGACATCAAGTTACTCTTCCTCCGTTTTGCCATGGAGCAGTCATTCAGCGTGGACACAGGAGGTGGCGGCAGAGAGAGCAACATACACCTAATCCCGTACATCATTCACACCGTGCTTTATGTCCTGAACACGTCAGTATCCACCTCCACGTTCTTCTCTTTCCCCAGTTTTCTTTGTTCCCCATGCTTGTTTCCAGAGTTTATGCTACAGGGATGCTATCCACCTCTGAAAAATGACTACTAGGGAAAGAAGGGAATTGGCATTCCAAATACTGTCCTTGCTTTCTCTGTGGACTGCTAGGCACAGCATTTTTGAGCTGGGTCATCAGTCCAGGGCATAGTGGAAAATGGCTGCCAGTGGCCAGAGCAAGGGCCCATTTGTACAAGAGAAATACCTGGGGCTGTTGCATTCATCTCCCCTCCCAGACTCATTTGGGCTGTGTGTGTGTGTGTGTGTCTGTTTGTCCATATCTGTCTGGGGACATTGATACTGGGGGACGGGGCACAGGGCTAGAGATCACCTGGAAATGTCATCTGCATGGGAAGGCAGCCAGGAGAAAAGACAGCTTTGTTCATCCAAAACTGGATTATAGAGCAGATAGGTTGACATCTAAAAGTGCTGCAAGAAATGCTTAGGAGGACAGAGAAGACAAATCACAGAGACAGTGACCCCTCCCTGTCTGTCCCAGCCCACATCTGCCAGGAGTGACAGTGTGTCCCAGGACTTGGCCATTCCCCCTGAGGTCAGTTGAGACACAAGGACAGTCTTCCTTTGCTTTTTTCAATTCTGCCTCACACTGTAGTTCCCCTCCCATTTCCTTGTAAGAGAAAAAGTTTGGTCTTGTCACCCATTCTTCATTTAAAAACAGCACCCAGTTAGGTCCATGTTCGGATGCATCATTGCTACAAGACAGTATCTACACAGGCACCAGTGAACTTCCCATCTTTTCATGCTGCACTTGAGGACTCACCCAGGACCCATTCATGACTTTGGTTCTGCTTTTCATTTGGCAGAATTCTTCCCCATCATTTCCCTCCTTGCTATGGCATGGCTTCCTTTTTGTAAGGAGAAATGCTGAAGCGAAGGGATTCCATTTTAGAACCTCAGTGAACTCTTTGTGGCACTCCCCCAGCTGTGGATTTAAAGACAGGGGCTCAGTTGGGGTCCAGGTGCCTCTGGGTTTGATCCCTTCAGGTGGTGGCTGAACTCCCAGTGTGGACAGTCCCTCTGCCATTGCAGAGCAGGGGGTCAGAGTCAAGTAGAGATGGGTACTGCTGGCAGACAGCTTATGGACAGGGAGAACCACGATTTCACAGCTGTTTGTGCTCTGTTGTGTTTTTGTGTATTTTGTTCAGTGTTTCCCAGTTACATTTTAATGTGGCCCTGGCTCCTGCTACACTTGTGTTTGCCACCTCTGACCTAGACCACTAAGAGAGGAAGTCCCTGACCCAGGGTCACATGATTAGTCAGCATGGGTCAGTCGTGGCCCTTTGGAACCTTCCAAGGTTCTGCCCGTCTCTGAGGCCTGCTCTCTCTTCTGCTGTGCATGCTGCCTTTTGCCAGATAGATTTACACTGAGGAAAAACCCTTCCATTGTAACAGATTACAATTCCATCCAGATATTTCTTAAACCGATGCCCTTGATTGCAGCAAGGCACACATGAGAGTCTGGAGAGGTCAATGTAAAGGCGTCCATGGATGGTGGATTATCAGTGAGGTCCTCGAGTAGGAGGGCTGGACTCCATACCGAGCTGTACAGTTAAACCAGCCCAAGGGATGCAGCCTGGTGCCCCACAAGCATTTCTCCTTGTGGAAAACAAGGAGTTTAGACTTAGACAACAGGATCTCTAAATTCTCCTTTTTACTTTAGGATTCTTGGTTCCAAGGCCCTCCTTCAGTACTGACATATCTCTGTTAAGTGTTTTGTTCAGCTCTGACATTCTAACACTGTTCTTAGGGCCCTTCCAACTCCCACATTCTATAATTATATCCTTGGCCATTGTCTGAAAGGCAAGGGAAGGAAACGAGGTTTCTCTTGCATTCCCTCCTCCGGTTTCCCACAGACCCCTTTCTCAGGCTAAGTTTAAGGCTGCCTGCCATCTGCACACCTGGTTCCAAGATGCTGATGCAGGAGAGTGAGTAGGGAGGTAGGGAGCAGTGTTGGATGAAGAGGAGAGAGAACGCCTTGTCTTGACATCAAAAGAAAAGAGAAAACTTCACTGTAAAGATACAGATATAGCCCAAACTTTGGGCATGAGTCACGAAAGACCCCTGGGGGGGGGGGGGGTTGGTGGCACAGTGTCAGCTAACCCGAGAAAATCTCAAGGCAGAGCTGAGTGTCGGAAAAAAGGGAGCTTTGGCCAAGCCCTGGCTTCACGTATTGGGGGGCGGGGTTCTTTGTGTTACAGAACCAGGGCAACTTCCAGAGAGGAGAAGAACTTGCAGAGCTTTTTAGAGCAGCCCAAGGAAAAGTGGGTGGAGAGTGCCTTCGAGGTCGACGGGCCCCACTACTATACTGTTCTGGCCCTTCACGTCCTGCCCCCGGAGAGGTGGAGAGCCATCCGAGTGGAGATCCTGCGGAGGCTCTTGGTGACCTCCCAGGCCCGAGCAGTGGCACCGGGTGGAGCCAGCAGGTCAGTAGGCCCAGCCTCGACTTTCTTCTTTGTTCCTTTATGGAGTGGCTGCCCTGTGGTCTTGGCTAGTGTATTCTCCCTGTATTTAAGAGTTGCTTAGCAACATGTATGTACTAAGTGAAGGAATGTTTATTTGACTCAGTAGCTGATGTTAACCCTTTCTTGTCTTGTCAGCCAAATTCACTCACATTGAAGCTAAGGTCCATGCCTGACAATTGGCTTTTACCCCTAACAGTCCCAGTTCATTTCCTCCCATGTTGTTGTTTTTAAGTGACTGAAAAGTCACTTGCTATGTGAAAGTTCTGATACTCAAGCCAGTCAAGTATCACAAGAGAGGTATCACAAGAAAGATACAAATGGGAAGGGCAGGGGGCCCTGATCAGAATTCTAGTAGAATTCATTCATTTTGATGCATAAAACAGGAAGAATTCAGAATGGAAGGAACTTGAGACTTCCTTTTCTCATTTTAAAAAGAACAGTAAATTCAGCATCCTGGCATGGAATTACTTTGCTATGTTAGGTCACCCAATTAGCACGTATTTGTTAAGTGCTTATGACATATCAGACATTGTGCTAAGTTCTGGAGATATTAAAAAAAAACAAAACAGTCCCTCGGTGAGCTTATATGCTAATATGGGGGAGAGGAAGCAACACATATAAATCAGAACTTAGAATATAAATACAGAGTTAGATGGAAAAGTTCTAGTAGCTAGGGAGAACCAGAAAGGCCCCCTAGAGGAGGTGGCACTTATGCTAAGTCTTAAACCAGGGAGTCCTAAGAGTCAGATGTTGGGAAGAAGAGCATTCCAAGCGTGAGGAACCTGGAATTCAAGCAGAGGCACAGTCAGGAGCAAGAGATGGAGCGTTATCTGAAAGGAGCAGTGTGGAGTCCAATATGGTGGAATCTAGAGTATGTGGAGCAGGGGACAATGTAGGAGGATGTCGGGAAGCGGCCAGGCTGTAAAGAGCTTTAAATGCCAAACAGAGGGCTTTTATCTGTGATCCTGGGGGTAATATGAGGGAGCCACCAGAGTTACTCTTAAAGAAAATCACTTTGACATTGAGTACAGGAAGGATTGCAGTGGGGAGAGACTTGAGGCAGGGAGACCAATTGGGAGGCTATTGAGAAGTGATGAGGGCCTGAACTAGGATGGCAGCTGTAAGAATGGGGATGGAGGGATGTATTTGAGCATCATCAGAGTAGAAACCCTAAGATTTAGCAACATAACTGGATCTTTCCTATGATCAAGAGGAGTCAAGGAGGATGTTATGGCTGTGGACCTGGGTGACTGGGAAGAGTGCTGGATGATGAGCTCTGTCCTGGAGAAGCTGAGTTTGAGGGGCTGGTTAACTGAATTTGTAGCTCAGGAGAGAGACTGGGGCTAGAATGATAGATCTGGGAATCATCTGAATGAAGGTGAGAGTGGTGAGATCCCCAAGTTCTGTCACCCTTTTCCTTCTCCTGACTCTGTCCTGTCCTTGTCAAAAAGCCAGAGCTCGCTCTACATACTCTGCCATCCTCTTGTCCTCACCCTCAAAATAGCTTGACCTTAGAGACCATCTGGATCAATCTCCTCAACTTACAAATTAAGAAACTGAGGCCGGAGAGATGAAATACTACTTGGCCTAGGTCACAGGAAGGGAGTGGCAGAGCCAGGGTTCAAACTCGGCTCTCTGAGTCCCATTCCAGGGCTCTTTCTGGCAACCATTGTGTTCCCTCAAGGAATATTCTGGACAGAAACCGGCTAGTTGCTGTTAAGCTTCCATGATTTGGACCTAATGAAAAGTTCCTCCAGAAACACCCTTTGGGAAGAATAAACTCCAAGTAAATAAGTCATAACACCCTCTGCTCTTTTCCAGATCTAACATTCTGTGATCTTAGAACTCTGGGCCTCTCCCACTTTTCCAGTGTTTCCCAAGAGGCTAAGACCCAAATTACTAAGATAATCTGGTGCCTGAAACTGGAATAAGTTAAGTTAAGAATACTGGACTACTGATAAAACTCAGCTTACACTATTGGAAAATGTGGTGATTGTTTTCTTGGTTCTGGCTCTGGAGAGCAAGCGTGTGATCTTAGCCCATGAGGGCCTGTTTGAATTCAATTAAGGAGCTCGAGTCCATTACCATCCAAACCAGCTAGAGAAAAGATGATTTGGTTGTAGCCCAATTAGGAAATCCTGCATTAGCCACACTCTGCGTTGCCATCTCTCTGTAGCAATTTAGTCACCTTTACTAATTGGCTTTAAATAATTAAGTCGGGTAGAGCCACCCAAGATTTCTGCTTACTAAAGCAAGGCAGCCAAGGGCAACAGCACAAGGCTGTAAGTGGTCTGGGAGAAATGGGCAGAATTATCACTGGTGGAGAGTGGGTCTGTATGGGTAAGGAAGGAGCTGTAGTAGAGATGGGGTGGGAGACTCAGCCCTTTGGTTGATGCCTTTGTCCTAGGTCCCTGCACAATAAATGGAGAGGTAGAGGTAGAAGTCTATTACTGACTATTGTGCAAGGGCTATTCAGAAATAAACTCCTTCCCAAAAACTTATTAGTGATGGGACCTGGCACGTGTTTTTATTTCTGCCTCTCCACTTTCCCCCTTAGCTGCTTAGTACAGTGTCTGGCACATAATAGATGCTATAGAAATGCTTATTCCTTTCTCTTCCCTTTACTGTCCAAATGCATAAATTCTCATCTATAAAATTTCAAAGACTTTGCAGATGTCTGTGGCTAGCCATACATCATAGCAAATGAAACACACAGAGAGTTGCCAAAGTAGATTATCATTATCATACAAGGCACCTGCTTCTCAATGAGTTTAGCCTTAGAAAGCAGCAGGAAAGGCTTCCCACTGTGAGAAAGGAAGGGAATGAGTGCTCAGTGGGTGATTGGTTGTATTAGAAGAAGCATTGACTTTACCATCCCAGTGCAACTGAATGTGCTTCGGCTCTTCTGTTGACTCATTCCTACCTTATTTAGAAATTAACTGAGGAAAACTTGAAAAAAATTAAACCATAAACTTGTGTTTCTTTGGAACTAGAATGTCATCTTTAGTAATCAGAATTTCAGAATTATAGGATACCTAAAGGGTCCAAGAAAACTCTTAAGGTTATAGAAACATTAGATAGCATTTAGTCCCCCCTCCCATACATGAAGGCATGCCCTTGATGCCATTCCTGAGAAGTTCTCACCCAACTTCTGCTATGTATTGTTTTAGATATTAAGATTATCTCCAAACTAGGACCCTGATGTGTTCCACTGGAGCCCCACACAGATGCTTTTGCAACTATAAGAGCAGGGACTTTGGCTTCTGGCCTGGTGATATTTCCCTTCCTCGTCTTCCCATTGTGGTCTTTTCCTAGAACGAGGATCTTTTCAGAGAAGGTTGCAGGGGTTATCAGAAACTGAGGTTTGCCAAGGAAGAGACTCAGCTGAATCACTGGATTAGTTGAGGATAAAGCTGGTTGGAGACTAAGGGGTGTGGTAAAGAGCACTGGGATTATCCCAAGATTTAAAAGGTGTCAGGGTGGTGCCAGTGTGCCCTGTCCTGGCTCATTGTTAAAACTCCCTTTACCCCAAACCTGCCATCCCCACTTTCTTTGCCTTCCAGAACAGTAGGGGAGAGGAAATGGGCCCAAACTGGGAAAGGATGAAGTGATGTGAATCACCTTGGCCTCTTTGCATCACGGTTTCTTTATCTGTAAAATGAGGGGGCTTCACTAGGATCCCCCTGGGCTCCCTCCTAGCTCTCAGTTTATTATCATCTAAGGAAATCAGGACCTAGATAGGACAACAAACTTGCCCAGTGCCAGATTGGTGAGTGAGGGATGGGACCGACTTCTAAAACCAGGTCTCTTGAGGCTCTTTTCTACCTTCTTGATTGAGAATGATGCCCAAGCAGAGCTTTCACTTTGAGTAGATCTGCTGCAACCAGTCCATGCAGGCACTTCTCTAAAACTAGGGGAGAGCTGTTTCCATTACATCACATGACAGCTCATTAAAATGTGTGCTTCTAGAGAAGAGGTATTTTATTTATGTTTTGTTTAATTGTTCATATCAGAAATTTATATGGCAGCTAGGTGGCACAGTGAGTAGAGCGTCGGCCCTGGAGTCAGAAGGACCTGAGTTTGGATCCGGCCTCAGACACTTAACACACACACAAACAAAAACCTAGCCGTGTGACCTTGGCCAAGTTACTTAACCCCAATTGCCCTCCAAAAAAAAGAAAAGAAATTCATATGTGTATGGGTTGCATTAATTTTTAATTGATGACAGCAGTGACATAGTCATTCAGAAATACAGATTTTTTTACTCTAGCAGGTAGTACTCCTTTAGGAAGGAAAATTGTTGTAAAGTTACTGGTGTCCTACAGTGTATCAGAAAAAATTTAAAGCTGAAAAAAAAAACACCACACATTTTTAGCACAATACAACAATACAAGGAGAGCCATTGTGATATAATGTGGAGAAAGGGCTGGCCTTGGCAAGGAAGACCTGACTTGAAGCTAAGTTCTACTGATACTAGCTTTGTGACTTTGGGCTAGTTGCCTTTAGGCAACTGTCTTCGACTATAAATTACAGAAGCCCAGGTGCTGATGTTCATCAGTGGAGGCACTTTCACAAAAGGAGTTGGAGCATGCCAATGAAATCACAGATCAGCCCCCTAACAATAAGAATACAGATGCAGTCCTTTTCCCAAACCCAGTTTAATTAGCTTCTTTTCATATAAAAGTGCTAGTTTTTGATAAAGTCATTGAGAATTTTACTATTTAACAAACTGAACTCCAGGTTTACCTAACTAATGGTGACTCCCTCTTTCATTTTAGGCTGTTTCATGTAAGAAAGCATACTCTTACCAAAATATTACCCGATATTTGACCAGTCAGAAATTTCAATTTGTTAAGTAAGACATAGTGGTCCTGGAGTTTATGTTTGGCAGCTGTCTACATCAGTACAATGGAAGTATCATTATATCAGTGTGGTGGTTCCTTCTGTTGCAGGTCTTAGCCCCTCCCCTGCTTCCTTTCCTATGCTCTTCCATAGATTGCCTGCAGAGGGTCTACCTGTTGCACTCAAGACCTTCTTGTAGGTTTTGTTCCTTTTTGTGGGAGGCGAGCCATCTTGGGCCTCTGGGTCGTGTGGGCTGGCCCATTCTCAGGCGTTTCTGATGTTGCTGACAACTCACTTTTCTGTCTTCTCCCAGACTAACAGATAAGTCAGTGAAGGACTACTCAGCCTATCGTTCTGCACTTCTCTTTTGGGCCCTAGTCGATCTCATTTACAACATGTTTAAGGTAAGAAAGCTGCCTGAGGCTCTGCCCAGGTCAAAGCACGTGTCAGCCTTTGGTGATCCAGACGACTTCCTCGAGGATTGCTAGATTGCCTCTCTCCTTCTCCTCTTAACCTTCTGTTCCCAAGATCCCAAGGTGACTTAAGCAGGGGAAGAATCTCCTCTCATCATTTCTTTCTGAAGAATGTGCCCCCTCCTTGCTCCCAACTTAGCTTCTTAAGGGAGCTTTTGCTCCTTTAATGTTCCTCACACTTTCATGCTGTGTTTTGGTATAGCTTGGTATTTTGTGATGTAATGAGGATTCTTAAGCCTTTTTTACACTTGGAGGTTTTGTATTCCAGTTGGAGCATAAGCTCCCTCAAAGCACATAGGACAAGGACAGCCTGTTGTAGCTGTGTAACTTTAGGCAACTAATTTCCTCCATCTTGTCCTGTTACTATCTATAAGATGACCTCTAAAGTTTCTTTTAGTGTTAAAATTATATGATGAGTAATAATTCACACTTAGTCCTTCCTCAGAATAAATAGCCCAGGGAAGGCAGATGGTTAGTGCAGGCAGGGCTGTCATAATTTTACAGTGGCCTAGAGAGTCTTTACATGACCCAGCTAGAGAGAAGTACAACTGGAACCCAGATCTTCTGGCTCCTAGTGGCCATTTCACCCTGTGAGATCTGGTTAGTTAAGACCATGGCCCACCTCTCTCCTTTTTAGGAACTTTGTTTTCCCAGGCTGAATGAAGCAGTTCATTTGGTGCCTTCCTTTGGAAGTGCAGGAATGAAATATGCTAGAAGAAAGGTTCAGTCACTTGTAATGGCTTGCCTGCCAGTTCCACCTCCTTTCTCTCCCCCTCACCTCAGCTAGGTGAGGAATACCAGTTAAGGTGAGACAGTGTCTAATAACGGGTTATTAGGAACAGAATGAATTGGGGTTTTGTTGTTCTTGGAAGCCATAAAAGGTCCTCCAGCTATAACTTTGATGTTTATAGCAGGTGGTGTATTTTTCCAAGAGACTGAAATCACTGGATTGTCTTAAGGAAAAATCAAATTGATCTTGAGTAATGTTTGTCCCTGATCCTGTCTCCTGTTGGTTCTTGCAGAAGGTGCCTACCAGTAACACAGAGGGAGGCTGGTCCTGCTCTCTAGCTGAGTTTATCCGTCATAATGACATGCCCATCTATGAAGCTGCAGACAAGGCCCTGAAAACGTTCCAGGAGGAGTTCATGCCTGTGGAAACATTCTCAGAGTTTGTGGATGTGGCTGGTCAGTATCACTCTTTGCCCTTTTATTCATTCATTTCTAAACCTCTCAACAAACTAAGGTATTGTTACTACTAGTGTTACTGTTCCTTTTGGTCCCTACTGTATACTGAGGATCGGGGCAGGTATAAAGTTGAGATAGGCTGTGGTTCTGTGCCGTCATGGAGCTTGGATAAGATACATTATATTGTAAGTGCATTAAAGAGGCCCAAGGGGAAAGGTCTGACTCACATAGGATTGGAGGAGCTTCCTGGAGGAGGCAGCATACACATTGGGCCTTAAAGAGCAGGTAGAAATTCAGTGCATAAAGAGGGAAAGGGTGTTCCCAGGTGGAGAACAAGGGGGCAGGGGCACAGGCATGTTAAGGGATGAAGAATGATCCTGTCAGGCCCCTAAAGAAGATTAATGTGGGCTGAGGCTCCCAGAGTGTAGAGGTCCTTAAGTGTTGGGCCAAGAAGTCTGAAATATACTCAGGACATATCAGCGGACCATTAAATATTTTGGAGCAGAGAAAGGAGGAACCTGACCAGTTCTGTGGAGGAATCTGTAAATGCTTTGGGTCTGTGATTTGTTCAGTCACATAGTGATATGTCCTAGAGAGCTGCCCGAAGCACAGGTTAACTGAACTTCTCAGGATCACTTAGGAAGTAACTGTTAGAGGTGGGATTTGAACCCAGGTCTTTGTACATAAGGGATATGAATCTGACAGACAGTGAAGGATAGAATTGGAGGAGGTGGGAAGATCTGGTAGGAAGCTGCTACATTAATTCAGGTGGGTAGTAATGCGACCCTGTACTGGAATGGTGACCATGGGAATAGAAAGGAGGGAAATGGGCATCAGTGATGTTATCACAGTACAGTTAATATGGGTGTGGGTGGGTGGGTGGGTGGGTGTGTGTGTGTGTGTGTGTGTTGCTCCTTATAGATGAATGAAAGGTGAGGAAGAGGGAAGAGTCAAAGAAGCAGCAGGGTGTCACAGGCAGAAATAGTAAGATTAAAAAGTTTTTAGAAAGATCAGGTTTAGGGGGAACGATTAAAACCTCTGTTTCAGAATGCTTAATTTGAATTCTGCTTTAAAGGTTATCACCTAAGCCTTCAAATCACCAAGCCAGAACTGGGAGCCATACATTCAAACACACTTGTTTAAGGAAACAAAGGAAGGAGTCTCTGGGTTCCTGCTGTCAAGCAGCTCTCCCTAGCAGACTCTGGAAGATTTGTGGGGGTGCCATCCCCCTTCTGGGCCCAATCCTGCTTTTGTGAAGGCTTGGAAAATTAGCATATGAATGAAAGCTGCTCCCTGGGGCTAAGCAATCCCATCCTCCTGCTTTATTCACTCTCCCTGGAGCCAGGAGCTCCTCTGTGTCTGCTGTCTTGTGGCGGAATCTCCACTTGGTGGGGAAGTTACAGGTGATGAACTTGATCTCTTTGCTGAGCATCTGAGCCCCAGGAGAACTCCTCCTTTTTAGAGTCTTATCTAGGTTACAAAGCGCTCTCCTACAGATGATGCCCTTCCATCTCGACAACTCCCTTCTGGTGCAAAGAGAAAGAGCAGGATTATTCCCATTATACAGCTGAGGACACTGGGGCTTAGAAAGATGTAGAACTTGTCCAGAGTCTCCAGGAAGTGGTCAAACTCATTGTGGAGTTTTAGCAGGTGCTCCTGCATGTCCCACAGGCCTGGCACTTGGCTAGGCAGGAGTATGCAGAATGGAGAGGGAACTTTACCCTATGGAAGTGTTGTGCTCAGCAGCACAACATTCTCTGTGCCTCATGGCTGATAATGAGGGCCTTTGAATGGTTCACCCAAGTCTGGGCTCTTGGGTCTGTGATGAATTCCCAGTAGAGACGACGGTAAAGCCTGAAGAGACCCTGGGCATCATAGGATTCAGTCTTCTTCATTTTTTATAGATGGAGAAATTGAGGCTCAGAGAGGACATTTGCCTGAAGTCAATATAAATTCAGGTCAAAATGTCCTTGTTTTTTGTGCAGAGGCTTTTGTAATATTTTAAAGCATGGAGGAAGTGATGCTAAGGAAGAGAGTAGTATTGTCTAGTGGACAGAGCTGGGGCCCTGGGAAAATCATTTCACCTTTGTGAGCTTCATTGTCTTTCTTTACAAAATGGGAATAATAATCCTTGGGTTTCCTTATGGGATTTTTTAAAAGCCAACACTTTTTCAGTTTTAAAGCACTCTAGAAATGTGAGTTCCTCTTCTAATTGGAATCATGGAATTAGAACCAGAAAGAAATAGAAAGAGGTCTTCTGGTCTGAGCCAGAGGTCCAGAAACCTTCAATAACTTGCTAGAAATCACCCAAGCAGTGTTTAGCAGAACCAGGGTTTGAACACAAGGCCTCTAATTTGAAATCCAGTGGTTTGCTACTATGCAACATGACCCATTAAATTGGAGCTCGAAGGAACTATAGAGATCACCTTGTCTAATTCCCTCATACAGTTGAGGAAACTGAGGCCCAGAGAGGTTGAATGATTTGCTCAGCATCACACAAGTTTGTGATCACATAAGTTACACATATTTGTAATGAAGGTTTTTATGGTGCTTTGTGGTTTACAAAGTTACTTCACATAGATTAGTTCATTTGATTCCTACGATATTGCAAGTCAAGTATTCTAAGTATTATTCCCATTTTATAGATGAGGAAGCATAAGCCCACAGAGATTAAGGGACTTCCCCAGGTAGCACAGAACCAAGACTTCAGCCCAGTTCTTTTACTCCCACTCCAGTGCTATTGACAAGATGTTACTCTTAAAAATATCACCATAAAGATCAAAGCACAAGAAAACCAGAGCACATTTCTGCATGTGAGGGGAGTGTTGGGTAGTTGATTTCACAGGAGGCATCCTCAGACCAGGCTATCACTCTGAGCCTGGACCAGAACACAGGCTTCCTGACTCCTGGGTTGCCTTTGCCCACTGTACAGAAAATTCAAGGACCTTGATCATAAACCAACAGGGAAGGCATTAACGGCAGAGGGAAATAATGCACTCCAAATTTAGCACAAGAGTTAAGACATCTGTGGATGAACAGTGCAAAACAAAGGAAAAGGATTCAGTACCTGATGAGATAGAGGATTCTGAGGAGAAATGGTGCCACAGCATGCATTTTCTGAATGTTTTAAAAGAGAGTAAGCATTGAGAAAGAAGAATTTTGGGCGCGCACAGCAGGAACAGTTTGCAAAGTTGAGAAACTTAAATCCTTCAGTGGCAAGTCCCCCCAAGGAAGCAAGAGAAAAGATAACTGATTGGGAATGCAAATGCATGGAAGTATTGTTGTTATTCAGCCTTCATTGTATGACATCAGGAAAGCCATGTCTTGACTTGCAAATGAATTGGATTTAAGTGAGGCAGAGCTGTGCAAAGTCATCAGCCTCACTTTCTCCTCCAGGGTCATGGAAGTCAAGGACAACCTGGAAGAAGAGAAACATAAATCAATAACATTAAAGAAAGTATGTTCTCCACATAAGACAGGCTCAGTAGAGACAACTTAAGGATTAAAGATCTCCCAGCAGAATACAACAGATCAAAAAGCCTCAGCACCATATTACAAGAAAAATAATATAAGAAAACTTCCTGGAACTTCTGAACACAGAGAGTGAAAGTGCCGATCGAAAGAATCCATAGATTACCTCCAGGGGGGGAAAAAGCCCAAGGCTGCAAACTCCAAGATCCGTAGTAGCTAAATTTGATAATTCTATTGAAAAACAACACATTTTGCATGTGACCAGGAGAAAGACCTTCAGATGTAAGGGAAAGGAAATTCTAATAACACATTACTATTCTACACAGAGAATGGAATAGTATGTTCACAGAGCAGTAGAGCCCAAGGTATCCCACCCTATAACTCTCCTAACCATAAATGAGAAGCTTTTGACACTCTTGTACTGTCACAGCACAGGGACAGTCATTGTTGAGAACATGTTGTAAAGCTTCTGTTGTAGAAATGATCCGATCCAGAAATTTGCCCTCTGGGTATGTGGATTATATGGAAGATGGAAGACACAGGTTTAAGTGATCTAAGTCATTAGCATCACCATTAATCGTGGGCCCCCTTTCTCTGTACGTTAGCTTCCTGTTTGACTGTTCTTTGGGTTTGATCTGAGAGCTTGGTATCATTGTACCTTTTATTTCTGCTTGAGCTCAGTCATCCCCCCCTCATCTATGTGGGGTATCGATTCATTGCTATTTGAACTTCTTATTTCCTCATCCCTTCCTCGGGGTCATGACTTCTTTTCTGTTACAACATCACCACCTCACTGTCTGTGGCAAGGAAATTTGCAAGCCAGCATGAGCTCCTAGCAGAGGAGGGAGGGCCTATACATTTTTAGACCCTTCACTTCCTTTCCTGCCCTTCACAAAAAATGAAACTGAGGAAGAGCTGGCTTCGGGTTAGGGCTTCCAGAGGAGAAGGATGAGAGGACTCAGCTCAGGCTGGCACTTGGCATCGGTTTGGGACGTAATGCTGTTTATCTCAATGTGGTACAGGGAGGAGAAAGGAGCTGATTGAACCTGGGGGCAAGTTGGGGCGGCTAATTGACTTTCAGGCTCCTCCTAAGTCAGGCCTTGATGCTGTAACTTCATTATTTTTCCTGAGCTGTTGTGAATTCCCAGAATACACAGACACACCTATTTTCCAATGTAAGTTTAAACATTTTTTAAAAATTCAAATAGTAATGATTCTAGCACTTCTCCCTGATATCCTTATGCATAAATGAGAGCTGGTTATGGTTCCCATGTTGACCCGTCCTCTAATAAATATTTATTGAACATCTACTATGTGCAGGGGTCCTGTGCTTAACACAGATGGTGTGCAAAGATGATGATAGCATGGGCACTGGCCTTATGGACCCTGTCATAGCCCCCAGGGGCTGGGATGAGAGCAAGGCAGATAATTATAGAACAAGACAGAAAGTGATCACTGTCACCAGAGAGGTGCAATTCCAATGACTTCGGGACCTCCAAGTGGAGAGGTCACTTCTCCCAGGGGACACTAGGGAAGGCTTAGAAGAATGCATAGGATTTTGTCAAGTGGCAGTGGGTGAGGGGGATGTTTGCAAGCATTGCAACTGGGAAGGAGGGGAAGCCCACAGATTTATCTCAGGAATTGGGACCAGGCCACTTTGTCCAGAGTAGGGGAGGGGGAGTGAAAGAAAGCTGGAGAGACCAAGGGGGCAAGAGCACCAGGGCTTTGGTCGGCAGTGGGGAGGCCTCAGAATTAGCATCTCTGTTTGGTCAGTCGTGTCCCCATGTCTCTGGCTCCCCAACCAGATGATGAGGGTGGCCTCTTGTAGGCACAGAAGTTCTTTGAGCGGGATTTGTAGCTGCCCATCAGCTCTGATGTTCAGTGTTGGCAGAAAGTGCTGGAGTCAGGTGGCCTTGGTTTGGAGTCTGGGCTTGGTGACTTCTTAGCTGTGTGACTGTGAGCAAGTCACTCCCTCTCTTTGGGCTTAGCCCCCTCCTGTGTAAAAGAAGGTTGGGCTGGTGCTCCCTCGGTCCTCTCCTGTCTCAGCAGTGTTGCAGGCTGGGCCCCGGGGTTGGGGAGGGTAGGCAGGCTTGAGGGGGAGCAGTCCCCCAGCTGCTCTGGCCGATGACTCAGAGGGGCCTCCCAGGCTGCCGGGCTCATCGGATCCTAACAAATGCTTCTGTGCTGTTTTCTAGGACTTCTCTCAGAAATCAATTTTGCTGACAACTTCTTGAAGGACCTTCTGAACTCGATCCCCTGACCACCCAGCCTGGGAGAGTGACTGTCAAGACGGACCCCAGCCTCCCTTCCGCCCCTGTTTCTCCTCTCTTCGTGCTTTGGTTTCTTTCCAAGGGGCGCTGCCGTTAGCGTCCCCCTCCCCCTCGGTTTGTGTGGGAGCGGCTTGGGGGGTTTAGACTTTGCTGTTTTATCTTGTGTGTGGTGCATTAGCTATGAAGTTATACGTACGTACCCCAAGCAATTGGAGGACCCTGTACATACCAAGGGGCCATGAGTTGTCCTGGCCAAACTTAATACTTGAGTGTGCACATCTTGAGAAATAAGTGAATGAATAAATACTCATTGAAAAGGACATTTCGATTGGTGCTTACGCCTGTCTGTTTTGCTGGTGGCACACTTCTTTTCCTTGAGCAAACCCAGTGGTTCCAGAAGTTCAGCAGAGACCAGTGCAGGCGCCTGGATCCCTTGGTGGAACAGGATGGGAGGATGGCAGCGTGTCTTGGCTGGAGCAACATTCCTATCCTCCTGAAGCCAGAGCCCACACCTTTTCTTTTAGTAACTCAGCTTTTACAGTCTGGATTACAAGAATGCATGAGGGTTAATTTTTTCTGATAGAAAAAAAAGAGGGCTATAAAAATAGCATGTCTGGCTTCTGAGTTCTTACCTGGAAGACGACTAGACCAGGTGGCTTGGTGGCTGAGAACCCACTGACAAAGTCAGGGGCAAGTGTCTGGGACTTTGGTTTCATCCCCCAGTGCAGGGTTTTGTGCTGACCTCAGTGAGCTGCATGCACTTGAACCTTCTGGCCACAGCCTCAATGCTGCTTAGCCAGTTTGCTATTTGCTGAACCACGCAGGTTTACTGGCATCCTGGATTTTTTCTATAGCTGTTCTCAGAGGTGAGAACTCAGCTTATTAGCATTTATTAAGGGAGGCTGTATGCTAGGTACTAGGTCCCCTAAGGGAGGAGGAAGAGGTAGCAGTGCTTCCATAAATAGAAAGATCACTGCAAATGAGAAGTCCAGTAATCCATTCTGACCTGCCTAGACCTAACTAGAACCCAAATCGTCTTTCATTGGCTTCTTGGGGCATAGGGATCAGGGTGTTGTTCTCTTCTCACCCTAGCATTTCCCTAGGCCCAAGTGAACTCTTTGTTTCTCTGAATTAATATTTCTTCCATGGAAAATTCTTCTCTCCCTCCCTCTTGCCCCAGTGTAATTTCTTTTATTGATTTATCTCCTGTTTTTGTGTACCATAGCTGGTTTTTCCTTTACCAAGGCAATATATCTAGGGGGGAAAAATGGCCTTTGCAAGTAGTCACGGAAAGTTCTTAACTTGAATTTCTAAAGGCTGAGATATGTGACTTCACCTGGATACCTCCTTGGATAGGGTGATGAGTTCAGCATTTCTTATAGTCTCAAATGAGGGGCAGGAGTGTTGATAGGGAGTTTGTCTGCAATGCTCTTTCTACCGTGGAATAAATGAGTATTTCTTATAGTGGCTGAACCAGAGGGCTACATGTGATTCACTTTACCTTTTTCAGTTTGGTTCTGCAAGCAGCACACATTTATTAAGTGCATATTATGTGCAAAGCTATTATGCTACACATTGAACATACAAAGTCCTTACCTCAGAGAGTTTTCATTCTTTTGAGAGATATAAGGTAGGTTGAGGGAAGAGGGAAACAGCACTACAGATTTTCAAGGGAATGAATTGTACATTATTAAGTGCAAAGTTGATGTCCTTTCCCCTGTCCTAAGAGGAAAGAAACAGTAAATACTTATGTTTTCTATGACACATTTTTTTGGGGGGAAATCACTAAGCCCTCCCTAACTTATTTCCCCAAGTTTTGAAAATCTAAAACCACTTACCCAAGGCCCTTCTGTTCCTTCCCATAATAATGACACCATGGGAAGGTCCAAAGTTCAGGAGGGTGGTGGCTAGAATACTGATAACAACATCCATACCCTCCTTTCCCCCTCCTAAGCCATTAAATGTGGGGGAGACATGGAGGGACAGAGGACCTAGGAGTTGGGGGTCTCACTGCCTGCTTTGGTAGGGAGATGCAATGTTTATAGGATGTGTTGCCTTTTCCCTGCCAGTAAAACTTACAGTGTAATTGGAAAATATGAAACATATCCAGATGACTGATCTCTTAGTTCTCATCTCTAAATCTCTTATCTTAAAAGGTCTTAAGAAAATCATGATAATACATGGTATTATGTAATAAGTACAATAGAGTGGTGTGGATCTGATATCAAAGCAGAAAGGTCTAAAGGAAGACTTCCCAGAAGAGGTGGCCTTTCATTTGGGCATTAGAGGATAGATCCATAGATGAACAGAGGGAGGAATGATATCATCTCCAGAAGATAAAGTAAAAGAAGGCAGAGGTCAGAGAGGGTCAGGCATGTTGGCAATAAACTAAGTTAATTTGGATAGAAAATGAGGTTAAAGGAGGGGAGTAATAAGAAAGCTAGAAAGGAAGGGAGGAGGAGAAAGGGGAGTGAGTACCCTACTCTGGTGAAGGAGAGAGTTCTTTCAGGGACAGAAGTGATCATTGAAGAAAAAATGGTCAATTTTGATTGCATAAAATTGAAAAGCTTTTGCATGCATAAAATCAGGGCAGCTTTTATTAGAAGAGAAGATGATGTTCTGGAAAAATGTTGCAGAAAATTCTTTTAAAGGTCTGACATCCAAGCTATATAGGCAATTAGTACAGCTGTATAAGACCAAGAATCATTCAGCAACAGGTAAGCGGTCAGAGGAAATGAACAAGCAATTTTATCAGCAATTTTCTAAATCACTAATAAGAGAAATGCAAATTAAATTAACTTATTTCACCTCAGATTGGCAGAGATAAGCAAATGTTGGAGAGGCTGTGAAAAGATAGACCTGCTCATATACTGTTGGTGGAGCTGTGAATTGGTCCAATAGTTCTGGAGAATAATTTGGAATTATATCTAAAAAGTCACTCAGATTGTACCTTGTGCTAAAGTACTAAAGTCTTTGAACCAGCAATTCCTTAACAAGTCAGGTACCCCAAGGACATTGAAGGTGGGAAACTGTCTCATGAATACAAAAATATTTTATTTTATTTATTTTGTTAATTTTAAAAATTTTAAACCAGCATAAAATGAGAAAAAAAGAACCAAACTTAAATACTAAAAATAATACAAAATAAGGAAAGAAAAACCAAGTATCGCCATGTGTACAGCAGAACATGAGCGTATTCAAAATATACAATAAATTTCCATTTCTAGAAAGCCTTAAATAAATACTACATGTTGTATTGAGAGTTAAGATATTTTAGAACAGTACTTTTCATAGTGGTTAAGAACTCAAGACAAAAGCAGGTGCCTCCATTGAATAGCTCTGTATTGTGGCACATGAATGCAATGGCATAGTTATTGTGTCATGAATGGATAGGAAAAATTCAGAGAAACTTAGGAAGACATGAACTGATGCACAGAGTGAGGTGTGCAGAACCAGGAGAACTGTGTGACCACAGTGATGTAAAGAAAGGAAGAACCGTGGTCGGTGCAGTAACCAAGCACAAAATCTGGTGAAGCCTACCTCAGTGAGGAGGTGGCAAAGTGAGGCTGCAAAAGGAAGTATACGTTCTCATATCTGGTCAGTGTATCATTGATTTATTTTGCTTGACTTTACTTATTTGTTATATGAGGGAGGGGACTGTTGTAAGAAGCATGGGGGGAGTTGATGGTAAGTAACAGTGATTTTCAAGGGAAACAGAAAAAAAGCATCAATACAACTTAAAAAGTGATAGTATAGGATCTCAGAACCTTAAATGTCAGGGAAAGAGTTTTGAGATAGACTCAGTAGACAGAAGTGGTACTGGATATGACAATATTCTGGCTCTAGAGCTGGAAGGAACCTCAGAGGCCATCTAGTCCAACCTTTTACAGAAAAAGAAACTGAGGCCCTAGTTGAAGTCGCCAAACCTGCCCAAGGTCATACAGGTAGTAATGGGCAGATACGACTAAAACCACATAAGAGAACAGCTTTATAAAGAGTGGCTTAGAAGAGAGAAAATAGAAGCAAGTAACACTCTTCAAAGCTATTGCAGTAATCCAGGTTGGCAGCAGTGAAATCTTTTATGAAGACAGTTGCAGTGGAATAAAGGGCAGATTCAGATAGGAGAGTTGCTGCTCAGGGGCTTAAATCATGATTTTGGCAAATATTCTAAAAAGAAGCCCAGCAAAGATGGTGATAAGATAATGAAGAGTTTTCAAACTTGTCTTCCTGTTCACCCGTTGAGCACCCATCTTCAGGGCTCCCCTGCCTGAGAACCAAAAGCTGATAAAATCCTGCCTTCCCTATTCTGACGCTTACTGCCCAGAAAACAACTCTCTGCCTCTGTCGAAATTCCCCGTCAACTCAGAAACAGGTAAAACTCCAAAAGTAGGCTCATGAAAGGAAAAGGGTAACTAACAACAGAGGGGAAGCCAGGACAGCCTTGTCCTCTGTTCCTTTGTTGGGAACCTAGGTTATTTTCTCTGGACAAACATAAGCTGACAAAGGTACATTGGTTGGTCAAAGGTCCCAAGGTCAAATATAAACTCCATTTGGCATTTAAAGCCTTTCACAGCTTGGCCTCCACACAATCTGTGATTTAGCTACCTGCCTTTTGTGATGTTCCTCACATGTGACAATGCCTCTCCTGACTGGGAGTTTTCTCCTGGCCATCCTGTGCTTGGGATGCTCTCCCTCCTGACTTCTCTACCTCTCATGTTCTCTGACTTCCTTGGAGTCCTAGCCAGTGCCTTCCTTCTGAGATTACCTTCCTTTATATTGTATGTCTTATGTGGGCATCATTTTTTCCCCTCATTTCCTGTCCTTGTGGACAGGGACCTTGTTCTTTGTTTTTCTTTGTATCACCAGAACTTGGCAAAGTTCCTGGCACATAAGTAGTCTCTTAATAAATGCTTGTTAACTGATTGACAGATCATAGAATGTGAGGCCTTGAATGGCTCTTGAATTTAGAATATCAGAGATGAAGAGCCCTTAGAATCCAGGATGTCAGTGCTGGGAGGTCCTTTAGAACACAGAATGTCAGAGCTGGGAGGGCCCTTAGAACACAGAATGCCAGAGCTGGGAGGGGCCTTAGGACACAGGATGTCAGAGCTGGCAGGGCCCTTAGAACCCAGGATGTCAGAGCTGGGAGGGCCCTCAGAACACAGGAGGTCAGAACTGGGAGGACCCTTAGAACCCAGGAGGTCAGAACTGGGAGGACCCTTAGAACCCAGGAGGTCAGAGCTGGGAGGGCCCTTAGAACCCAGGAGGTCAGAGCTGGGAGGGCCTTTAGAACACAGGAGGTCAGAGCTGGGAGGGCCCTTAGAACACAGGATGTCAGAGCTGGGAGGGCCCTCAGAACACAGGAGGTCAGAACTGGGAGGACCCTTAGAACCCAGGAGGTCAGAACTGGGAGGACCCTTAGAACCCAGGAGGTCAGAGCTGGGAGGGCCCTTAGAACCCAGGAGGTCAGAGCTGGGAGGGCCTTTAGAACACAGGAGGTCAGAGCTGGGAGGGCCTTTAGAACACAGGAGGTCAGAGCTGGGAGGGGCCTTAGAACATGGAATGTCAGTATCGGACAGACCTTGGAGGGCAGAGGGGAAGTGTGTTATAGCTGAAAGGAACCTTAGAATAAAAGGTAAAACTGCAAAGAGCTATAGAATATAGAATGTCAGAAGTAGAAGGGACTTATTGTCTAGTCCAATCCTTTCACCCAAAACACTCAGAAGCATTTATTAAGCACCGACTGTGTGCCAGGCAGTATTCTTCCATGTGATTCTCTCAACACCCCGGGTGAGGGAGGTGCTATTATCATCCCCACTTTACATTTGAAGGCATTGTCCCCAGGCAGGCCAAGTGCTTCAGACCTCTGGGTACCTCTAGGGTCCTTCCTGAGCCAGCTCTTCATGTAATTTCATGGGAGAGAACACCACCGCCCCGAGGGAGCAGCCACCAGCCCACATGGGCGCACGAAGTTCTCATGAGAACAGAGGAGAAGAAAACAAAGGCAGCTTGTGTGGAGATCCAGGTGTGGGCATGACCACATGGTAGGTGTGTGTGTGGTTTAGGTAGGGTGGGGGTGGAGAGGAGCATACCCACTGAAATTGTGGTCCAGGCGTTTCTCAAGATTGGCATTCTTTTTCTCATCACCATTCTACTTAGGGTCTGTCCTTTTCGGCCTTCATCTTTTTGGGTTATTCTCTAGAATAGTAGGGGGTCGGACTTAGAAAACCATCTGGTTTTTATGGTCCCTTTTAGCTCTAAATTCTCAGGATGCTCTAAGTCCCACAACCAAATGGAAGGAGGGCCCTCTCACTCCATCGAATTCTAAGTATGAAATGATTCTAGTCCAATCCCCTCATTTTAAAGATGAGGAAACTGAGGCCCAGAAAGGGAAGCAAACTCAAGGTCAATAGGTCATTAACATGAGAGGCAGGATTGGAACCCAGATCCCCTGGCTTTTCCAGGGTACAGTTAGTGAAATGACATTTGCAGGGGCCTTTGGTGCTCACCCCTGTGGACAATCACTCTTACCCCTTATCTTTTGGATTCTAACAATAGTACCTTGTTCTAAGGTCAAACCATCTTTGGATTTTGAGCTAGATGTCCCAGCTGAAATCCCACTTTCTCCATGAGACTTTTCTTTATTCTTCATGTGAGTCCCTTCCTTGTGTTTGTTCTTCCCAGCTAATCCTGTCTACATATAGTTGTTTGTGCGTTGTCTCCCCCATTAGACTGTGAGTTCCCTGAAAGCACGCACTGGTTTTGCCTTTTTTTTTTTTTTTTTTGGTTCTCCAGAGCTTAACCCAGTACCTGGCATGTATGTAAGAGGTGATTAATAAATACTAGTTAACTGGCTGACCAGAAGAGCCTTGCTCTTAGGGACCTCACAGTCTGATGAAACAGCTAGATTCACTGAAATCAGGTAGCTTGAGCAGTAGAACCTAGGATTCCAACCCGGGGCTTTAGATGCCAGATGCAGAGCTCTCTTGGGTTCAACAGTGGTTATTGCTATTACACAAGGTCTTGGAAGACTAAGACATGCTCTGGAAGTGTTTTATGTGGTTGGGTTCCATGAAATTGGGTAGATCTGCCAGGGTCAACACCCCACAGTAGCCCTGTGTCAGGCTTGCTCCTTGGCCCTCCCCGGCACAGGCACCTTCTGCAGTTTCAGAGAGGCCCTGTTGGCCAGCAGACCTGGAGGCCCTGAAGCTCGTCATGTGCTCAAGGTGGGGATAAAGGAAGAGGGCTTGGAGACATTTTGGCCCAAGCCCAAGGAGCCTGATGTTCTCACAGCCAAGCTGCTGACAACAGTGGCCCAGCGAGTTTGAGACAGGTTGTGAGCGGGTTCTGGGCCTTCCCCAAGGGCTGGGGCAGGAGGGGCTGCTGTGAGTAGCACTTTTTCTAACACTGATGGGTGAGGGGTGGGGGGACCTGGGCTCAAATCCTGTTTCTGCTCTTCACTACCTAGATGTCTTTGGGCACGTCCCCTAACCTCTTTATGCCTCAGTTTCCTCATCTGGAAAATGAAGGGGTTAGGGTAGCTGACCTCTGAGGATTCTTCTCCCTCTCAATCTATGAGCCTGTGTCCTATTATGTCCTCCCTCGGGTTCCTAATGAGTCTGAGTGCCAGGGTCCTAGAAACCCCTTTGACAGAATAAGCTGCAGCTTACAGGATGAGCTAAGAGGCCTTTGTTTAAGCTTTCTTTGTCTTGGCTTCCTTTGAAACCATCATTTGTTAATGGTCATATTAATAACCATGGCTGGGCAATCAGAGGACTTCGATTCCAGTCCCAGCTCTGCTTTGTCCAAGTCATTTCTCTCCAGATGTCAGTTTCCTCATCTGTAAAACTAGGGAGAAAGGGAAGCATTGGAAAACAGTTGAGACTGAGTCCTGTGAAATTAAAATGATCCCATTTGACCCCAAAGAAAAGATTTGAGAAGGCAATTTTCACCCTTCTTTGCATAGGTGAGGGACTGTGGGTGTAGAAAACTGGCATGGTGGATAAAGTGTTGGACTTGGAGTTGGGAAGGTCTGAATTCAAGTCCCTCTTCAAACACTTCCTAGCTCTATGACCTTGGGCCTCAGTTTCCTCGGCCTCAGTTTCTCTATCTGTATAATGGGGGTAATAATAGCATCTACCTCCCAGGATGGTTGCAGAGATTAAATGGAATGATGGTAAAGCCCTTAGCACAATGCCTGGCACATAGTAAATGCCATATAGAAATCTTAGCTATTGTTATTATTCATTTTTTTTCCTGTGTGGTGGTAGTTTTGCTGAACTGTGTTTTTCCCCTTTTTATTTTGTTATAAAGAGTTATCTCCCTGGAGGGGCCAAGGAGAGAAAATAACTGAGGTGGAAAAACAAAAGGTACAATACAAATTTGTTTTTAAATGATGTGTTCTAAGGGAAAAAAGGAAGAGTTATTTTTTAAATGAGGGGGAAATCAGGGGCCTCTAAGATCCCTCTTGATTCTAAGGCCTAGGAACTCCTTTTTATTTGTTTTTTGTTTTGTTTTTTTCTTTTAAATTTATTTATTTTTAGTTTACAACATTCAGTTCCACAAATTTTTGAGTTCCAAATGTTCTCCCCCCCAAGATGTCATGTAATCTGATATAGGTTCTATATATACCTTCACATTAAATATATTTTCACAATAGTCAAGTTGTAAAGAATATAATCAATGGGATGGACCATGGGAGAGAAGAAACAAAACAAAACAAAAGAGAGAGTAAATAGTTTGCTTCGATCTGCATTCAGATCTGTAATTCTTTCTTTGGATGTGGAGAGCCTTTTCCATCATGAGTCTTTTTGGAGTTGTCTTAGACCCTTGTATTGCTGAGAGGAGCCCAGTCTCTCAAAGTTAGTCATCACAGATACAACATGTCTTTAATTGTGTACAGATTTCTCCTGGTTCTGCTCTCCTCACTCCGCATCAGTTCATATAAGTCTCTCCAGGTTATTATGAAGTCTGTCTGCTCCTCATTTCTTTTTTTTTTTAAATTTAAACAAATGCTTTATTAACTTCTGTTTTGCATCATTCATTTCTGCAAGATTTTGAGTTACAATCATTTTTCTCCCCTTGTTTTTCCCCTATCCACCCTCCTATAATAGCAGTCCCCCAAGATATCACTTCCTCCAATCTGCTCTCTCCCATATCATCTCCCATACCGCCTTCGACTTTTCCTTTAGAGGAAGGTGAATCTTTGTGTCCCAATGCCTGCACATCTTATCTCCCAATTACAAGCAAAAGAGTATTAATAATAGTATTTATATATATTTGAAACATTTAATCTTAAGACCTTGAATTTCAGATCCATTTCCTTCCTCCCTTGTCACCCATTCCCTCTGGGGAGATAAGTAATTCAGTATATGTTATACATGTCTAGCTATGCAAAACATTATCATAGTAGATATATTGTACAAGGCTGCTTATAATTCCCTCCCACTCATCCCACCCCCCACCTGGTCCGTTCCCTACTTGATCCTGTCCCTCTTCTATAGTGGGTACTTCCAACCTCCCCTCCCCTCCCCTCAAGTGTTCCTCATTTCTTATGGCACAATAGTATTCCATTACATTCACATACCACAACTTGTTCAGCCATTCCCCAATTGATGAGCATTTCCTTGATTTCCAATTCTTTGCAACCACAAAAAGGGCTGCTATAAATAATTTTTGTACATATGGGTGCTTTTCCCACTTGTATGATCTTTTCAGGATACAGCCCTACAAGTGGTATTGCTGAATCAAAGGTGTTTTGGGATTTTTTTAATACCTTATATTTTACAAAACATTTTCCTTACAACAAACCTGAGATAGGCCTTTTCATTTCCGCTTTTCAGATGGGGAAACTGAGGCATGGAAAGGTAAAACAACTTGTCTAAGGTCACACAGGTGGGAAGTGGTAGAGTCCAGAATTGTTTGTTATTAAAATGGTGCGCCCTAAAAGGATGGGAGCTGGGGTAGGGAATCCAAAAACAACTGGAGAAGAGCCTAGTTCTGGGGTTCTTCCCATTGCCCTAGGCTGCCTCCTTAAATATTGAAGTAGCTACAATTCCTCTTAACTAAATTTACAAGACTACTTTCTCATAACAACCCTCTGAGGAGAGTGGAGATTGTTGTTTTTGTACAAGTGGGGAAACTGAGGCTCATAGAGGGCTGTGTGAGTTGACCTTGGTCCCACAGCTAATGTTGGAGCTTGGAGACCATAGAAGGTTAGAACTGGGATCCTTCAGACACTAGTCTAAGGCCACTCATCAGAATGGAAATTTACTCTAAGCCATCTTTTGTGACTCCAAGCCCAGGGTGGCATGTGTTCTCCCAAACCAGCTTGGCTCCCTTCTTTCCCAACAGACAGCCCCAAAGAAAGAGAATTAGCTCTAGTTCCAGATTAAGTGGCATTTGCAACACCCCATGCCTCTGTAGCAGTTCTTAAGCCTGTAATGTCTGGGCTCAACAGTAAGGACAAGAGAGTAGGAGCTGATGGGCTCCTGCCAGGAGGAGGTAGTGATTTTCACCCTCCCTCTAACACGGGTCTTTGCCTCCTTGAGAAGACCAAGCCCCCATGGGTCACTACTATTTCCTGGTTGTGTAGGGAGATAGGAAAGCCCATTGTGATTTGTAAGTAAGATGTGAAGGATTGTTGGGCAGTCTTTGTGGTTCCTCAGGTTCACTCAGGTCCAGGGTAAGTGGTTGGGTTTTATCTTCCTGCCTGGTTGTGTCCAGGAATGCTGCCTCACTCTTAAACATCCTGAATATGCTAGGTCTAGTCAGCAACTTAGGTCTGTGAGTGAGAGGGCTGGCCATGAGGAGGGGCAGGCAGTGCCACTTGGGCCAGGCCAGGTTCAGTGAGTTAACACGGTGGAATCAGGGGAAGAGACCAAAGATGTGATTTAGATTCTATGTCCTGGCTTGTCACCCGGTGCCTAGACCCCCACAAAATGGGGGATCAGGTGGTAATGTGGACACAATACTCCAGAAAAGCTGTGATGAACAGTAAAGCAATATCAAGTCTAATATATAGGGCTTTAAGTGATACAAAGCCAGAGGAGATAGAAGAAATTGTCACATAATTTTAAAACTGGAAGTACTCTTAGCACAAAGAATGTCAGATCTGGAAGGGCCCTTAGTACATAGAAGGTTAGAGCTGTGAAAAGCCTTAGAACATGGCATTTCAGAACTGGAAGGATCTTACAACATACAATGTCAGAGCTGAGAGGGCCTTCAGAACCCAGAATGTCAGAGCTGGGGGAGCTCCTTAGAACACAGGATGTCAGAGCTGGGAGGAACCTTTAAAAATGAAATTTGGGAGCTCAAAAGGACTGTATGGATCTTTGAGTTCAGGCCCCCTGTATTTCACAAAAGAAAAAACTGGGGCTTGGGGCCTAAGATGAGGGGACTTTCCCAGAGTCCCAGAGTGAGCCCGAGTCATAACCTAGTAAAGTCTGCCAATTCCAGGGCTTCCTATAACCTACTGCTGCTGAATGTTGGTAGCTTCTCTTCAGTCTCCTAGAGCCTAGGGTTTTGCTTAACTGGCAGAGTATAACAAATTTCCACTGTAGATGGGAACAGAAATGCTTGGCAGGCCTGGAAGAGAGGTGACAGGCAGCAAGCAGTGAAGCGGAAGAGAGAAGGCTGGGAGTGCCTGACAGCCACTCCAGCAGAGACAGGTGGAAAAGTGGATTGCAAGAGCCCTGGCCCAGTCTGGCAGCCCAGAGCCCTGAGGGGAGGAAGGAAGCCAGGCAAGATGTTGAGAGAGGTGGCTGGCAGATCCAGGCTTGGCTGTGCACAGGGAGATGGAGCAACTGATAAGGCTGGGAAAAGGGGTGCAGGAAGCCACTTGGGATAGGAAATGAGCGGTCAGGTGAGCTAGCCAAGGGTTTTGAGGAGCAAGGAGAAAAATAATGGCAGTAACTTTTATTCCAGGGACAAAGGGTATGCTATCCCTGCCTTCGTTTGTGGAAAGGGTGGGCCATAGGATATCTAAGGTATCATCGTTGTCCGTTCCCCACTGCCCCCCGCCTCAACTCTGACATCCTGTGTTCTAAGGGCCCTCCCAGCCTTGACATCCTGGATTCTAAGGGCCCTCCCAGCTCTGACATCCTGTGTTCTAAGGGCCTTCCCAGCTCTGACATTACTGTGTTCTAAGGACCCTCCCAGTTCTGACATCTTGTGTTGTAAGGGCCTCCCAGTCCTGACATCCCGTGTTCTAAAGGCCCTCCCAGCTCTGACATCCTGTGTTCTAAGGAGCCTCCCAGCTCTGACATCTTGTGTTGTAAGGGCCCTCCTAGCTTTGACATCCTGGGTTCTAAGGGTACTCCCAGCTCTGACATCCTCTGTTCTAAGGACATCTTGTGTTGTAAGGGCACTCTCAGCTGTGACATTCTATGTTCCAAATGAGAAATGAACTAATGTATCTGAAATTCTTCCTGTTTAAGGATTTGGGGCCTTTTCTCTTTCCAGTACTAATCAAGGTACCCTCTCCATAGACTAACTTTTCTCCCACACCTCTTTCTTCCTCCAGGCTGGGCACTCAATTGTACTTGTTAGAGCTTAGAGACCAGTAGAAGAACCTTCCCAGTTTCAGATCTAGGTCCGCTCCTATTTCCCAGATATCATCTCTCCTTTTGGACACCTCTGGTTCATCCCTTTGGCTTCTGGGCTTGCTGTGCTCTCCTCTCAGAGGAGCCTCAGATTGCCAGTGCCCACTCTGCCCCATCTCATTGCAGGCCATGCGACTGCCCAGGGCGGAGATGAACTCACAGGAGCAGGTGTTACAGAGATGAAGGGCAAAGCACCAACATGTCTCTTGGCTTGATCTCATTTGGGTGCCTGCCTCTTGGAGAGCTTAGAGCAAACTTGGCAGCAGCAGATGTGCCTGCATCCTCCTGGAAGCAGCCCTCAAGGGAGGGATTGTTGATGTTCATGTGAGCCCCCAACTACGTGGATGGAGAACATGTGCTCAAGCCCTCACCCAGCTTGGAATTCCTAAACCCACACCTACTTGGAGAATCCCCTCCCTTTGCTCAGTTTCAGCTCTTAGAGATAATGGCATGATGCTTGCAGGACTGACCTCATGGGGCTTTGGGGAGGAAAGTGCTTTATAAACCTTTAAGAGAAACAGGAAACAGGAGCTCTTATGGAACCTAGAATCTCAGAGTTAGAAAGGATTTGAGCAGCCATTTAGTACAAACCTCTACCTGAACAGAAATTCCCTCTGAAAGAAACCTGACAAGGAGTCATTTAGCCTTTGCTATCACTTAATCAAATCACTCAACAATCAATCAATAGGTTGAGGCAGCCAGTAGAACAGTGGAGAGAGCCTAGCCCTGGAGACAAGAAGACCTGAGTTCAAATCCAGCCACAAAACTTACTAACTGTGTAACCCTGGGCAAGTCACTGAACCTGTTTACTCAGCTGTTAAACAAGAACAGTAATGACACCTAATTTGAAGGGTTGTTGTGAGGATTAAATGAAATAATATTTGTAAACCGCTTAACACAGTGGCCTGATATATAGTAAGTACTACCTAAATGCCTCTTCCCTTCCTTCCTCTCTTTAACAGTCTTTCTGCTTTTCTGAGTCCTATCCAAGCTAAGACCTGTTCCCTGGGGTGGCAAGAAGCACCTCCAGCTCCAGTCACCCCTTGGCCCGATTCTTACCTGGTCCCCTCTCTGGGTGAGAGGCAGCTAGGGGGAGTAATGGATAGAGCTCTAGGCCTCAAGTCAGGAAGGCTTGAGTTCAAATCCTTCCCCAGACACTTGGAAGCTATTTGGCCCTGGACAAGACACAACCGCAGTTTCTCCATCTGTAATATGGGATAATGATATCTCAAATGATACCTCCCAAGGTTGATGTGAGGATAAAATGAGAAAACATATGTAAAACACTTTGCAAACCTTAAAGTCCTATATAAATGCTAGCTATTTTTTTCTCTTTAAGATCCTGAGGAAATAATTTAACTTTTCTGAGCTTCAGCTTCCTACTCTGTGAGAGAGGCTGTTAGACTAGATGGTATCTAAGGTTCCCTTTAGTTCTGAGATTCTCTGTTCTCAGGGCCCTCCCAGCTCTAACATCCTATGGGGTTTTTTTGGTCTTTTTTGGGGGGAAAGGGAGAGCAATTGGGGTTAAATGACTTGCCCAAGGTCACAGAGCTATTAAGTGTTAAGTGTATGAGGCTAGACATGAACTCAGGTCCTCCTGACTCCAGGCCTGGTACTTTATTCACTAGGCCACCTCGATGCCCTACATCCTATCTTCTAAGATCCCTCCCAGTTCTGGCACTTTCTGTTCCTAGATCTCTCCCCCTCCCCACTCTCAGCTCTAGCTCTGTGGGTCCGCTCACCTTGGCTCTTAGCTAAAGGAGCATCTCTTCCCTGGCTGAGGTTGGGCCAGACCCCACCAAAGCGTGACAGCTCCAGCCTAGCGTCATCTCTGGGTGTGGCCACCCCAGAGGACACCCTACTCAGGGTTCTTTGCAAGCAGTTACAGCCCCAAAATAAAACCTGACAAGATGAAAGGACCTGGGAAAAAGCTCCAGGCACCAATGAAAAATTACCAAAACAACAGGGCATGTGCCAGCACAAACAGCACAATTAGGAGATGGCTTTTGTTTCACAGGGAACACGTGCTGGGGCCCAGGCCTCGGGCCATGGGGCTGGGGAAGGGCCATGGGCCAGTCTCAAGGGGCCCTCTCCCAGTTCTGAGGCCCAAGGGCTGGGGCCCCATCGCTCTGGCAGGAAGCCATGCTCATTCACGAGGAGAGGGTCACATCCTCGGCAGGGAGAAACAGTCGGCAGCCAGACAATGGTTCTCTATGTTTATGGCCCCCAGCTCAGGAAGTGGCCATTGGACTGGAGCTCCCGCTTTTCATCCCAGGCTTCAATACAGAATCCCCTTCTCCCCCTCTGCCCGGCAGCAATGGCAAAGGCTTTCAGCCTGTCTTCAGTTAACTTCAGTTAACCCTACTCTGTCGGGAGGTGTGTGGCTCTTGCAGAATAGCCCCCATGTTGATCACACTCTAAGGCTTTTTTTGAGTGCTTCTCTCCTAACAACCCTGTGAAGTATCTTGGGATAGCGGGAAGAAGGTTAAGGTCTGGAGTCAAAGGACCTGCGTTCAAATCCTGCTAAGGCTCACCAGGCAGAAGTGAATTGGCCACAGGTAGCTAAGTATTCGAATCAAGACCTGAACTCATTTCTTCTGACTCCAAATCCAGTGCTTCTCCTGCCCCATAATGCCTTAGCGTTTGCTCCTAGTGTCTCTTTTACTGGTTGGTTATGATGGTCCTAGCACACTGAAGGAACCAGCAGCAGCGATTCTCCTTTGTCTCTATACACACCCTTGGTACAGTCCCCTCCTGATGTCACCAGCAGATTGCTCCCATGGTTGATCATTCCCACTCTTTCCCCAGTCTTTAATCTCTCCCTCTATTGACTTTTTCCATACTGCCTAGACAAGCCCATATCTCCTTCATCCTTAAAACAAAACAGAACAAAAAATCCCTGGCTTGATTTTTACTAACCCTACTAGCTATGGTCTGATAATTTTCCTCCCCTTCCTGAGGAAGCTGTCTACACTGCATGCCTCTCCCTCTTCTCCCACTCACTTCTAAACTTCTAAACTAAGCCTGGCTAGTGAATTCATCCTTCAATGGAAACCCCTCTCCCCAAGGTCACCAAAGATCTCTTAACTGACAAATTGAATGGCCTTTTCTCAGCCCTCAATCTTGTCGACCTCTCTGCCGCCCTTGACTCTCCCTAGCATCTTGGTAACCTAGATTTTCATGACTCTGCTCTTTCTTGTTAGAATCCTTTGCCAGATTCTAATCTTCTGTGTCATGCCACTGATAGTGGGTGCCCCCCAAGGCTGTGTTCCGGGTCTCCTTCCCTTTTCCCTCTATGCTCTCCTACTTGGTGATCTCATCAGCTCTCAAGAGTTCAATCAACTCTTATCTCTAGGCAGTTGCCCATCATTTCTGAATAACTAGCCCTAATCTCCCTCCTACAGTCCCATATCACCACCTGCCTTCTTAGTATCTCCAATCAGATGTTCTGTAGATACTGCAAACTCATCATGACCAAATCAGAACCCATTCTCTTTCTCCCTAAATATTCTCTTCTAACCCCCGCCCCCATCGCTGATGAGGGCATCACCATTGTCCCAGTCATGGGCTCGCCATCTTGATTTCTCTTTCTCACTTACCCCACATGTCTTATTTGTGACCAGATTTTATCATTTGTATCTGCTTAACATCTTGTGTCTACACCTGACTCTCCCCATTCACATAGCTACTATCCTAATTCAGGCTCTTATCAACCTTTACTTCTGGCTGGTCTCCCTACCTTGTCTCTTCCCACTCAAACCCATTCTCCATGAAGCTGCCAAAGTGTTTTCCCTAAAGTCTGACTATACCCTCCCCACTCTACCTTCCATTCAATAAGCTCCAATGGGTGTCTCTCACCTCCAGATCAAATAGTCTTTTAGCTTTTAGAATTCTTCTGCACAACCTGGCTTTTTCCTACCTCACTGCCCTTCTTACACAATCTATGAACCAGTCACACTGGCCTTACACATGGCATTCTATCTCCTGTCTCTGCTTTTTCAGCATTAGTCTCCTACCCCAGAATGCTTTCTCTCCACATCTCTGCCTCTTAATTTCCCTGGCTTCTTTCAAGATTCAATCCAATCCCATCTTCTGTAGAAGACCTTTTCCATCACCGCCCCCCCCCCAACTGTTATTCCCTTTCCCTTCCTTCTACTCTGTATATATCTTTTCTGAATCTAGTTATTGTCATGTTTGTCTCTCCCATTAGAATAAACCTTCCTTGAGGACAGAGAGATTTTGCCTTTTTTTGGAAATCTGGGGAGAAGGGCCCTCATCTCCCACATTGGTCATAGGCCTTCTCTTGCCCTGCAAGGCTGTGGTGTAACAACAACCAACGAGGAAGGATAGGTGGATTATATTTGTGGAACCAGAGACCCTGGGCTGCACAGAACGTCTAGAGCCACCACCCTGCCTCTCTGATGGGGAAGGTGAGGTCAGCTGGTGGGCATGTGGCTAGATACTCTGGTAAATCCCCTACCCAGGCTGTATTCAGCAGCTTCCCCAAGCTGCTCTGGGCACATAGGCTACATAGGCCTGAGACCTGACCTCTGGAAGTCTCCAGGATAACACAGGAAACACTGGGGTGCCTCAATGGACAAGAAGAGACAGGTGGGGCCAAAGTCTGCTTCTAGTATTAGAAGCTCATTTCCAATATTAATTAGTGGTTCTAGCCAAGTCATTGCCCCTCTCTGGGCTCCACATTCTTCACCTGTAAAGTGAAGAGTTATAACTATAGAATCATCATCGGATCAAAGATTCTGAGCCAGGGGAGGTCAGGACCTCTGGTCCCAACCCTTGGATTTTACAGGCAAGGCTCAAAGAGATGAAGGAATCTGTCCCGAGTCACAAACATAGTAAATGACAGAACTGGGGAGCCCGGATCTTCTGCCTCAAAATCCATCATTCTATTTGATCTGCCAAGTTCTAACATTCTTTGTTCTAAGATCCCCTTTGCCTCTGATGCTTTGTGTTCTAGGTTACTCTCTAGATCTAGCCATTCTACGTCCTGTGTTCTTAGGTACCTCCCAGCTCTGACCTCCTGTGTTCTAAGGGCCCTCCCACTCTTCCAGCTTTGACACTCTCTACTTCAAGGTTCTTTCCAGTTCTAGCATTCTGTGTTCTAATGATTCATTTTAACTCTGACATTCTATGTTATAAGGTCTCTTCCAGCTCTGACATCCTCTATTCTTTCCAGGTCTGATGTTCTCTGTTCTAAGGGCCCTCCCAGCTCTGACATTCTTTGTTCTAACATTTCCTCCCAGCTCTGACATTCTGTATTCTAAGGTCTTCTCCAGCTCTGACATTCTCTGTTCTAACTTCCAACTCTGACATTCTCTGTTCTAAGCTTCCTTCCAGCTCTGACAATACATAATCCCGTGACTCCATGAATGACCCAAATTTCATGACATAAAACAAAGACCAGCAAGCCCTTCCAACCAGCTGAGTCTATATAGCTGCAGGGGCTTAGGCCCCTCTTGCTTCCTATCCTCCCAGAAGAGAGCCCCACCACCCAATGGTCCACACCTCCAAAGGAAAGGCCAGCCCTAAAGGTGGGTATTTCTTGGAGATGGAGAAGGAAGAATGGAAAATGAAGAGGAGTTGCCTGGATGAGAAACCAGAGCGTGGGGGCACAGGCTGGAGTGGCCAGCAGGAGGCCTCCTGCCACCTGGCTCGAAATTCCTTTGGGATAGCTTGGGCAGGGCTGGCCGGTGAGAGGTCATTCAATGAAGGCAGGGAGGATCTAACACCACAACCACAGGGTGCAGTCTGGAAGAAGGCTCCCAGACAGGTGGAGGCCATAGGGCCCGGAAAGGAAGGCAGCTTAGGAAGGGCGGAGGAGCCAGGAGTGGGAGACTAGGGAAATAAGGAAGGCTGGCAGAGACAGAATCCTGGAACAAGGCGAAGAATGGGACTCTGGTGACCAGCTTCCTAGTCCAGGTGGGACCAACAGACAAGACTAACACAAAACCCCTTGGCTGTCTGACCCTAAAGGACGGTCTCCCAATTTTCCTGATGGAGAAGAGATTAATTAAAGTCGCTTAACCTGAAATTGTTGACTCTAGAGCTAATGGAAGCCTGGAGCCCTGGGACTCCACCCTCTAGGAAAGCGACCCCAAATGCCATGGCCCGTTTGGCATTTCCAAATCAGTGCTGAGCTGTCTTTTATAAGTCTGAACGGTGGCAGCTGGAGAGCGAAATCATGAGAAATCAGTCCAGGGTGAAAAGCAGGAGGTGTTTCAGATGGGAGCCACAGGGAACCTGGGAACTGGGGCAAGAAGGAGGAGGTCTGAGGTCAGCTAGGTCTCCATCAACCTTCATGGCAGACTGGTGACTAGTCTGTTTGAGGACACACCTATGACAGCCATCATGCTCTCTGCAGATCCAAAGCAGCCAGGCCTCCCCAAACCACCTAGTCCACTCTCCCCCAGCAGGTACCTTGACAGGTTTCCTGCCCCCTCCCCATGCCTTTAGCTTCCTTTTATGTGTTAAAATGTAAGCTCCTTGAGGGCAGACATGTCTTTCTTTTTGTGGGCTCTCTCTGTCTCTCTCTCTCTCCTCTCTCTCTCTGTCTCTCTTTCTCTGTCTCTCTTTTTCTCTCTGTCTCTCTGTCTCTGTCTTTGTCTCTGTCTCTGTCTCTCTCTCCCACTCTCTCTTCCTTCCTTTTCTCTGTCTCAGTCTCTCCCCTTCCCTCCCTGTCTCTCTGTCTTTTCTCTACTACAGGGGGAACAGATGACTAAAACATAGTACCTGCTATTTGGAGTGCATAGTCTAGTGGGGAGACAGGATATGGTTATAAATAATAAGCTGAGTAAGAAGATGTATTCAAAGAGTGGGAGTTCACAAAAGATCCTACCTAGAATCATAGAATCACAGAATGTCAAAGTTAGAAGGGACCACAAACATGGAATGTCCAAGCTGGGAGGACCCTTAGAACATGGAATGTCAGAACTGGGAGGGTCTTAGAACACAGAATTTCAGAGCTGGGATGGCCCTTAGAACATAGAATGTCAGAGCTGGGAGGATCTTAGAACACAGAATGTCAGAGCTGGGAGGGGCCTTAGAATACAGAATGTCAGAACTAGGAGGGTCTTAGAACATAGGATATCAGAACTGGGAGGGTCTTAGAACAAAGAATGTCAGAGCTGGGAGAGACCTTCAAGGTGATTGTTTTACAAATGAAGAAACTCAGTCCCAGATATGGAAGGGATCTACCCAAGGCCACACAGGTAGTTTATCAGTAGGGCTGGGATTCAATTCCTCTCCTCTGACTTCAAATCCAGGGCTTTTCCTCACTGCTCTCTCCAGTTTCCCAGCACTTAGAAATGCCAGTCTCCCCACCCCAAAGCAGATTTGTTAGAAATACTACACGGAAGATGAAACAAAGCAGACTAAGAAGCACAATAAAACATTCCTGGCACAATGGATGATCTGAGCACTTTGGAAAAAACACAGGAGAGGCAGATCCAATGGGAAGACTGCTGGGATAGCATCACCAGCTCGGGAAGGTGCGAAGGGAGACATTCCCTCAAGCCACAACAAAGAGGCTAAGAAATTCCTGGAAGGACCCAAGAGGGACAAAGAAGGCTGTAAGTCCTGCCAGGTGGGAGCCCCAAAGGCTGTGTCTAGGAGGGCGGCACATGGAGTGGCTTCAGTGGGATTAGGAATAGAGTCCAGCCTCATTCTTAGCTCAGTCCCTGTGCTGAGGTTGCAGGTGAAGACGTGGAGTCCCTGTCTTCTTCCTTTTTGTCCTTTACTAATATCAGAGGCCTCTCCAAATAGTTCAGTTGGAAATGTCATAGGATGTACAGCTAACCAATGGAATCCAACCCTCTCATTCTACAGATGGGGAAACTGAGACCTAGGGAGGGGAAATGACTTGCCCCTGTCATACTGTAAGCCCAAGTCCTCTGGCTTCCAAGTTAAATGCTCTTTCCACTCTCCTCTGCAACCTCTCCATGCTCCTCTGGAAGAGTAGATGGAGGCAGATCTGTTATTATTTCTGGGTAAGTCAAGACCCAGAGATACTGCTTCCCACTCACACAATCACAAAGAGGAGCCTAGGGGTACAAGCTAAATTACTCCTTGGGTGGGTCATTGCTTCCTCACAATGATTCTGAAGTGACCTGATGTCCCTCCTGGAGAGTGGCCCGTTCTCTCAGTCCTACTGGCTCCCTTTAGGCTCCAGGTTACTCAGGATACCTCACAGCTGTTCTATCGAACCCTCCATTATGCCCCCTCCCATCCTCCTCCATCCCTTCCAGCTTGGGAACTAGAATCCAAATAATGTTGTCCTAGGGACTGGGAAAGGCCATGCCAGCCTCCTGCGGGATGTTTCTCTTCTCCATTCCCAGAAATGCCCTTCCCAGGCCAACATTCCCCTTTATGTGTTGTCTTCCCATTAGAATGTAAGCCCCTTGAGGTCAGGGACTATCTTTGGGTTTGCATTCCCAGCAGTTAGGCACATAGAAGCACTAAATAAATGCTTGGTCTGTCATTCCTTCTTTCTTGTCACTCTCTCTCTCCACACCATCCAAGAAATCTTGCTCTCCTGGTCATGTGATTTGCTCCATTTCCTCCCCCCCTTCCCTACTTACGTTCTTATTTCCTCTGACCTCCTCTTCCTGTAAACAGTGCCAGGGATGCTCCTTGTGGGTGGGCAGGTAGCTGTACCCTACTTCCAGCACAGGGCTCTCTGGACCAACCCAGACTTTTTTCTGTGCTATTTCCTGACAAGTCAGCCTTGTATAATGGAGAAGGGCACTGGCTTTTGAGTCAGAAAAAGTCCTGTCCCTAACACTATTCGTATAACCCTGGGGAAAGCACATCATGTCTTTTTGCCTCAGTTTCCTGGTGCAGTGGAAAGAACGCTGGATTCCAAGTCGGAGGACCTGGCTTTAGATTCTACTGCTGTCACCTGCTACCTGTGTGACTTTGAACAAATCCTTTCACCCCTCTGAACTCCAGCACCCTTTTCCATCTGATGGACTCAACAACAGCCTCTGATGTTACTTACACCCCCAAGTAAGACTTTGGGAAACTTGAATGACTATACAAGCAAGAAGTGGAGAGAGCACTGGACTCCTGACCTGAAGAGCCAGGGCACTCACTGACTATGTTAAGAGGAGTCCTTCTCTGGGATTCAGCTTCCTCATCTGTAAAATGGGCATAATTATACTCCTACTACTTACTTTTGATAGAAACCTAGTCTTACTGATACAAGCAGGCTTTGTAGCGATTAGATGATACAAACAGATGTTAATTGGACCACTAGGTTTAAATAATACAAGGAGCTTACAATAAGTCTAATGGCTTTTGCCGAGACTTTAAGCTTCTTCCTGGGCTCCATTTCTCTTTGTTTGGCTTGTCACCCACAGTAATGAACCTCTCCAAGAATGGCTCCCCCTGACTGACTGACTAAGCCCCGCACCTGGTCATCCTGCTGTGATGGAGGAGGAGAGGGTGGAAGGAGAAAGGCAGAAAGCCAAGGGCGGGTAGCGGGTGTGCCGCCTCCCTGCCCATGGCAGCCTGGCAGCCCTTCTGCTTAGCTTCCATTGTGGTTGTTTCCCCCAGAGCCCTTCACGTGTTCTAACATTTTGACTAATGTTACAATAACTTATGTGGGCTATGGGCTACTGCTACTAATTAGCCAATCCTGCTGGCCAAGGCTGGACTTTTTGGAAAAAAATGTGGGTAATAGCTAACATTGTAATAGCTAACATTTCTATAGTTCTTCCTATGTTACAAGCATGGTGCTAAGCATTACAAACATTATTTTCAGCTGATTGATTTAATTGATGCATTTTGTTTTTACATCATCTATAGCTAGGTGGTATAGTATGTCTACACCCCACCTGGAGCCAGGAAGGCCTTCGATCAAAGCTGGCCTCAGACACTTAGTAACTGTGTGACCCTGGGAAAGTCACTTAACCCTGTTGGCCTCAGTTTCCTCATCTGTGAAATGAGCTGGAAAAGGAAATGGCAAACTGCTCCAGTATCTTTGCCAAGAAAACCCCAAGTGGGGTCACAGAGAGTTAGATACTAATGAAAAATGACTGAACAACAACAGAGTTATTTCCCAGTCCCCTTCTAGAGATCCATCCCCTACAACAAAGCACAAACTAACTGAATATATGGAAAAAGCTTGTTATGACATGCTCTGCTCCACACCCATAGTCCCCCACCTCTTCCAAGAACTCTTCTTTGGGGCCAGGCTTGGTCATTCTAATTTTGTAAGTTTCCATTTTGATTGATTTGTTGTTGTTATTCTTTCTATTTATATCATGGTAGTCACTGGGTATAGGTTGTTTTCCTGGTTCTGCTTATTTGGCATCAATTTCTCCATCTTCACATGGCAGACAGGATAGTGGAATGGACAGAGTACTACACCTCCAACTAGGAAAACCTGTGTTCCAATTCCACCTCAGGCACTTCTTAGGTGGGGGGCAAGTCACTATAACCTCTCTGTGCCTCAGTTTCCTCATCTGTAAAAATGAAAGCATTGAACTTGATGGCTCATCCTGTAGACCTGTACATGACCCAGACTCCTCTGACTCCTTCATATTCACTGTTTCTTATGGCGCAATGACACTCCATTCATTTATGCACTAAAACTTGGTTAGTAAATCCGTTATAATGGACATCTGCTTTATTTCAAGTTCTTTGCCTCTATGAAAAGTTGGCAAGATCTTTTCTTTGCCCATCCATGAATTCTTTGTGAGTGAGAGGGGACGCGCTCACAGCTCCTCAGAGGAATGCTAGGTCCAGTCTTGAGCACCTCCAGGGAGAGCTTTCTGGAATGGAACAGATTTGCAAAAGGTTGCAACTGGGGAGTGGTGAGCTGAGAATGCAGGAACCCTTAATCCCTTTGGGTTTTCAGAGATGGGAACATGGAATGGCCGTTACTTAGTGCTAGTATCATCTTTGGTATTTAAAGAGAATACTAGACTCTGACTTTCCATTCAAAAGACCTTGATTTCATTTCTCTTTCTGTCACTTATCAGAGCTGGGAGGGTTCTTAGAACACAGGATGTCAGAGCTGGGAGGGCCCTTAGAACATAGAATGTTAGAACCAGAAGCGACCTACAGTTCCTCCAATTCTTCTACTTCAGAGGTGTTAAACACCACCCACAGTGCTCCAGAACAATATTAAAATGTATTTAGGAAATGTTTAACAAAATAAGTAAAAGTACAGTAAGACACAGATAATGTTAGTGTGTGGTTTTCTAAGGCATTGTGTACCTGTAGGGATCTTTATGTACAGCTTAGTGGTCTCCATTTCTATTTGAGTGTGACACAGCTGCTCTGCTTTATTTTGTGAAGAAAGACCCTGGAGCCCTCCCATCATCACACAGGCAGTAATTGTGTCAGAATCTTTAGCTTCCCTAATTTGAGCATCTTTCTACTATACCAGGCTATCTTTGGTCATCTTTACACCATATGGACCCTCTTAGTATTTCTCCCTGGCAGAGCGGTGGCTAACCTAGGGTTACTAGGACTTTACCCCAAGGGTGGTAAGGTGGGGGTGAAGAAACAGTATCACAGGCTCATGGATCCCGAAATGCAAAAAGCTTTAGAGGTCACCTGGTCTCTCACCTCTTCATTTTTACAGATGAGGAAAATAAGGACTAGAAGAGTTAAGTGACTTGTCCAAGGTCACACGGGTAGTAAGTAACAGTCAGGATTTGAACCCTGACTCCAAATCCAGCCCCTCTTTTATTATATGCCTCCTTGTGGCTTTGCTGGTGGGAGCTGTCAGATAGCAAGGGCCCCACCCAGCTCTCTCTCTCACCTCCCCCCAGGTGAATCTGTTAGCTGAACGTCACCCCTCACTTTGGCTCCCTCCTCCTCCTCCAGCCTCCAGCTATGCCTTCCCAGGGTGGGAATAGACTATCCCAATGACAGTTACAGCTGTCTCCTCTGTGTGACATCTCAATGTGCTCCGTTTCCCTATTACTCAGCCTTGTAAAACTGTTTTTCCTTCTCCTCCTCCTCACTGGCATGGGCTCAGCAAGATCATCTCCTGTTTCAAACCACCTCCTCGAGCCCCAACTCGCTGATGCTGATTCTTGCTGATTCTCCCCCTCCTCCTCTTCCCCTTCCTCTCCCTCCTCTTCCTCAACTTCTTCCTCCTTCCCCCTTTTCTTCCCCTCCTCCTATACTTCCTCCTCCTTCCCTCCCCCCCATGCTGGTGTCCCTTGGTGTGGTTCAGAGAACTCCTGGCAAAGGCAGGGTGACATGAACCCCTGCAGAATGCAGTGGCAATTGGGAACAACATATATGTTCCCAGTACATCCTAGGTCCCTCTCCATGGGACAGAACCAGCCTGCTTAGCCTGTTTGGCTTTCTACCTGGGAGGTCTGGAGGAGAGAGAGAGAGAGAGAGAGAGTGTGTGTGTGTGTGTGTGTGTGTGTGTGTGTGTGTGTGTGTGTGTCTCCAAACTGATTTGTTGTGGGCTTGTCAGGGGCCTTAGAGACAGAAGGGGCCTCATCTAGTTCAATAACCTCATTTTTCAGATGTGGAAATTAAGGCCCAGAGAGGGGGAAATGGCTTGCTCAGGATCTCCCAGGCAGTAGACTGCCAAGCCAGGAATGTGGACTCAAGTCCCCTGACTTCTGCCATACCAAACTGCTAACTTAGAGCAGAGCAGTCCTTGCTTCCTCCAGACTCTGGAAAGGTAGAGGCCCAGGGGAGGAGGGTTATATAAGCCTCTGACACATCTTTTTCCTAAGCTTTTTTTCCAGGGTCAGAAGGGCATCCCTGATCCCCCTCTTCCCATCCCACTGACTTTATCCCTTCCCAGGGTGAGCTTTCCAGAAGGCATGCACAGCTGAGGGACCTGTGTCAGACTAGGAATGGCACCAGTGGCCCAAGACCCAGGACACTCTGGCCCAGGACCTGGCCTCCTGACAGAAGACCTGAAGAGCTCCAGATAGGAGGTCCTGGTTCTAAGTGTTTCCCCTGGTGGAAAAGGTTGAGATCCCAGGCTTGGTCTCCCCAAGGCAAGTCCTAAAGTTGTAGACCTTCAGATCTGGGTGGGACTTGGAACAAGAGCGAGAGTTTCCTGCTTCTGGGTGCCTCCATCTCCTTCCTCTGAAGTAGAGTGGTAAGAGTTCAGTCTGGTCCCCAGTTCTAGGAGAGGCTCTGGTACAGAGCAGTCCATCTGTTTCCAGAGTATTGATAAGGTAGGGAGAAGGGTATGATTGCTTTTATCTGGTCTTGTAGTGGGACCCTGGGTTCTGGGGTGAAGGAGGAAAGGAGGGAGATTAGACCCACACTGGGTCTGCATGAGATCTCATAGAAGTATGGAGTTGTAGCCAGGAAGACTCTTAGAACCTATAATGTCAGAGATGAGAGGATCCTTAGAACAGAGTATGTGAGCTTAGAACTAGAAGTGAGCTTAGAACATAGAATGTTCTAAGAGCTAGAAAGGAATTTAAAGCATGGAATGCTAAAATGTCAGAACTGTGAGGGGAATTAGAATGCAAAATATCAAAGCTGGAAGAAATATCAGGCTTGGAACATGGAACATCTGAGCTAGAAGGGACCTTAGAACGTAGAATGTCAGAGTTGGGAGGGCCCTTAGAACACAAAATGTCAGAGCTGGGAGTGACCTTAGAATGCAGAATGATGGAATTTAGAATGAGAAGACTGGAAAATAACTCATCTAATCCAACTCTTTGTATATACAAATGAGGAAAGTGAGTCCCAAAGAAAGTACCTTGCCCAAGACCACCTAGCTAGGAAAGTCATAGGGGCAGGGTTATTCAATTCAGCCACTGTCATGCTGTCCAGTGTTCTGTCCCTTAAATCCCCTTTCCCTTTTGAGCCCCTTCATCAACCAACAGAAGGCATTTTGTGTACAGCAAGACCCTTACTGGGACTGGGGGGTAGGCTCCCTGGTAGGTCTGTTTGGTGGTCTCCCTAGGGAAGCTCTCAAAAAGCTGAAAGGGATCTGAGTAGTCTTTGTTCCTGGGCTGCCTCTGTTCATTCTCTGTGGTCTTTCATTCAATTCATCAAGCGTTTGTTAAGTACCTACTATGTGCCAGGCAGTGGGGATAGACAGACATGAACAATCCATGCTCTCGGGGAGCTTACATTCTACTGGAGGGATTCAACATAGACACAAATAAATAATTAACATAATACAAATTAATTTTAATTATTTTTTTTCTGTACCAGGTGGGGTCTCCCTGAGAATACAGAGGGGGAACCTACACTGTTTGGTAGGGGATGGATAGAGTAACAGATATTCCCAAGAAACGGCAAATTTCAATGGTCTGTTAAAGTTTACAAAACACCAACTACAGCAACCCTTTGAGTCAGGTAGTTCAAAAATAACACTTCTCTCTCTGGGTCTGTTTCCTCTTCTGTAAAATGGGCTCAATAACCTCAGAGGTCCCTTCTTGCTCTGTAATGCTGTGACTAGATCCTCTCTAAAGTCCCTTCCAGATCTGATGCCATGATCTCATTTTCCCCATTGTACAATTAAAAACTCTGAGGTTTTGAGGAGTTAATTTCTCCCAGGTCTCTGCACTGGAACCCGGATTCCCAGACTCCAGCCCAGTATTCTTTCTACTCTATCTTGAATCTTTCCAGCTTGCTTAGAGGGGATCATTTCCTTATGCTGCTCTCTGAACTTTGATTCCTCCCCAAAGGGACCCCTTCAGTCTCCCTCAACCCCAAAAAGAGGAAAGATGAAAAGGAGAGGATGATAAAAGCTGTTTGGTGCAGCTCTGCCCTATCCCGGCTCAGTCTCTCTTCATCCCAGCCTCTGCATTGACAAGACTTCAGTGACTATCCTCTCCATTGCCCTAGAGTAACCCCTGCTCCCGAGAGCTCCCAACAAGGTGCTCCCAGCTGGTGGCTGTGGCCTCCCACGTGGTGATGGTAATGAGGGTGCCCGACTGGCCTGGGGCTGGTGGCTATGGAGCCAGGGCGGGCCATGCTTCTCCACCTAGAGATGCCTCTGCCCCGAAACAAGTGTAAAGTTGAGAAAGAACCGTCCTGACAGGCAAAGCTTGAGTGGTGAAGGCTTCTGCTGACTTGGGGGATTTGATAGGGACATAGTCCTTGGAGCTCCCCAGGAGAGAATTAGAGATGACCTACTGGTCTGAAGGCAGCTTGGAGCTCTGGAAAGAGCACTGGGTTCAAGTCCTGACTCCAGTGTGACCTTGGACAAATTGCTTCCCCTTTAAAGACCTCATTTTCTCCTTCAACAAAATGAGAATATGGGCTGATTGTTCTCCAAGGCCCCCCCCAGCTCTGACAGCTTATGTGAAGACCCTTTCCAATTCTGTCATTCAAAGAATCCTTCCAGCTCTAAACTGCCATGACTCTCATCTGGACTTTTAAAAAAAATGTTTCTTTGGAGAGTGGAGAGGAAGAGAGATTACCTGGGAATGAGTGGGGGACAGAAACATTGGTTCTCACTTTTCACTGGCCATAGGTTAGAAGGAGAAGGAGTGGCCCAGCCTTTTAAGAAGAGTAGGGTAAGAGAGATGTGTTGCTGCAGGAATTTAGGACTTCTGAACTAGCTGATTTACCACTTGGGACATTTAATTATTTTTTAATAAGAATCTCCTCTCACCCCCTCTGGGCCACAAAGATTTCACAAACACTGTTCTCAGGTTGGTTTATTCAGTGGGATAGGAAGCTTTTCCTGAGCCCCTTAGTATGACTCATTTTGGACCCCAGAATCCAGCTCTAGAGCTGGAGGAGATCTTGGGAGGCTATCTAATCCAACCCCCTTCATTTTACAGGTGAAGAAACTGAGGCCTAAGGAAGTGACTTGGCCAGGGTTATCCCAGTAGTAAATGTCAAAGTCAGGATTCAAACCCGGTCCTTCCTTATTCCAAGGCCAGTGCTTTATGACCTTTCTCAAAGCTTCCCAACTTTAATAACTCAAGAATGGTGGCAAATTGGAATGAGAGGTTAAAAGGGATCGTCCTCACCAGAGACTTTCATGTGGGAACTAGCTGAGTCCTTGTAGGTGGATTGTAGAAAACAGTCTTGTCCATTTGGACCAGGTGACTTTTCTTCCAACTGAAATTCAGTGATTTTCTGGAATTCTCCCTCCCTTCTCCCCTCTATCATCACAGATGGGAGTAAATAACCCAGCTTCCCCCAGTCCTTCCCTTCCTCCATTCCCATCCTTTCTCTGAATCTAATTTTCCATAGCATGCCTATGACCCACTGAGGTTTCACCCAACACTTATCACAGCAAACCCATGAAGCACATATTTCAAGAATAATTCATTTTCCTTTCTAAACCTCAGCCTTCTCATTTGTAAAATGGACTGGATGATCTGATTTGGTCCATAAGGAGTTCTTTGGATAGATTTCAGGGGTTCTGTGAACTTGGATGGGAAAAATATTTATCTTTATTTCGATATGGTAGGTTTCCTGGATAATTCTATTTATTTTATGCATTTAAAAATATTATTCTGAGAACAGTTTATAGGTTTCACCAGACTGCCCCAACAGGGATCTATGACACAAAAAAATTCTAAGAACCCCTGGCCTTGAAGGAGGCCTTAAGGAGGGCGCTTAGTGTCAGTAAGAGATGATGTCAGTCATGGGAGGGTCGCTACCTGCCCAGGCCTTTTTTTTCCATGACAGCTGTTCCAGCCCAGAGCATTGTGCCCATGGTGGGCTGGCCTCTTTTGGGGTTTATACTAGCTCCCATCAATCAGCAAGTGTTTATTAAGCTCCCTGTGCCAGGCTCTCTGCTAAGGGCTAAGGTTACAAAGACAAGGGATGAACCAATCCCTGCTCCCAAGGAACATACAGGGCTGGGCTTTATCTTAGAGGTGGGAAGAGCCAGGGGCTGCTGAGCTGTGGGGGCAGGAATGTTTCGGGAGCAGGGCAAGGCTCATTCCATAGGTATGTGGCCTGGGGTTCTACCAGGACAATTAGCAACTTCTCTGAGAACAATGTCTGAGTTAATCATTACAGCATTCTGGCTCTTGGGGTAATGAAGGCTTCTGCCACCCTTTTAACTCACTCTGGCCTTGCGGTTTCCTTAGGTGAAGACTGATGTGCTCAGCTGCCAACCTGCGGGGCTTAGATGGGGCTTAGGTTTGGGCAGAGGTCATCGTTTCATAATAATAACATTTCAGAGCTGAAATGGTTGTCACCTAACAACAGCCCTTCACACAGTTTACAAAGCGCTTCCCAGACATTGTGCCATACTGCCCTTTTTGTTAAGTGTGTGGTCGTCTGCTAGGGAAGTGAAACCAATTTAGAAGCCTGCAATTGAAAATATTTCCTTTACTTGGTTCAATTCAATTCATTCTGCATATGTCGTGTACCTACTGTGTGCAAAAAACACTATGCTCAGGGTGAGAGGATATACAGAGTTTAGATGAGACACAGACTCTCCCCCCCGCCTTTTTTTTGCCTTTTGGAGGGCATTTGGGGTTAAGTGACTTGCCCAAGGTCACACAGCTAATTTTTGTGTTAAGTGTCTGAGGCTGGATTTGAACTCAGGTCCTCCTGACTGCAGGGCTGGTGCTCTATTCACTGCACCACATAGCAACCCCACAGATTCTCTTCTCATAGAGCTTATGGCCTCAAGCTCCCCTAGGTCCTTGCTCAAAGACTGCATTTGAGGACCTTGAGGCCACAGGTTCCCCACCCCTGGCTTATGGTCTAGTACTGAAGAAAATGTATAGGAGGACATTCAAACACTGGGCTTCAAATCCCTGCCTGTACCACTGGCCTACCCTGGAATGGCCCCTGAGGTATATGTCAATTCTACATCTAAGATCTCTGGGATCTCATAATAATATGCTCTGCCTCCTGTGTGCTAAAGTCCCTTGTAAGACATTTTGGGTTGTTTTTACAGTAGTGGGAGGTGGGGATTTTACTGCATTAAATCATGGTGTGTTTCCATTGTAATGGAGTCAGAAAGTCAGTCAACTGAGGAATGCTGGGAAAAGAAAAACTAGAACCATGGAACCTCAGAGCTGTTGAGGTCCTCAGAACACAGAATATCAGAGTTGTGAGGGGCTTTTAGAACAGAAAATGTCAGAGGTGGGAGAGGGACCTTAGAACATAGAATGTCAGAACTGGGAGGGACCTGAAGAACATAGGATGTCAGATTTGAAAGGGACCTTAGAACATAGACTGTCAGAATTGTGAAGGACCTTAGAAGACAGAATGTTCCATCTTTAAGGGATTTCAAAAATCATCTTTTCCACCCCATTAATTTTAAAGTAGAACTCTGAGTCAAAAGAAGGAAACTCACTTTCCCAAGATCACAAGCAAGTTAATGACAGAACTGGGGCTTGAATCCAGATTTGAAGATGCAAAGAGAATTTTTTTTCACTTTTAAATGAGTTTCTATTTTACTTCACACAGTGCCATCTACAAACATTGGGAAAATCTTGCTGTCTATAAGGCATATAATTTATTCAGTCTCCAGAAGGTAGATCATTACACTAACTCGCTGCATTTTTGTTGGCATTAAAGGAAGATAAAAATAATAAAACCTGATGCACATATGGATTTGAGGGATCCCCCACACACACTTTACAATAATTCTAGCTCTCACAGGTGGGGAACTTCTGTAAACTATTTCAAAACCCTCTTCTCTTGCCCATACACAGGGCCTTCTGACCTGCTGAAGGAGGAAAAATTTTAATGAGAAAGAAAAAATAGTAGTTGTCTGAAGAGGCCTACTGGGATTCACAGAGAATCTGTCAACCAATTTTGGTCATAAAAAAGATACTACAGAAGATGGAAGCAAGGGTGGCTAGCAGAGGGTAACCACAAACATCCAGCATGGTCCTGTAAGAATAGTGGCAGGAGTGCTTAGAATGAGCTGCGGCTGGTGAGGAAAGCAAGAACCCAAGAGGGTTTTTATAGGAGGGGCAAGTGAGGAGCAAAGAAAGGCTGGAACCACAGCATAGGTATGGATGGGATAAAGATGTCCCATTATTTTTTTTGTCAAGGAGAATGACCTCGTAAGAGACCATGCAACTGCCCTTGATGAATTTGTGACGCTTTACCCAGATAAACCTCATGTGTGGAGTGAAGCAGAAGATGTGGTTGATGAACAGCTTTCGGTGATATTTGAAATTGTAGAGAGCAGGAGAGATTCTACATGATAGGAGAAGGGCAAATGTTCCAATATTTCACCCCTTATTCAGTAGTACAAGAGTTAATTTGAGAATATTTGAGGAACAGTTTAGATGTATCCAGGAGGGAGCAGATTCATACCCTATCCTACCACAATGAGGCAATCTCTTGAAGAGAGATAGCAGCTTCAAGGAGTGTGACTCCTGGCAGTGGAGAAGTGAGTCATTTGGGACTTCTGGCAGCAGAGAAGTGAGTCAGTTGTGAATTCAAGAGAGAACTAGTCCTGGCAACTGAGAATTGAGCTATGAGAACTCTTATGAGGAAAGAATATTGAAACCCTATAGAACTGGAGGCATGAGTTGTCTTGGTCACATTTATTTCCTATATATGCACCTCATTGTCATTGTACTGTTTTTGTGCCGGATCCAACTTGTAGGAGAGTGTGCCCAAGATTCACAGAGGGAATGTTTTCTGAGTACTGTTCTTACTACAACATCTTAGTAAATGCCTTTGCTATATAGCCTCATTGTGTCTACTGGATGAGTATTAACTAGAGGCAAACCTGAAGAGTCTCATTAGCTCTAGATCTAAGAGTGCAGACCCACGGGTATCCTAGAACATGAGAGTGATGACTGCTCTTTGGGGACTGAACCTTTGAGTTCAAGTACAAGCTGGGGAAGTGACCCAGAGAGAAAGGTAATAAGGGTCCTCAGATTAGTGAGCTTGATTTTGATTCCTGGAAAGGTTCTATATATACTATTAAAGGAATGGTTAGTAGACATTTAGAAAAGGAAGCAGCAATTGCCAAGAGCTGACATGGCTTCATCAAGACAGGGTCATGCCAGGCTAACGTTGTTTTTAGGTTTATGAAACTGGTAGGTCAGGGCAATGCTATAGATATAGCTTACTTAGATTTTAGCAATTCCTAGAGAAAAGATGGGGAGATGATAGCACGATTAGATGAATTTGGAACTGATTGAATAATGAGACTTAAGGAATATTTATTAATGGTTTAGTGTTAGCTTGGTATGAGGTCCCCGATGGAGTGTCTCTGGGATCTGAGCTTGGGCCTGGGCTGCTTAATGCTTTTATCAGTGCCTTGGATCAGGGCATAAATGACATGCTTTATCAAATCTGCAGATGATCCAGCAGTAGGAGGTGCAGCTAACATGCTGGTTGTCAGAGCCAGCTTCCCAAAAGGTCTTGATAGAGTAGGTTGTTGTTGTTCTAGTTGTGTCTGATTCTTCCTGACCCATTTGGAGTTTTCCTGGCAGAGATGTTGGAGTGGTTTGCCATTTCCTTCTCCAGCTCATTTTACAGATGATCACACTCCCTTTCCTTCCTGACTGTGCTTCTGACTCTATGGCCGTTGCCACCATGCCCCTAGACAGGTACCTTCCTCCAAGCCCTTTTAAAGGTTGTCTGCCTCCATTTGAGTGTAAGTTCCTTAATGGGAGGGACTGACATCCTTGGTGTTTGTATTTCCAGGGCTTAGCACATTCCTGGCATGCAGTAAGTGCTCAATAAATGCCTGCTGCCTGCCTGCATTCCTATTACTTACTGACCGTATGACCAAGTTATTTCATTTCCCTGGGCCCGGTTTAGCCCTCTGTAAAATGAAGAGGCTGGAATGAGTGACCTCTAAGAACCCTTCCAGCTCTAGGTAGGGGATCCTGTGACCAAGTCTGGATTACTCAATATCCCCAAATTCCAGCCACCTGAGACCCTGACTCAACCCTCCCAGAGGCTTCCACAGCTGGGTACTCTTGTCCCAGGCCCAAGTAAGACTTTCTGCACCAGGATCACCCACCAAGTTACTGGTGAGAAGCAACTTTGAGACCTGGGGGTCATGGATACAGCTGGGAAGGTCCTGCCTCCTGAGCTGGGATTAAGCCAGGCATCCCTGGGCTGAATTTTAGGGGTCAGGCTGAACTGACCAAATTTCACAACTTCTACCAAATCCTCTTTCAACTGCAGGGAAACTGTTCTAGGGATTAGAATCACAGCTTCAAAAGAGGGAGTAAGGGAAAGAACCTTAGACACCATGTAGTCCAAGCATCTCATTTCACCATGGTAAAACTAAGCCCAGAGAAAGGAAGTGACTTGATCAAGGTCTTATAGGTAGTACGTTAGCAAATGGATAATGTCGGGATGTCTTGAATTCACATCCAGCCTCAGATTGTTCCTAGCTGTGTGACTCTGGGCAAGTCATTTAACAAACTCCATGATTCTCAGTTTCTTCATCTGCAAAATGGAGACAATAATAGGGTTGTTGTGAGGATCAAATGAGGTAATATATCTTTTTGCTTTTCTTTTTGGAGGGGGGAAGGTAGGCTAATTGGGGTTAAGTAACTTGCCCAAGGTCACACGGCTAGTAAGTGTTAAATGTCCGAGTCTGGATTTGAACTCAGGTCCTCCTGACTCCAGGGCTGGTGCTCTATTCACTGCACCACCTAGCTGCCCCTGAGGTAATACTTCTAAAGTGCTTTGCAAAATTAGAGTATTCTATAGATGCTAGGAAAAGAAAAGGAAAAAAATCCATATTCTTCTATTCTAAATCTATTGGCTCTTTCTATTACTTTTTCTTTGTCTTTGAGCTCAGGCTGACCTAGTGGGTTGGAGGATGGGTCAGTAACCTCTGTGGTGGAGTTCTGAGGTCCATATGAATAACTTGCTGCCTCCAAAATATCTCCCCTGATTTCCATGTATTCCCCAATTCCCCTCTTAGATCTTTTACAGAATCACACACACACACACACACACACACACACACACACACACACACACACAGAAGGCAACAGAGAAAGAGACAGAAAAAGAAAGAGTGACGCAGAGAGAAAGAGAGCAGCAGAGAAGTACAAAAAGAGAATAATCGAGACAGAGAAAAAGAGACAAAGAGAAAGACAGAGACAGAGAAAGAGAGCAAGAGAGACAAAAAGAGAACAATAGAGAGACGGAAAAAGAGAAAGACACAGAGAAAGGGAGGATGACAGAGAGAAAGAGAGAAAAGAGACAGAGAAAGAGAGAAAGAAAGAAGCAGAGGCAGAGAGAGACAGACAGAAAGAGAGACAGAGACACAGAAAGACAAAAGCAGAGACAGAGACAGAGAGAAAAGGTGGTGGGATGGAAACCTCTGAGGCCATCTAGGTTAATTAAGATCCCTGAATAAATATCCTCTACTATGTCTGTGACAAGTCCAACTTCCAACCATCCAGCCTCCAACGGTGATATCTAACTTTGGAATGTCTGGGTTAGGAAGCATTCTCTCCACAGTGGCAGATAGCTGCCTTTTTGCCATTTCTGTTCTCTGGGGCCAGCAGAACCAGGCTGCTGCTCCCTGTCTTGTACAAGGGCCCTTTCACTGCCATGCCCTCAATGAGAGCAGGTACTATTTCACTTGGGTATTCGTTTCCTTAGTGGCTGAGCACAGTGCCTAGCGAATATCGATTGAGTGATAGAGGGCTGGCCTGGGAACTGAATAGCCTATTTAAACATTATTTGTCAGTATAGGAAAATCCATGCCTTTCCCGAAGGGCAGGGGCTGTTGTGTTTTTGTCTTAGTATCTTTTGAAACTAACATAGGTCTTGGCACATAGTTGATAAATGAGTGATTGAAAAACCATTTATTAAGTGCTTACTATATGCCTAGTACTGTGCTAAGTGTCAGGGATACAAATACTAAAAGCAAAATCACTCTCTGCCAACAAGGAGTTTACATTCCATTGGGGAAACAGTCAAAGGGAGATGGTGGTCAGAGAAGGACACTTTGATCTAGAAAGTTACAGGGATAAGAAATGGGGCCACAGGGGAGTAGATGGATGCACCCATCCAGGCACAGTGTCAGAACTGATTTGATCATGGTTCATAGTTATAACATCTGAGGAAGTGGAGGGAAGGATACACATATTGGGGGCATGGAGGCCATTGGGAGACCATAGAGGATAATAAGTTGGGAATGAAGTGCATAGCTTAGTAATAGATGCTTCATAAATGCTTGATTGGTTGGTTGGCTGACTCCTCCCAAGCCTTCTCTACTCCAGGTTAAACAGTTCTTCCAACTGACCATTATATGGTAGCCCCCCATCCTCCAGGCTATCCTCATCTGAATGAGTTCTTGTTTTGGGTTATCTTGATATTTCAACTTTTAAAAATTATTTTATTTTTATATTTCAACTTTTAAAAGATGGAAATACCTTGAGACGGAGAATTCATTGAGCCACCCACACCTTCAATTTAATTGGTGTTGGTATTGATTGCTCAGCTATGAATTGAAATCAGGGCACTGTGCTAGGCTCTGGGAATACACAGATTAAAAAAACAAAACAAAACACTGAAGCAATTCCCATCTTCAAGGAGTTTACATTCTACTGAAGGGATATGGCATGTACCCAAATATATAAATAAGAAAAATGGAGGGGGAGAGAATGTGTGGGGAGGAGTGAAGATCAAGGAAGACTTCATGAGGGAGGTGGGACCTTTGCTGAGCCTTTGAGGAAGACAAGGCTTCTGGGAGGTGAAGATGATGTATTAATGATCAGCCACAGGAGGTGGAGGTCAAGTCAGGGGACAGCCAAACCATAGACAGTAGCACTCTGTGTGAACTTGAAGAAGAAACAAAATTTCAACCAGATGATAATCTTTACTTAGCTTTAGACCTGGGAGTAAATCCTGCCTCAGACACTGACAGCTTTGACTCTAGACAAATCAATTATCTGACTCAGTTTACTCATCTATAAAATGGGGGAGAATACTAACACTCGCCTCCTAAGATAGTCATGAGGATAAAGTGGGATAATATCTGCAAACTTTAAAGCACTATGTAAATGTTGGCTCTAATTATGTTTCCTCAAAGTTTTATATATAAGGAAAACAGTAACACAAATAACGAGAACTCAGATTTTTTGTTTTCCAGATGTTTTCTGATTTTTTTTCTTCCTTTTAAAGAAAACATTTTTTCTCAAATTCTTTGTTACAGAGGATTGCTCTTTGGGAGTGATCAGCGGAAGGGGCATTAGGGTATATCTAGGATATATAAAAACAGAATCTATGGATAAAAACCTATTTAAAAAAAATGTGTGTTGCATTGGATTAAGCACTTCCCAAACCTTGGGAGTGTCTGTGCAGAGGTGAGCCCAGCCACCCAGCAGATGTTCCGTAGCTAAATAGCATTTGCAGAGCCAAGCCCACCCCCACCCCATGCATGACTGAGCCTGGCAGATTGGCCCCAAGCACTCCTTTTTCCTTTTCCCCCCTCTTCTTACAAATTTTTTATCAACTATCTCAATCCCTAAGGTGCTAAATGATGAACCATGAGGAAAGGCTCTGGGGCTCTGACTCACATCCATGCTAAACAGAAAAGTAAAAAGCTGGCAGACAGGAAAGTGGATGAATTTGGAAGACATGTCTGTGTGGGGGTCAGATGAGCTCTCCTTTCCAGCTGCATCCAGGCCACCCTCAGGCACTGATGCTCACTCAGAGGCTTTGGACTCAGAGGCTAGGCTTGGGCATGGTCACAAAACAGTCAAACTTTGCCTTCTCTGTTTCTGAATGCCCTTTCCTGGGCAGGTACGCAGGTGGCTCTTGTTCTTTCCCTCCTCCCTGAAATACCTGTTCTTAAAAAGGGCTGTTATCTACCATCTCTACCTGGGGGCTTGAACGGATGGCCAACTCAATTATAAGCCAATTAACACAATATGGCAGCTGAGAAAGCTGCTTCCGTCTGCAATTAGTAGAAGCCAAGTGTCCTAGAATAAGGAGGTAACCGTTTTGCTTTGCCCCATTAAGGACCCAGCTAAAGTGTTATGTTTAGCTCTGGGTGCCATAGTTTAGGAGGGACACTGACAACCTGGAGATTAGCCACAGAAAGATGACCAGGATAGTGAAAAGCCTCAAGGCTGTGCCGTATGAGAATGGTGGAAGACAATTATTAGCTGTGTGACTCTGGGCTAGTTACTTAACCTCTGTTTACCTCAGTTTTTTTCATCTGTAAACTAGGGGTAATAATAACACTTGCCTACCAGGGTTGTGAAGAAGAAATGCAGTAACTTGTATAAAATGCTTAGCACATAGTAGGCACTGTATAAACGTTAGTTATCATTAGCATTAGTCTGGAGAAGAGAAGACTCAGGGGGACAGGATAGATGTGTTCAAATGCTGGAGGGCTTGTCAGGTAGAAGAGCAATCAGACCTGTTCGGTTTGGCCTGAGAGGGCAGAGCCAGGGACACTGGTGAGATGGGGGTGAGGAGAAGTTGTAGAGAAGACCATTAAGGCTTGATGTAAGGAAAGATTTCTCAAACATTAGAGCTCTGCAAAACTAAAATGGGCATCTCCTGATGTGATGGGTTCCCTGCAGGGCAGCTAGGTGGCATTGTGGATAGAGTGCTGGCCCTGGAGTCAGGAGGAGCTGAGTTCAAATTTGACCTCAGACACTTACTAGCTGTGTAACCCTGGATGAGTCACTTAACCCTGATTGACTAAAAAAAAAAAAAAAGTAATGAGTTCCCTGTTCTCTGAATGATCCCACTTGTTGAGGGGTAGAGAATATCCTGATTCAGACAGAAGGTTTCTCAGGTCCCTGCTAGCTCCTAGGTGCTGGGAGTCTGAAGGGGTCATCTAGATATTGCTTATAGACTTCTGGTGATAGGGAACTTACTCCCTCCTGGGGCAGCCTGGTCTCTAGGGGAACATCCCCTGTTAGGGGGATTTCAGGCATCAAGTAAACAAGTAGGAAGGTATACTAGGAGGTGCCCCCTTCCTGCCTCCCCCCACCCCATCCCCACAGCTGCCTATGTCAGTGATGTGAGCCACGGGCATGGTACCCCTGTTGGGAGGTGATACACCTGGATTGCCTTGAATGCATCTGCCAAGAACACTGAGGGAGTGTTCTTGTAGTACAATGCTGTACAGTACAATGCCAGCGGGAGGAAGCCTGGACTCAGCTCGGCGGGAAGTTGTTGTTCATCCTTCCAAAGAGGATCAATGACATCACAAGCAGGATGTCTTGACTTGCTCCTGAATTGGCTTTGAGTGAGGCAGAGCTGCCCAGTTATCAGCCTTGCTCTTGCCTCCAAAGTCAGTGGAGACCAGCGGCAGGACAGGCTCTGTCCTAAGACCTCCCATTCTGTGAAGGAGACATAGTCCCTGGCCTTGGGGAGTTTCCATTTTGATGGGGAAGATGCAGCCCCTGGCCTCAGGGAGTTCCTTGTCTGATGGGGAAGTCAGGCACTTACAACCAAAGGAGCAGATATCAACACACATTCTGCCAGACTAGTCCCTCCCTGCCCATCTCCTCCTGGTAAATGTTCTTCCTCCAAAGCCATCCCCCTGCCCCCTCACAGAGCCCCACATGATGCAGGGAGGGTTCCACACACCTCTGCAGATCCTGGATCTTCTGTCCACCTTGTAAAAATGTGGCCAGATACCAGGTGCCTCATCACAGCACAAAGGTCAGGGAGTACCATGGTAGGGGCACAGGGAGCTGAGCCCAGCAGGATCACAGGGAGCCATCTTAATGGGAGCCTTTGAATAGATTCATCCTGGCTCTGATAGTGCCTTCACAGGGTGATAGACCTATGGGGACATTAGAAGACAAAGTACTGGATCTAGAACATAGAACATTGACTTCAGAGTAGGGAGGGACCTTGGAATGTAGAACAGCTGAAGTAGAAGAGACATTGGTGATCATCTCTTGCTACTCTCTGCTTTTACAAATAGGGAAACTGAGGCCAATAGAGACAAAGAGACTTTTCCAGGGTCACTCAGCAAATTGGTTACAGAAATAAAAACGGGGCTCTTGAATAAAACTGGGGAGCTTTCTACTGCACCAGAGATGGCTTCTTTTACTCCACAACAGCTTAGGACTAACACATTCATTTTGAGGGGGTTTCAGATTTTTATTTTTAAAAATTCTGGACTTAAACACCAAATAAAATAATTATTTACACACACACATAATAGTAAAACAGAAAAATCCATTAAACTTACATATTCATTTTGCATTGTATTAATTTTCATTTAAACCCCCTAATTCTCTAGAATCTTTCCATATCTTCTCCTCCTTCATGAAACAGATAGCACTCTCCTTTCCTCTAACTTTGCACATTGCCCAGCCCAGAGTTCTGTTCATGAGTCAGTCAATCAGTTAATTAGCATTGATTGAGCTATGATTGAGCTATAGACCTACTATATGTCAGGTACTGTGGTAAACACTGGGGCACTCATTGAACATTTCTAATCTGCTGCTGGTTCCAGGGAGCCATTTCTTGGAGATGTTGGGTCCCACTCTAATGGAGGCTAAGGAGTGGAAGTACGAGGTATACTTCTTCCTGAAAAATATCCCTATTGAGAATATGGATCTGAGTTTGTTCTTCAGAAGCTCTCAGACTTATCTCTATAGGCAATCATTTCCTGTCTCTGAGACTCATTTTCACTCATCTGTAAAATGGGTACAGTAATCCTTGTCCTACCAACCTCACAGGGATGTTTTGAGGAAAGTGCTTTGGAAACTTTAAAGTGCTAAAGAAAGGTAAAGAATTATACTTATCATATAGTATTCCTTGTTTCAACATCCTGTAGGGTAGAAGTAGGAGCAAGGGCTGAGATCAGTCTCTCTGTTTTGCAGCTGAGAAAACTGAGGTACACAGAGAAAAAAAGGGATATCTTTCAGTCAGAAAGTCAACAAACATTTTTTAAAAAGTATTCCTTTACTTTTAGTTTACAACATTCAGTTCCACAATCCCTTGAGTTCCAAATGTTTCTCTCCCCTCCCCCCATGTCAGCATGCAATCAATTATAGGATCTACAAATACCTTCACATTAGACATTAGTCAAGTTGTAAAGAAGGATTATAACCAATGGAGTCAACCACAAGAAAGAAGGAACAAAACAAAACAAAACACGAAAGAGAGAGAGCAAGTAGTTTGCTTCAATTTGCATTCAGACTCTGTAATTCTTTCTCTGGATGTGGATAGCCCTCTCCATCTTGAATCCCTTTGAGATGTCTTATAACCTAGTCAACAAACGTTTATTAAGCTCCCTCTGTGTTCTAGATGGGGCAGTTAGGTGGTACAGTGGCTAGAACACCAGGCCTAGAGTCAGAAAAACCCGAGTTTAAATCCAGCTTCAGACACTAGGGGTGTGACCCTGGGCAAGTCACTTAACCCTATTTGCCTCAGTTTCCTTATCTGCAAAATGAGCTGGAGAAGGAAATGGCAAAAATACTCCAGTATCTTTGCTAAGAAAGCCTCAAATTGGGTCATGAAGAGTTGGACACAACTGAGATGACTGAACAGCAATGTTCTGGGTGTGATACTAAGGGCTAAGGCTTGTACAGAAAGGCAGAAGCCAGAAGCTCACAGAACTCCCAGAGCACTTTGAGGCTCACAAAGAACTTGACATATTTTCAGCCTTTTCCCATGTGTTGATCAGCTTTACTCCTTTTCTTTCTTTTCTTCTTTTTAACTTTTAAAAACATTCTTTGTAGGGGCGGCTAGGTGGTGCAGTGAATAGAGCACCAGCCCCGGAGTCAGAAGGACCTGAGTTCAAATCCAGCCTTAGACACTTAACACAAAACTAGCCGGGTGACCTCGGGCAAGTCATTTAACCCCAACTGCCCTACTTCCCCCCTCAAAAACAAAAACAAAAACAAAACAAAAAATTCTTTGTTATATGGGATGCTGGGTCAGGGTCAGTCAGGTTATATAAAAACAAGAGATATCAGTAAAAGCTCCCCTGCCCCAAAGCCCCTCGCTGAATCCTTCAAACACTCTATGACATGGGTATTATTTTTTATTCCATGAATTAACCCATTTATCATTGGACCATGGGATACAGCTATTGGATAAGGGGATGGTCCTCTTGGCCTTTGGTCTGCAGAGGTGGCAAAGGTCCATGGGTCACCAACTGCCACTTTCATACAGGATCCACAGTGCTGGACCCCCTTAGTTGGTCTGTTCATTTTGGTCTGGCCACAGAAAGTGAAAGTATACCAGGAGTACTGGCCAGTTTCAGTTTTCAGCTCTATTTTTCACATACATTCTTTTTTTTTTTGGAGGGCAATTGGGGTTAAGTAACTTGTCCAAGGTCACACAGCTAGGGTTTTTGTTTGTGTGTGTTAAGTGTCTGAGGCCGGATCCGAACTCAGGTCCTTCTGACTCCAGGACCGACGCTCTACTCACTGCACCACCTAGCTGCCCCCTCAGCTCTATTTTTCTAAAGGATGAATGATCATGGGTTCCATATTTATCAACAATCCTGGCCTTGTTGGTACATGTGGTTTGTGCCCATGCTGCCAGCCATTGAGAGGTAGGTTCTATTATTACCCCCATCTTATAGATGAAGAAACTGAGGCTTAGAGAGGTTAACTTGCCCAGCATCACAAAGCTTGTAAGTACCTGAGGCAGGATTAGAACTCAGGTCTCTCTGACACCCAGTCCAGTCTCTCTCCACTGTATTGACTAGTTATATGAGCAACATCACAGATACAGCCAACCCCAAGAGATGGTGGTGGTTCCTGCTGGTGGAATATCCAGACTCTTTCCTTTCCCCAGGTTTCTTCCTCAAGATGCCTGACTCCTGGTCACTTCTTGTTATCAGTTTCATCAGTCCTTGGCTATAACTGGAGAGGAAGGGGGAGCAGGGATTTAGCTCTGCTGACATTTGGGGGAGGGAGTTCAGCTTGCTCCCTGAGACTGCTGTCCCCATGTTGCCTTGTGGTCTCTTACCTATGACACATCCCACCCTGGGCCAACCCCCCCCCCCAGGGTCCTGTTTCTGTGGCACATCTACCACCTATCCTCAGACCATGCCCTCTCCAGTGTGACTGCCCCATGATCAAACTGTCCTCTGCCAGCCCCAGCCATTCCTCTCCCCAGATAATTTTGTCCCAAGTGAAAATATGTCTAGTGAGGCTTTGACCCTTAAACAAGTTAAAGAGAAGGAAAATGCAAATCGGCCAATCTAAGTGCTTGGTGACATCTCTGCTGAGAGTCTGGGTGGTGTGAAAAGTGCCCAGTTCTGGCACTTACAGGTTGTCAATTGATGGCGGGCACATGGTAACTAGCTGTTATCAAAAAAGCCCAGAAGACAAATAAAAATACTATTATTCCTATTTTACAGATGAGGAGACTGAGGCTCTTGAGAATTAAATCACTTAAGATCACAGATTTAGAGAGGAAGGGGAACTTGGAGGTCATCCAGTCTAACCCCCTCCCTCCTTTTACTGATGAGGAAACTCAGGCTCAAACAGCCAAAGTGATTTGTGCAGGAGCAGAAAGCAAATATCAGAACTGCGATTTGTTCTTAGCTCATCTGACTCTCCCATTGAAACAGGACCTGCCCATGGTCACTCAGGTAGCATCTGACTCCAGAACTCTATCCAGGATACCTGGCTGCCTCCTAGCTAACATAAGGTTTAGGGACTTTCCCTAGCTCTTGATTTTCTTGGGTACAAGTTTGCAGTTGTATAGAACAGAGACTCCTGGTTTTCAGGAGTAATCAGCAAGCCTGGAGTTCAAATCCTGCCTCTGATACTTCTTTGCTGTATGACCATTGGCAAGTCAACTACTTTTGCCTTATAATCCTATTAAATGTCTGCTTGGGGTTTTTTTGTTTGTTTGTTTTTGCTTTTTTGGAGGGGGGAAGGTAGGGCAATTGGGGTTAAGTGACTCGCCCAAGGTCACCCGGCTAGTTTTGTGTTAAATGTCTGAAGCTATATTTGAACTCAGGTCCTCCTGACTCCAGGGCCAGTGCTCTATTCACTGCACCACCTAGCTGCCCCAATGTCTACTATTCTTAATATTTTTAGTATTTTGCCAAGACTGGTCCTGGACAAAATGGTGAAGAAAGAAAAAATGGTCAGCAGGCTTCTTAGATCTCCCCTTTAGAAATCTGTTTCACTCTCCCTAGCCTTACTACCCCTTCCCCCTTAAGCACAGGCTCCCTTCTTGTCCCTTCTTTGTCTCATGGGCTCTGCCGTAGCCCAAGCATTCACCAGAGAGGGGCTCAGCCCCTGTGATGGGCATCTCTGGTCCTAAGTGGGCCCCTTTGCAGGCCACACTGGAGCTGGTACACCCTGAGCATTGCTTTCAAGAGCCCAGGGTCACCTGCACCTCAGGGAGGACTCCTTCCCACTCTGGTTGATACTGACAGAATCTTATTCATCTCTTTCATGAGAGTTTTTTTTTTAATCACCTCCTACTTATGCTAGCTTTACAATTTACAAAGCCCGTATAAATGTGCATTATCTCATTTCAGCCTCAAAACCCCACCGGGAGGTAGATAGCCTGTTATTATCCCTGTTCCACAGATGACAAAGCTTGGGCTCAGAGGTGAAGTGATTTGCCCAGGGTCACCCAGGGATTTTAGAAACGAAGTCAACAGTAGAAAACATTTACTAAGATCCTCCTAGAGAGTACCACATTTCTGGGTGCTGGGGAATGGAAACAAACATCTATTATTGTTGTTTTTCAGTCATGTCCAACTTTCCGTGGCCTCATTTGGGGTTTTCTTGGCAGATATACTGGAATGGTTTGCCATTTCCTTCTCCAGCTCATTTTACAGATGAGGAAACTGAGGCAGACAAGGTGAAGTGACTTGCCTAGGGTCACACAGCTAGTAAGTGAAGCCAGCTTTGAACTCAAGAAGATGAGTCTTCCTGACTTTAGATTGGGCACTCTATCCACTGTGCCATCTAGCTGCCCCAAGCATTTATTAGGTACCTACTATATGCTAAGCACTATGTAAGCACCTTAAAAACATTATCCCATTTGATCCTCACAATAATCCTGGGAGGTAGGTGCTGCTATTATCCTCATTTCATGTACGGGGAAACTGAGGCAGAGATGATATAACTTGCCCAGGGTCACACAGCTAATAAATGTCTGAGATTGGATTTGAACTCAGGTCTTCCTGACTCCACTTACATTGTTCTATTGATCACCAACTGCTTCTAGACAATACACAGCTTCACTAATACCCTCATGAAGCTTAGAATTTATTGAAGCAGTGGGTCAGAATTCAGAGACCTGTAATACACAAAATGACAAGCTCAGGATATCAGAGAGATACAGAACAGAATGGGGAGTTGGAGGGGAACCAGACAAGAGGTCAGGGAAAGCCAAGCTCTTCTACTGTACTCTGCTACCTTTTTAGATATGCTCTCTGCTCTGGGCTATTTGTCTTCTTTTGGTCTTTTTGGTGGGGGGAAGGCGGGGCAATTGGAGGTAAGTGACTTGCCCAAGGTCACACAGCTAGTAAGTGTTAAGTGTCTGAGGCTGGATTTGAACTCAGGTCCTCCTGACTCCAGGACTGGTGCTCTATTCACCACCCCACCTACCTGCCCATTATTTGTCTTTTTAAAAAAATGTTGATGCCTTTTGCATTTTTAAATATAGCTCTGGCTTCCCAATGTCCGTCCCCATAGAATCCATGAATGTAACAGAAACAGTTGAACAAAACAAATGGTTACATCCACTGAGCATGGCAGCGCACTGAGCCTTCTGCCCCATAGCCTTCCACCTCTCTACTAAGATGAGGGAAATAGGATTTATCATCAGTTCTCTGGGATCAAGATTGTCTGTTAATGGAATCTGAAGCAGGAGTGCTTAACCTGGAGAATGCAAACTTTTCATTCTAATAAAAAATTTTCAGTATTTTGATTTTGATAGAGAGGGCATCACAAAAGTTTTCAAGCTGTTTTAAGTTCTAGCAGGTAAATGCCCAAGCTGAAACACCTAGGATTGCCAAGGAAGCCAAGGACAGACCATCTTAAAGGTCTTAGGGCAGTTTTGAGCTCAAGTAGTTTTTAAACTTGGAGTTTAAACCTGCTCTAAGACTTTGGGGACCTTGACATTGGCTTCCTCGACAATCCTATGTATTTTAGCTTATGCATTTAAAAACTTTTCCAAGAATGGGTCCATAGGTTTCACTAGGCTTCTGCCAAAGGGGTCCAGGTCACCAAAAATGTTAAGAACCTCTGAGTCAGAATTCTGTTATTTAAAAAAAAATATATTGTTTTCCCTTGCATTTTTGTGGTTACTGAGTTCACTCTTTCTACTTTCTTTGCTCTGTTTCCATTTATATAAATGATAGGACGACATCATTTAGTCCAGCCCCATTTCACAGATAAGGAGATTGAGGCCAAGTGAAGTGATTTACCCATGTTCTCCTTCCCACTGCACTCACATTTCTCTGAGCTCCTTTGTGTTTTCTCCATTGGACTGATGTTAAGTTGCTCCTTAGAGGATTAGCTTGCCAGCTGAAAGCTAAAGGTTTTCAAAGTTTTGATCCTAGTAATCAGGAATGGGGAACCTGCAGCCTCGAGGCCACATGTGGCCCTCCGATTTGAGGACCTAGAGGGCCACATGTGGCGCTGAGGTCACAGGCTCCCCACCCTTGCAAGTTGCTGCTGCCCAGGTGTGTGTGGCAGCTGAGTCATTAGGGACCTTAATCATATCACTAGGTCACTAATCAATCCTTACCTGGGCCCATTGCCCAGTGCCAGGTGTTTGAATACCTGGGTGCTCAATATTGTAGACCTGCTCCCATTCCCCTAACCTGGGGCAAACTGGCTCATTCAGATTCTTGGAGCACATTGAGTCCCAGAAGCCCTCTTTGACCTCAAGGAGGGCTCTTTGTTGGGATAGCAGCTCTGGGGATGGGGTGGAGATCTGTCCACTGATGGGAGGATCATAGATATTAGCCATGGAAAGGACCTTAGGAAGCCATCCAATGCAATGTTACACATTCAGTGTGTTAGAGAGACCTAGAACCAAAGAGGTCTAGGAGGTGTGAGAGAGAAGGGAGAAGCCCAAGCCGATTTCCAATACACCTTTTAAAAAAGAAGGAAAAAAGAAGTGAAGAAAGAAAGACGTGGCTGTAATTTGTTTGAGCGAAAAAGAACCAGGATTCCAACTCAAGTCTTCTGACTCCCAATCCCGTGCTCTCTGCTCTGCCACAGGAATAGAGGCTCTTTGTTCTGGCTTCTAGGACAAGCAAAGGGTTTGGGAACAGGGCGAGGGGAAGGGCAGCAACATCATACTGAGGAAAAATGACCTTTTAAAGGAAGGAACTGGCCTCCATTCAATCAATTCAACCCAACAACAATTTATTGTGTCCACAATGTCTCAGGCCCTATGTTAGGTGCTGGGAATACTACAGTCATTCACCTTAAGTTGAATTAAATCCCTACTACCTGCCAGACACAGTGCTGAGTACAATGAAACAACATGAACAAAAATAAATAAATATTTTTAGCTCTGACAGTCTGTGTTCTAAGGGCCCTCCCAGGCCTGAGATTCTATGTTGAAAGATTCCTTCCAATTCTAATAGTTTCTGTTCTAAGATCCCTTCCTGGTCTGATTCTCTGTCTTAAGGGCCCTCCCAACTTTGATGTTTATGTTCTAAGGGCCCTCCCAGCTCTGACATCCTATGTTCTAAGGCCCCTCCCAGTTTTGATATTCTATGTTTTAAGCACCCTCTCCAGCTCTGACAGCCCATGTTCCAAGGCCCTCTCTGGACAGGTACCAGCAGCTGACAGGGATCCTTTCTTCAAAAAAGAGTTTTCTGCTATCACCCTGGTGAGGAATGCTGGGGTCCCATGGAAGCCCCCAAGGCCCCCAAATCCCTCCTCAAGGACAGATTCTTTAATGGGAGAGGGCAGAGATGGAATTGAGCACACAGAGTGGGGAAGCCATCCTGGGCTGGTCCTCTACCTCAGAGGCCATATCCTATTCCTTAGGCCCTGTTTCTGTCCTGCCCTCACACACCTAGCCATCGTGTTCATTTGGATTCTGTTTATGGTTGCTATCATCCTTTATTTCTAAAAGCTCTTGAAGAATTACCTCAGTTAAAAAATAGTGCCAACTCTTAGATTTGCTCTTTTTTTTATTAAGGATGATGTGATGGGCAGGGGACCATGGAAAGAGCTAAGCTGTTCTCCTTTTAAGGGAAAGGCGTCACCTCTTTAATTGACTCACACACCTGGCTTTTGGGCCTGAAGCACGCACCTTGCCTGTTAAGGCTGTCTTAGGCACCACCTCTCCCTGGGCAGAGACCCCACCCCCTAGTGCTCCACCCAGCGTGCTTGGGAGGCTGAATCAGGGGTGAGCTCACCTTCTTGGCTCTGTTCTCAGGCAAGAGAGTGCTTGCCCAGCCTGCCATGTTCCCACCAGCATGCTGGCTCCTCTCTAGTGGCTGGGCTGGGCCCCCAGGGACAGGTGGTCCCCGGCAGAGTGCCAGGGTTGAGTCCCAATTCGATTTGTTTTTGTAGCACTCTCAGGGCTGGGCCAATGGTGTTGGATGTAATGGAGACTGTATAATACAGTGCTTTGGGAGGTTCAGTGACTCCCTGTGGGACCCTGGGCAGGTTACATCAGTTTCCTTATCTGTAAAATTTATTCATTCAATTAGACCTGTGCTAGGCATTGGGAGAAATACAAAATTAAATTAAGCTGTGGTCCCTACCCATGTGGAGTTCCCAATCTGGTAAGGGCATCAAACACAAACAGAGATTGAAGATTAATATGATATGATCTGGTCATTCTAAAGGCACAAAAGAAAGTATAGGATGACGACTGAGGGCAAAGATCATAATGTAGCCAGGAATCTGGGGAGGAGGTAGCTTCCTGGAGCAGATGGTATTAGAGCTGGGCTTTAAAGAACCAATGAGGGGAGCGGCTAGGTGGTGCAGTGAATAGAGCACCAGCCCTGGAGTCAGGAGGACCTGAGTTCAAATTCGGCCTCAGACGTGTAACCCCAATTGTCCTCCAAAACAAACAAACAAACAAATGAATATTTATTTAAAAAAAAAGAAGAAGAACCAATGAGAACTTAATGAGGGGAAGAGGAGGAAGGGTCTTCCAGACAGAGATTTCTAGATGGGCATGAGTGCACAGCATATTCTGGTGGCAAAGCCCTCCATCTTGAATGGAGCCTTAAATATGTAGAGAGAGATTGATAAGAGGATTGATAAGTATGTGGAGAGGGTAGGATAATGCTGTTGAATAATATGATGGCTCCTGGTTGTAAAGGGCCTTGAATCCCAGGTAAGGGAATTTCTACTTTACTTGGTAAGTGATACGGAGCCATCGAAGATCTTTGAACAGGAGAATAACATGACCAGATACATACATAAATAAAACCAATCTGGCACCAGAGAATCAGCTAGTATGGAAGTGATTACAGGAAGGAGTCCCTGGGAGCAGTGAGGAGATTGTTGCAATGCTGGGCTCAGCCATCTTTCTGGAAACACCTTCTGTTCATCCACACCTATGTTCTTCCAGCTTTACCAACCATTTGTTGGGACAATTGAGAAACAACTGTAAGCATGCAGTGCTGGGGAGGGACAGAGGGACACCTCCTTCCTTCCTCTTAGTCACTGCATCTAACTTTCAATGCAATTTTTCGAGTCTTAGTCATATTTCTGAGGATCATTCAGGTTATAGCTGAGGAAACTGGGGCCAAGATGTTGGCAAAGGCCTGGGCCCTGTGGGTTAGCTAAGACGCAGGGGTAGAAGGGGATGTCATTCCCACTTGAAACCAGACAAATTCATCTAATCATAGAAAAGCTGAATAGAAGAGCTGAAAGAAAGCTTGGAACACAGCCATGTTAGAGCTAGAAGATCCCTTCGAACACTGAAGGTCAGAGTTAGGAGGGCCCTTAGAACACAGAATGTCAGATCTGAGAGGGATCTCAGAACAGATAATGTCAGACCTAGAACCTGAGTCTCCTTTAAATCCAAGTCCAAAACTGTCTCCATTTTGTCATTCTGACATGCCAGTGACATCTACCCTACATATTTCTGCACTCCATGACTTCACATACATGACAATGGTCCCCTCCTCTTCTCCTTCCTTCTATCTGCTGACTTGTATCCTTTTGACTTTGAAACTACAGATCCAATTCACCTTCTTTGATGTTATGACATCTATAGATCAGCTAACATTACCTTGACATGTCTGGGCTACTGGGCTAAACCAAGTAGAGGAAGGTCCCCTATTTAGCTCCTTTTGCTTGTTAGTTCCATAATTATTTCCCAGGAGTTGGTTTTGACCACAGTTTGGTATCCCCGAGGCAGTGACCACTGCTCACTGGTCCAGCAGCCCCTCCCCACCTTGGTGATTGTCTAGGATAGGTATATTTTTATACCCCTAGCCCAGGAGTTCTCTATCTTTACAAAGTACAGGTCCAGGCTCTGTCTTTGGGCTAAATGCTAAAACACAAATGCTAAAAGATATCAAAGTATACCCATCCTGGTCTTCCCCATGTAAAGTCCATTAATTAGAGAGGTCTCTGGCATCTAAAACAATGGATCTTTATTCAGTTACTCTAGGGGAGGAAGGCTCAAGCCCTGGGCTCTGGTGGGGGAGGGAGGGCAACGACAATCATCAAGGGGGGTTGTTGCTGGACCTCTATTGCAGCAGGTCTTCAGTCTATGGTCTCACGGGGAGGCCACCCTTGGACTTGGCCCACCTAGCTTGGTAGTTTTCCATCATTCTACCATGTTGGTGTATGAGATGGCTGGGTCCCAATCTCCTTTATAGCAGAGCAAACATAGTTATGTCACAGAATTAATTTTGTCCTTAGGTGGGTGGGGGAAGGGGAAGAGGGGCATTAGAAGACTCTTGATGCCATAGAGTACATTGGTGGCCCAGCCTCAAGTCATCCTGCCTTCTAATTCCAATATGACTCCATGCACCATTTTTTATAGTTAAATGGTTCTCGTTGTCTTTTGTAAGCACAATCCAAACTTTAGGAAATAAGTCCCTATGTTGTACCCCTGTGTCTCATTAGCAGAGCCAAGAAAGCAGGGGCAGTTGAGCTGGAGGGCCAGAAAGGCAGTAGTTGTTGCAATAGGTCTGAGAAGAGCATGAATCAGTCCTCTGCCCCAGGGCTATTTGTACCTGTGTGTGGCTATGTTAAGTTCCTCTGGCATTGTCTGTGTCCTCTTGGGAATTCTTATGGATTGGGCTGTGTTGATAAGCTGCCTGAGTATGGGGCAGAGAACCCAAAGGAATTTGTGCTGATGAATTCATGTCACAAGGTCAACAGCAGCTGGATCTTTAACAATTCCTTCTGGTTTCTTCCCTATTCTCTTAGAGACATCTTGGTCAGAGATCACACCAGTCTCTGCTTTCCTTACTTTGCTGACAAAGCAGAGGGGAACAAGACACATGGTAGGCATTTGTGGATGTTTGTTGATGATGCAGCAATGATGAAGTTACTTTAGATTGGAAGCTCCTTGGGGGCAGGGACTATCTTTTCCCTCTTTTTGTATCCCCCCTGCTTAGCACAGTGACCGGTATGTATACACCCTTAATCAATGTTTATAGAGTGAATGAATGAGTAGAAGATCCCTTCAGTCTTCTTGCTTGAGGCCAAATTGTCATCAGGGACAAGAAATCCCCCAGTTTTTTCATTAATATGGTCATGGAGAGGGAGAACAGAGAGAGCTGGATCCAGGATCAAATCCCAACTCTGATGTTTACTCTCTAGTTGGCCATGGGCAAGTCTATTAGTTGACTTCTTTCCTCATCTGTAAAATGGGATTAATAATCTTTGAAATAACTTTTTGTTCTTGTTTGGACCCATGATTTCCTAAGCATAGAGAATGGTGTGGAAATCCCTTCCATGAACTGATATCATGGGCAACTGGTCCATACCTGTCTAGCCTTAGGGTGTAAACAGGAGCACCAACAGACCCTTGACACACAATCAGTAAATAGCAAAATCAGAATCTGAATTCAGTCTTTCCAACTTCAAGGCCAGTTCTTTATCTGCAAGGTGTGCTGCCTTGTAAATGATTGTTGATGTTTCTACAGAGACTTAAGGTTTACAATGCATTTGACATGAATTATTATTTCACATGATCTTACATTACTTATGGGGTTGTTGGCGGAGAGTACTTTGTAAATCTTAATGACCTTAAGAAATGTGAACTGCTGAAGGCTTCCTTTCTCAAATACGTAGAGAACTGAGTCAAATTTGTAAGAATATGAGTCATTCCCCAGTTGATAAATGGTCAAAGGATATGGACAGTTTTCAGAAAAAGACATCGAAGCTATCAATAGTCATATGAAAAATGCTCTAAATCACTATTGATTAGAGAAATGCAAATGAAAAGAACTCTGAGGTACTACTTCACACCTATAAGATTGGCTAATATGACAGAAAAGGAAAATGACAAAGGTTGGAGGGGATGTGGGAAAACTGGGACACTAATGCACTGTTGGTAGAATTGTGAAACTGCCCAATCATTCTGGAGGGCAATCTGGAGCTATGCCTGAAGGGTTATAAAACTGTGCATATACTTTGACCCAGCAATAGCACTACAAGGTCTGTTATCCCAAAGAAATTTTTAAAAATGACCTATATGTACAAAAATATTTATAGTAGTTCTTTTTTTATTTTTTGGAAAGGGAAAGGCAAGGTGATTGGGATTAAGTGATTGACTCCAGGGCCAGTGCTGTATTCACTGTACCATCTAGCTGCCCCAATATAGCAGTTCTTTTTTTTTTTTTTTTTGCTTTTAGGAGGGCAATTGGGGTTAAGTAACTTGCCCAAGGTCACATGAATAGTATTTTTGTGTGTGTATGTTAAGTGTCTGAGGCCAGATCTGAACTCAGGTCCTCCTGACTCCAGGGCTGGCACTCTACTCACTGTGCCACCTAGCCGACCCTAGCAGTTATTTCAATGATGACAAAGAATTGGAAATGGAGGGGATGCCCATCAACTGGGGAATGGCTGAACAAGATGTGATATATGATTGTGATGGAATACTATTGTGCTATAAGAAATGAAGAGTAGAATGCTTTTTAGAAAAACATGGGAAGATTTATGTGAACTGAAGCAAAGTGAAATGAGCAGAACCAGGAGGACATTGTACACAGTAACAGCTGTATTGTATGATGATCAGCTGGGAATGATTAAACAAGTCTCAGAATTAAATTGATCCAAGACAATTTTGAAAGCCTAATGATGAAAAATGCTATCCATCTCTAGAGAAAGAAAAGATGGAGTCAATGCAGATTGAAGCATACTTTTTATATATTCTTTTATTCTTGGGAATTTTTTTTGGTCTACATTTTCTTTTGCAACTTGGGTAATATGGAAATGTTTTGTATGACTGTACATGCATAATCTATATCAATTTGCTTGCCTTCTCAAGGAGGGAGGAGGGGATGGAGGAGGGGATGGAGGAAAGGAGAAAATCTGGAACTCAAAATATTTTTAAAATTTTTAAAAAATTAATTAATTAATTTTTAGTTTTCAACATTCATTTCCACAAAATTTTGAGTTACAGTTTTTTATCCTCATCTTTCCCCTACCCCCCCCCCACTACAAAATAGCAAGCCTACTGAATACCCCATCTCCCAATCTGTTCTTTCTTATATCCTTCCAAATCCCCCTTTCCCCCAACTTTCTAGTAGGGCAAGCTGGATTTCTATATTCCAGTGCCTGTATATCTTATTTCCCAGTTGCATGTAAAAAACAATTCTTTAAACATTTGTTTTTAAAACTTTGAGTTCCAGATTTTTTCCCTTCTTCCCTCTTCACCCACCCCCATTGGGAAGATAAGCAATTCAATATAGGTTGTACATGTGCAGTTACCTAAATCATTTTCATAATTTTTATATTGTGAAAGACTATATTTCCCTCCATCCTGTCCCACCCCCCACTTATTCTATTTTCTCTTTTGACCCTATCCCTTTTCAAAATGTTTGCTTCTAACTACCCTCTCCCCCAATCTGCCCTCCCTTCTATCATCCCCCCTTTTATCCCTTACCCCCATATTTTCCTCTAGGGTAAGATACCCAATTGAGTGTGTATGTTATTCCCTCCTTAAGCCAAATTCAATGAGAACAAGGTTGTCCCATTTCCTTTCACCTTCCTGTTCTTCCCCTCCATTGTAACAGTTTTCACTTGCCTCTTTTATATGAGATAATTTACCCTAATCTATCTCTCCCTTTCTCCTTCTCCCAACAAATTCCTCTCACCTCTTAATTTTATTTTTTAGATATATCCCTTCATATTCAACTCATCCTGTGCCCTCTGTCTATATATATATGAACATACACATGCCCACACTCACATATGTATTTATATACACATATACCCTCCTATACATACATATATATGTATGTATACATATATATATATATATATGTACATTCCCTTCAACTATCCTCATACTGAGAAAAGTCTTATGACTTACAATGATCATTTTTCCATTTAAGAATGTAAATAGTTCAATTTTAACAAGTTCCTTACGATTTCTTTTTCCTCTTTTCCTTCTCATGCCTCTCTTGCTTCTTGTATTTGAAAGTCAAATTTTCTGTATAGCTCTTGTTTTTTCATCAAGAATGCTTGAAATTCCTCTATTTCATTGAATGACCATATTTTCCCCTGAAGCATTATACTCAGTTTTGCTGGGTAGGTGATTCTTGGTTTTAGTCCTAGCTCCTTTGACCTCCGGAATATCATATTCCATGCCCTTCAGTCCCTTAATGTAGAATCTGCTAGGTGTTGTGTTATCCTGATTGCATTTCCACAATACTCAAATTGTTTATTCCTGACTGCTTGCAGTATTTTCTCCTTGACCTGGGAACTCTGGAATTTGGCTATAATATTCCTAGGAGTTTTCTTTTTGGGATCTTTTTAAAGAGGTGATCAGTGAATTCTTTCAATTTCTATTTTGCCCTCTGGTTCTAGAATATCAGGGCAATTTTGTTTGATAATTTCTTGAAAGATGTATCTAGGTTCATTTTTTGATCATGGCTTTCAGATAGTCCAATAATTTTTAAATTATCTCTCCTGGATCTATTTTCCAGGTTAGTGGTTTTTCCAATGAGATATTTCATATTGCCTTCTATTTTTTCATTTGTTTGGATCTGTTTTATAGTATCTTGATTTCTCATAAAGTCATTACCTTCCAGTTGCTCCAATCTAATTTTGAAGAAGTTATTCTCTTCAGTGAATTGTTGAAATTCTTTTTTCCATCTGGCAAATTCGGCTTTTTAAGGCATTCTTCTCCTCATTGGCTTTTTGGGCCTCTTTTGCCATTTGAGTTAGTCTATTTTTAAGGTGTTATTTTCTTCAGTATTTTTGGGGGTCTCCTTTAGCAGACTGTTAACTCACTTTTCATGATTTTCCTGCATCAATCTCATTTCTCTTTCCAATTTTTCCTCCACTTCTCTTACTTGATTTTCAAAATCCTTCTTGAGCTCCTCCATGGCCTGTAATCAATTCATATTTTTCTTGGAGGCTTTTGATGCAGGAGTTCTGATTTCATTGTCTTCCTCCCACTCAATGCCTTGATCCTTTTTGTCCCCAAAAAAGGATTCTATGGTCTGTTTGTGCTTCCTGTGCTTGATCATATTGCCAGCCAATTCCTTGACCTTTGAGCTCTTTGTCACAGTAGAACTCTGCTTCCAGAATGGAGAAAGCTTTGTCCCAAATTGTTGAGGTTTTCACAACTGCTGGAGCTATTAGGAGGGCACCATCTCTACAGCCCTCACAAGCTCTGGCTCACTGGTCACATACCCCAGGACCACCACCCAAGACTGGGATCCAGTTTCAAGCAGGTTAAAGCAAGAGTGATTACCCTCTGAATGATTGCTTGGTCCCCCTACAATCTGCAGGCCAGGAACTCCTGAGGAAGCCATGTGGTGCAGCAGCTGCCCCTCCACTGCTTCTAGCTCTGGGGGCAGCAGCTGAACCCTGCTCTTCTGTCCCCTCCATTCCAACAAAGTTCCACACTGACCTTTTACTTTATCTTTGGCATTTGAGAAGTCTGGAAGCCACCACAGCTGCTGGTTATTCACTCTTCTGAAGACTGCTCTGGCCTCTGCTGGTCAGGGCCTCCCTGGGACTAGAACTGCATGGCTCCTGTGCGACTGTGCTCAGCTCCCAGTGCACTGTGATAGACCTTTCCTGTTGGCCTGCCACCTGTCTTCAGTGGGAGATTTGTTTCTCTTTGTCATTTTGTGGGTTCTGTAGCTTTAAAATTTGTTTAGAGTCATTTTATTTTTTACAGGTATTGGAGTTTGGAGCCAGAGCCCACGCCAAGTTTGTACATCTACTCTGCCATCTTGGCTCTGCCCCCCCCCCCAAATATATTTTAAAATGAATGTTAAAAAATTTTGTTTACATGTAATTGAGAAGAAAATAAAATAAAAATTAAACGTTAAAAACTAAATGTGAACTGTTTTTATCTGGGTTCTACTGTTTGATCTGGCCCATACTGCCACTTACCTGAGACTTTGGTCATGAAAATAGCAATAGGTAACAACTTATTGTTTATCAAAGAGGACGATGGTTTCAGGAAGGTGACTTCTTGACTTGCAAGTGAATTGGATTTAAGTGAAGGAGGGCTGTGCAAAGTCACCAGCCTCACTTTCTTCTCCAGAGCCATCTTGGTCTTAGTGGCAAGACAAATAGATCAGTACAATTAGAGGTGGCCCCCATGGGTTAGACTAGATGCATTATACATGCAAACCTTCCCAAGGAGCATGTTTTTACTTTTCATGGATCACAATGAAGCAGTCTAGTGACTTAGTTTCTTCGAGACCTGAGTTGCAGTGGGGAGACACAGAAGAGGGTGTACTAAGGTAAAAATATGTATTAGTGAGGGTGGTAGTAGAAAGAATACTGTAACTGGGGTTGTAAGGCTTCAATTTAAGATCCATTTGGGGGACCTTTGAGCAACCAATTCATCAACAAGCTTTTTTATTTTTGCCTCTTGGAGGGCAATTGGGGTTAAGTAACTTGCCCAAGGTTACATGAATAGTTTTTTTGTGTGTTAAGTGTCTGAGGCTGGATCTGAACTCAGGTCCTCCTGACTCCTGACCGGTGCTTCTCACTGCACCACCTAGCCGCCCCTAACAAGCTTTTGTTTAAGAAATAAACAACAAATCAGCATTTATTAAATACCTAGTTTGTGCCAAGCACTCTGCTAGAAGCAAGGGATACAAAGACAACAGCCCCTGCCCTCCAGATGCTTCCATTCTTTGGGGGAAACAGTGTGTACATATATACATTGATACAAAATACACACGAAGTTGGCACAAAGTAGCTTTGGAGGAGAATGAGAAGGCACTTGGAGTTGGGTGGGAGGGTCATGGAATAGGACAAGGCTGATGCATCTGTTTGAGCTGGGCTTTGACAGACACTGGGGCTTTTACAAAGTGGAGATGAGGAAAGAAGCATTCGAAGGGGGCCACAGCCTGGGCAAAGGAATGGAGATGGAGATGGAATTTCACGTGTGGGGGATCACAAGGAGACCAATAAGAGAGTAATATGTCCTGAGTATGGAAGCCAGACCGGGAAGGCATGTTTTCCTTTATGTCTCTGTGTCTCATTTTCCTCATCTGTAAAATGGGGACATTACCCCTCCCACAACCAAAGGAGCAGGGCCGTTGCAAGGGAAGAACTTCAAAGACTATGAAATTTTAGATAAGTGTGAGTTGTCCTTGTCCCTGTTTTATTTCTCTGTCCTAGCCAATGGTGATTCAATGGCACTTACCCTTCCACACTCCTGGTTTTTGGCTGTTCTTTGGGCCTTAGTGACTGGGAAGAGTCAGACAGTGCTGGGGAACATGACTGAATGACTAGCTTGCTAGACCTGGAATTAGGAAGATAAGTATTTCAATCTTTCCCCTAAGACTTGCCACCTGTGTGAACACAGGCAGGGCCAGCCATTTAATCCCTGTGAGCCTTAGGCTCCTCACTGGTAAAATGGGGGCAATAACCCCTCCAGCGCCTACCCCACAGGCTGTGAGTCTCAAGTGAGACATAAAGCACTTTTCACATTTTTAAAGCCCTCTCTAACAGTTATTCTTAATGAGGCACTGCCTTAAGCCTGGCTCAGCCATCAGGAGAGCAGTGGCACTGTTCTGAGGCTCTAAGGACCTGAAACTGTTAAAATAAATAAAGAAAAGAGTTTTTTGATCAAAGATATTTACCGTGGCATTATTTGTAACTGCAAAAAAACCCCTGGAAACAGCTTAAACATCCAGTCATGGGAAGGTTGCTTAAATAGTTGAGCCTTAGTGACATGGAATTCTACAGGGCTATTAACTAGGGGACAGCTAGGTGGTGCAGTGAATAGAGCACTGGCCCTGAAGCCAGGAGGACTTGAGTTCAAATCTGGCCTCAGACACTTGAAACTTAACTAGCTGTGTGACTTGGGTAAGTCACTTAACCCCGAATACCTTGCCTTACCCCCTCTAAAAAAAACCCAACCCAAATCAAAGAAACTAGATAACCATTTGTTGGGTATATTATACTAGGGGTCCTTTTGGGGCTTGAGTTGGACTGATGGCTACTGAGGTCCCTTTTGATCTGAAATGTGGTGATTCTATGATTCTCCAGCTTAGCTAATATGGTCCTATTTTGTTGTTGTTCAGTTGTTTCAGTCATGTCTGACTCTTTATGGTCCTCTTTGGGGTTTTCTTGCCAAAGATACTGGAGTGGTCTGACATTTCCTTCTCCAGTTCATTTTACAGATGAAGAAACTGAGGCAAATAGAGTTAAGTGACTTTGCCCAGCATCATCCAGCTAATAAATAAATGTCTGAGGCTGGATTTGCATTCAGATCTTCTTGACTCCAGGCCTGGGTCTCTAACCACTGCACCACTGGGCAGCCCTGTTGCCTATATTCTCTATGACTTTAAGCAAGTTTTTTTCCTCTGGGTCTCAGTTTCTTGGTAGGAAAATGAGGGGGTTTGATTGGATGGTCTCTAAGGTAATAATAGTTGATATTTACATGTATGTTAAAATTTGCAAAATACTTCTCCTATATTATCTCACTTGAGCCTTATAATAGTCCTGGGATGTAGCTAGACACTCAGGCAATAAGAGTTTATTAAGTTCTTACTGTATGCCAGACCTGGTGCTAAATATTGGGCCCTGCCCTCAAGAAGCTTACATTCTAGTGGGGAAAGGGAAAAGGGAACTGACAAGTATGCAGCAGAAAGTCAGACACAAAGCCAGAAGGGAAGGAATATTGTCTTGGGCGGCTCCCCAAGAGGAAGCCCAAAGTCCCCACCCAAGATTTCACCAGTGGGAGAAGGGGACTGACGTGGTGGAAAACTGTTTCAGGGTGGGAAGACTTCATGGAAAGAGGCATATTTTAGGTTGAAGAGGTCCCATGCCCTGAAGAAAGTTCTTGAGTGAGAGGTTGCTGAAGCATGATGGTGGAGTCAAGAATCAGAAGGAGAGCCAGAAGGAGAAATCCTACTACATATAGAGTTGCTCCTGAAGACAGAGATTGTCTTCAGTCTTTGTAGTTGTTATCCCTAGCACCTAGGACAGTACTTGACTTCTTGGCTGATTAATTGATCATTATTCCCATTTGACAGGTGTGAAAATTAATGTCTAGAGGTTTGAGTGACTTGCTTCTACAAAGGGCATACTGCGTCATTGCACACCTTGGGCCAGACTGTCTCTATTATCTCTTTCCCTAAGTCTGGTAATTATTTTACACTCTAACAATCATTAACTCAAATGTAAACACACATAAATTGAGATTACTTGGTTTTTATGGATGTTTAGGATTAAGTATAATAAATCATCACCCCCAAATCCCTCATAGTCTAATAATGGTTTTTATGGCTACTGATATGTCATTTATTACTTCCTACAGGCTTTAGTCTGTCTGATACCATGTAGGGTTCTGAATAGACTGAGCAAGTTAAGGAGGGGAGAGGAGAGGAATGTTGGGCCAGCCTTGACTTCTAGAAATGCCTTTCTAGGGGGAGAAATTCTACAATGATCAATAGCAACGACCGACGTCAAGAGACAGATTTAAATTCTGCCTTTGTCAATACAATAACTCAGTGTTGTTCTTGGCAAAATCCCTTTCCTTCCCTAGACCTCAGTTTCCTACTATGTAAAGTGACACAGTTGTGCCAGGTAATTTCTTTTCTTTTTTCTTTTTTCTTTTTTTTTTTTTGGTAAATAGTATTTTGTTTTTTCCCAATTACATGTAAAGATAGTTTTCAACATTCATTTTTAATAAGCTTTTAAGTTTCAAATTTATTTCTCCTTCCCTCCCTTCCATCTCCCTCCTCCAAGAAGGCAAACAACCTGATATAGGTTATATATGTACAATCATGTAAACATATTTCCACATTAGTCATGTTGTGAAAGAAGAAACAGGACAAAAGGGAAAAGTCACCAAAAACAAACAAAAGAACAAAACCAAAAGTGAAATAGTATGCTTTGATCTGCATTCAGACTCCACAGTTCTTTCTCTGTACCAGATACTTCCTAAGATCTCTCTGAGTTTGTAAATTCTATGCTTTAGGGCCTGTCTAGTTTTAACACTGCATGTTCTAAAATCCTCAGCTTAAACATATTACGTTCTAACTCTCTATGTCCTTTCTGGCTCTGACATTCTATGTTCTAGGGTCCTTTCCAGCTTTGATATTCTGTGTTCTTAAATCTTTCTCAGCTTAGACATTCTATGTTCTAAGGTCTCTTTCAGCTCAAATGTGCTATGTTTTAAAAGCCCTTTTAGCTCTAACATACTATGTTCTAGGGTTCTTTCCAGCTCAAATATCTGTGTTTTAAAGCCCCTCCAGCTTTGATAGTCTAGATTTTTAAATCTCTCCCAGCTCAGACATTCTATGTGCCCACCCAGCTCAGACATTCTATGCACCCAAAGTCCTTTCCAGCATTAATATTCAATGGTCTAAAGGCCTTCCCAGATTAGAACACATTTTGTGTTCTAAGGTTTCTTCTAGTTCTAACATTCTATTTCCTGAAATCCCTCCCTACTCTGACATTTTATCTTTGAAATTTCCTTCTAGCTTTAACATTTTACGTTCTGAGATCCTGACTTACTCTGACATTCTATGTTCTAAAGTCTTTTCCATCAGTAAAGTTTTTTGATTTATCTCTCTACATACATGTTACACACACACATGTATGTTACATACACGTGTATGTATGGCACATGCAAATGCACGTGTGTTTCCATATGGTATGTGTATAGTCATGTGCATGTATATATGTACCATTTGCTACAGTAGAACAGGAGCTTAACAGATCTTTAAGGTCAATGGGAGAGTTTTGAAAGCCTTTATTTTCTACAGGAAAATTTATTCCTTCAGTCTGAAATATGTTCTCTCCCCTTCTTTGCTTGTCCTTCAAATTCAATTCAAATGACATCTCTGAAGAAGTCATCCCAGATTTTCCCTTGAATATTTTTTCTATACCTCTCTAATGCATTTATAGTGTGATATATATATATATATATATATATATATATATATATATATATATATATATATTTGAATGAGCTCTCTTTTGGTCTAATTTGTTCTGCCTAAACTTTGTATCTTTACCAGAGCCTTGCACTCTGATCTGTACACATTTTCCTCCAATAAAAAATAAGCTCCTTGAGGACAGGACCTATTCATTTTTGTCTTTGTATCTCCAGTACCTATCAAAGTGACTGGCTTAATGAACGTTACTGGGACTAAAAAGAGGAAAGTGACAAATGTTGGAGGGGCTGTGGGAAAACAGGTACACTAATGTATAGATGGTTCCAGTCATTTTCCAATTGTTTGGTTTTTTTGTTTGTTTTGGGTTTTTGGAGGGCAATTGGGGTTAAGTAACTTGCCCAAGGTCACATAGCTAGGTTTTTTTTGTGTGTGTTAAATGTCTGAGGCCAGATCCGAACTCAGGTCCTTCTGACTCCCCGGCCGATGCTCTACTCACTGCACCACCTAGCCGCCCTAAGTCATTCTCAATTGGAAAGCAATTGGAAAGGATACCTAGAAACTGACCAAATTCTATATACCATTTGATCTAGTTACCCCACTATAGGGCCTAAACCCTGAAGAAATCAAAAAAGAAAGAAGAGTATCTATATGTACAAAAAACTTAAAGCTTCTCTTTTTTTTTTTTTTTAAAGCAATTGGGGTTAAGTAACTTGCTCAAGGTTACACGGCTAGTCATTTGATTTATGCGTGGGTGCTCATTTTCTGAGGCCGGATCTGATCTCGGGTCATCCAAACTCCGAGGCCGGCGCTCTTACTCACTGCGCCACCTAGCCACCCCTTTAGGGCAATTGGGGTTAAGTAACTTGCCCAAGGTTACACGGCTAGGTTTTTTTGTTCGTATGGATTAAGTGTCAGAGGCCGGCTCCGAACTCAGGGCCTTCTGATTCCAGGGCCCGCGCTCTATTCACTGCACCACCTAGCCGCCCCAAAAGCTTCTCTTTTTGTAGTAGCCAAAATGGGAAACTAAGGGGGTATCTTCCTATTGGAGAACAACTGACCAAATCATGTTATATGAATGTAACAGAATAGTATTATGCTATAAAATAGGACAAAGGAGATAGTTTCAAAGGAAACTAGGAAGAACTTTATATGATGCAGGGAGAAACTAGGAGACCTAGAAGGAAAAAATTATGCAATGGTAGCAACATTACAGAGGAAAACAACTTTGAAAGGTGTTAGGACCCTTACCAACACAATGAAAAATCACCAGTCCAAAAGAACAAAGATGAATCAAGCTACTCACTGCCTGACAGAGAGGTGATGAACTTAAAATGAAGAAAGAGACATATGTTTTTCAGACTTGGTTAATGTGGGAATTTTTTTGCTGGAAGATGCAGCTATGGATTATTTTTCATTTTAAAAATTTGGTCAATGGAAGGGGAACTTGAGAGAATATGAAAAATAGATAATTTTTAAATGCCCATTAATTGAAAAAATAAAAAGGCTAAAAATAAATGCTTGATGATTAATTGATTATAGGTACTTAGTAAATGTTGAGTTGAATTGTTAAGTGGAATGGGAATACAGACACATTCATGGTTTCTTTTGAGTTTAACTTTATGATGGAACCCAACACTGGTATTGGGCAGCAGGAGGCTGGTTTCTTTCAGGGGTCAGGATAGAATTCTTATATCACTTTTGTCAAAGTAGCAAGAGAGTTCAGAGGAAATCTAGATAAATAGGACAGCTTTAGAACTCATGTATTGCATGACTGTACATGTAAGCATCTGATTGCTTAACATCTCAGGGAGTAGGGAGGGGAAGGAGAAAAGAGAGGAATAGAATTTAGAACTCAAAATTGAGCTTTCAAAGCTACCTTTTTCTCTTTGGGGGGTGCGGGTGGGGATGGAGAGGCAATCTTATCCCTTTCCCTTTTTCTCTCCCCCAACCTGAGAGGAGCTTCTATACCAGGTATGAACAGATCAAAAACAAGGTATAGATAAAAAAAAAAAAAAACACAACCCGCCCCAAATCAAGCCAACCCCAAATATTTGCCTTGTAAGCCCTGATGTAGTACTTTTTATTTTCAAAGCACTTTCACACTGAGGATTTTATTAGGTTCTCAGAACAGACTGTGAGGGCGGTAGGACAGACTGTGTCCCCATTTCAAATGTGGAGAGGTTGCAGCCCAGATGAGTGGCTTGCCCACTTCTGAGACAGTGATGGGGCTGAGAATAGGAGCCAGGTCTCCTAACTTGCATGCAGCCCAATGCCCTCTCCATTCCAGAAGCCTGCCAGCTGTGACCAAGGCTGGCATATTTGTGAGACAACAGTTCAGAGGAAAGTTACCACAAGGCAGCATGCTGAATGGCCTATGACTTCATCCCAGGAGAAGTGAAAGGCTCTGTAAGAAATAGATGAGGGAGAAAAAAATGTGCCCTGAATGAAAGAGCCAGGATCAAGTCTGACTGACTCATGAGAAGCCTTTTCACTTTATAAGGATATATCAGGGCCATTGGGGACTCACCATTCATTTCCTGAAGCTCCTGTCCCACCTTTTCTCAAAGCTCATCACTTGACTTCTAGGAATTAAGCAAGTCATCCCCACCCCCAGTCACCCCCACCCTCCTTTCTGCAGTATTTTCTGGGGGAGAATATTCTTTCTATGCCTTTGTTTCTCCAGCTGTGAAGTATTCTCTTCTCAGGGACATGAAACTTGGGTTTTGCTCCATTATTTTGGCCAGAGCTCTTCCTTTCTCTGGCCCTCAGTTTCCTTGCATATAAAATGGGAGGTGAGAATGTCTGATTACATGACCTTAAGAGCTTTTTTTCTCTGACATTCTGTGTTCTAGCATTCAGCACTCTAGGGTCCCTCTTAAGTTCTGAGCTCCCTTCCATCTCTGATAGTCTTTGTTCTGAGTCCCCATCCAACTCTGACATTCTTCATTCTATGACTTCTGTATTGACAGGTCATAACCGTGAAAGAGGAACATGAATGAACTTGTTAGAGATGCTTGGAATAAAGGCACTCTCCAAAACAAAGTGATTTATCAATCAATCAATGACAGCTAGCATTTCTATGGAGGCAGCCTATGTGCTTCAGTGGATGGTCACATTGAAAATTGGGCGATCAGGTTGGGTGGGAGCTGACTCTAGCATACACCTGGATCTAAGCTCATTGTGGACTGGAGTGGTCAGGGAAGGCTTTCTAAGATGACGAATCTTGAAGGATGGTGGCAGAGGAAAATAGGGTGAGCATTCTCCAGGTCATCTAGTCCAACCCTTAGCAGAGCAGAAATCCACTCTATGGCATGGTCATCCAACCTTTGGTTGAAGACTTCCATTAAAGGGAGAACCCATTACTTCCCAGAGCAACCTATTCCATTTCCTGCTAAGGCAGGGTTTTCTTATGTGGTTCCTAAATTTTCTTCTCTGCCACCCCACCCATTGTGCCCAGCAGCCTGACCCTCTAAAATCCAGCAGCCCAAAGCTAAACTCTCTTCCATGTGATAATTCAAGACATCTTTCTTGTCCCTGCTGAGTCTTCTTGAGGCTAAACATCCTTGGCTTCCTCAACCATCCCCTCTATGGCATGGACCTTGGCATACTGGATCCCTCCACTGGTTGCTCCCCATCTTGCCAATGTCCTTCCCAAACTTCATCACTAAAAACTGAACGCAAGACAATAGATGGGATCAGACCAGGGCAGGGCATAGCAGGGCTAATGCTTCCTTCTTCCTGTAAGGCCATGCCTCTCTTAATAATCAACCGATTAGTATTATATTTCTATTATTTAAGATTAGATTAATTTTAAGATTAAGATAATTATTTAAGATTAAGGTATGAAGGGCTTCATAAACATTAAAAAGCACTATACACACACTAGTTGTTAACAAATACAGTAACTGCAAATTTGTCACCTAGAGAAACTGAGGCCCAGAGTCACTTGGCTGAGGGCACACAGCTATTTACTTACTTATCGGTTTATTCATTACTGTATTAGATTGTTTGTTATGTTTATTATTGTTGTTATTGTGATCATAATAAACAGTGAATAGCTCCAACCAGGTTATGAACTAATTGTTAAATTTTCAGTGTGAGCATTTACAGCTTTGTTCAGTTGTTTTTCAGTAGTGTCTGATTTTTCATGACCCCATTTGGGGTTTTCTTGGCAAAGATACTGCAGTGCTTTGCCATTTCCTCCTCTGACTCATTTTACAGATGAAGAAACTGAGGCAAACAGTGGTAAGTGACTTGCCCAGGGTCCCATGGCTAGTAAGTGTCTGAGGTGGGATTTGAACTCAAAAGAGATGAGTCTTCCTGATTCCAAGCCCAGTGCTCTATCCCCTGTGCCACAACTTGGAAATCAGTAGATGCTAAAAATTGGTGCTTGATTTATTGTTTCATTGATTGACTAGATTTGAGAAAGTGATGGAGAAAATGACAACAATTAAGATTAAACTTAAATGCATTTCATGCAGTTTCCCCCCATGGAGAACTGATTGTTAAATATTTATTACCAGCATACCCCAATAGCATATAGAATGTTTTAAGGTGGGCAAAATTTTCTCAAAACAACCCTTTGATTAAGTAGGACAAGTATTATTACACCCATTCTATAGATGAGGAAACCAAAGATTAGAGAGAAAGTAATTTGCCCATGGTTATACAGCTAGTATGTGGCCAAACTGGAACCCAGATCTTCTGATTCCAAGCCTTAATACTCTTTTTGGCCATACCAGGCTGTAACAACAGCAACAGCAGCAATAGCAATGATTATGTCATCAACATTAACTGGAGACACAGTTTGTACAATTGAGAGCCGGTATCCAATGAGAAAGCAATGAAAATGACATAAGTAAATGGACAAGCCCCTACACTGAAGTTGAGGTGAGGATATCCCTGTCCCATTCAGTTCTAGACCATCTTTTACAACCCTTAATCTTATGGATCCCAGTAGGATGTAAGCTGCTGGGGGGCAGGGTCTGTTGATCATTTTTTTCCCCTTCATCTCCCTAGTTCCTAGCCCAATGTGCTGCACGCAGTAGATACTTAATAAATAAATGCTTGGTGAATCCAGTATGGTGAGGCCCAGAGAGGTAGCTTGCGGTTCATACGGCTTGTTTATTTTCCAGTAAATAAAAACTCAGATAATTCCATTGCAACATTTATTTTTTGGCTTAGAATTCTAGACTTTAATCTTATGCTACTCCCTGGCATGCAACCAGAGCTATCTAAAGACAGCTTTATATCGGAGATCTCATCATTGTAGATAGGCTCCTCCTGGTGATAAAGGAATAAAAATATAAACAGTTTTCTGTTTTCCTTTCCTGTCTCTGCCCTGGTATAACACTGAAGGGAGACTGGGACTTCCAAGGAGGCTCATCAGTCTTGACCCACAGCTGACCTGACCTTTGGTGCTTCACCCTCACAGGTGCTCCCCTCTCTTCTGCCTATCTGGCAGCTCACCAGCCTTGCTTACTTATTGACTTATTTAGCTATTGCTTTGGGTTATTTATTTACATTTTTAGCTGGGAGGAAACCCCAAGGCTGGTGCCCTTTGACCAGGGCCAAATTGTCACCTGCCTTATTCCCACACCTTTTACACATCCTTATAAAAATAGATCTTGGAATGATGTCTAACACAACAGGGAACACTGAAATGCTGTCTTCTGTTCTTCATAGAAAATCATAGGCTTAGAGTCAGAAGGGGCCTCAGCGGACATAGAGGTCATATGTTTTATAGAAGAGGAAAATGAGGCCTAGGGACATGAATTTGTCCACCATTATGCAAACAGTAAGTGTCTAGGTGGGATTTGATCCTACGTCCTCTTTATGTCCTTCTATAACCCCCCCCCCCAGTAGACTATAACTTCTATGAAAATAAGGTCTGTGTTTTAAACTTTCTATCTCATTAAACCCTGAGCACAGCATCCTTGTACACAGTAGGAGCTTAATGTACGCTGGTTAAATCCCACTATACCGTAGGATCTCCCTTGCCCCAAATGTCTTTAGAGGTGTGTGTGTGTGTGCGTGTGTGTGTGTGTGTGTGTGTGTGTGTGTATGGGGGAGAGGTGTTCAATTTAGAACTTGGAATGGCAGAGGTGGGGAGCGGTGTTTAGAATGCTGAATCAATCAACCATACTTTATTAAGTACTTGCTATTAAGTCAGATACTATGCCCATTTCTTGTGATCCAAAAAAGGGCAGAAATGCTCTCTGCTCTCCAGGAACTCATAACTGGGAGTGGTGGGGAGGGATGGAGTGGGGACAGGAGACTGGACAACAAGAAAATCCCTAAATACACAAAAGATGTGAACAAAAGTAATTGGAAAGTAATCTCAGAGGGAAGCCAGGGGACTGGGAAAGGCCTCTTGCAGAAGGTAGAATTTGAGGTGAGTCTTGAATGATGTCAAGAAAACTAAGAGGTAGATGTGAGGAGGGAGAGCACTCTAGGTGTTGGGGACAGCCAATGCAAAGGCAAAGAGGGTGGAGATGGAGTGCTACATTACAAGAATAGCAAGTAGGCCAGAATGATTGAATTGTAGAATATATAGTGGATAATTAAGACAAAGAAGATTAGAAAGGCAGGAAGAGGCTGGATTGTGAATGGCCTTAAAAGCCAGAGGGCCTTATATTTGCTTCTGAACATAATAGAGAGCTACTGGGATTGATTGAGGCAGGAAGGTGACATGGCCAAACCTATACTTTAAGAAAAATCCCTTTGGCAGCTGTGTGGAGGGTGGAAATTTGGATGGAAAGGGACTTGAGGCAAGGAGACCAACCAGAAGGCCAATGCCAGGTGTGGAGTGATGGGAGCTCAAACTAGGTGGGACTGGAGAGGAGCGGAGACATGGAAAGATACTGTGAAGATAGAAATAATGGGTACATGGTTCAAGTGAAAGTGAAGATTGGAGATTAACATAGAGGTAGTGAGCATGGGGGAGCAGGAGGATGGCAGCCCCTTGGACAGCAAATAGGGAAGTTAGGGAATAGAAAAGTTTGGGGAGAAGATAATGAGTTCCGTTTGAGACATCTTGAGTTTGAGATATCAAAAAGGTAGTTGATGATATGGGAACCAGGACTACTACACTGAACTCATGGGAGCTGATGGGAGGAGCACATGAAGAATTATAGAAGAAGAGAAAAGGGCTCAGGACAGGACCCTGAGAGGCACTCGTGTTTAGAGGGATCTGGAGGAGGATCCAGAAAAGGGGCCAGAGAACCAGGAGAGAACAGTATAATAAAACCTAGAAAAGAGAGAATACCTACAAGTAGATGTTATCAACAGTGGCAGAGCCTACAGAGAGGTGAAGAAGGATGGGGCTAAGAAGAGGGCCATTAAATTGGACAGTTAAGAGATCACTGGCAACTTTGGAGAGAGCAGTTTCAGTTGAAAAATGAGGTTGGAAGCCAGATTGTAAAGGGATTAGATGGAAGTGTGGAGAGAGGAAATGGAGACACCTAGGGTAGATGGCTTTCTTGAGAAATTTAGCAGAAAATGGGAGAAGAGATACCAGATGATAGCTAGTGGGGATGGTAGGATCAAGTTCAAGAGGGTTATTTTGTTTTGTTTTGGATAGGGAGACATTGGCAGCAGAAAAGGAGTCAACAGGGAGAGACTGAAGGTTGTGAAAGGTGTGGATGATACAAGAGAAAGTCTGCTAGAGAACATGGAAAGTAATGGGTGAACACAGTGAGGCAAAAAGGAAGGCTAACTTCATAAGAGATGGGAGGGAAGGAGGAGATAGTAGAAGATGTCTGATTGAATGAGAAAAGGAAAAGAGAAGGGTGAACTTTTATTGAATTTTTGTTAGTGTGTCAGAGCTGGAAAAGATCTTAGAACCTAGAATATGAGAGTTGAGAGAACTCTTAGAACCCAGAATGTCAGAGCTGGAGAGGACTTTTGATCACATAGTGTCAGAAATGGTAGGGTACTTCAAATGTGAAATATCAGAGCTGGAAAAGCCCTTAGAACCTAGAACATCAGAGCTGAGAGGGCCCTTAGAACACAGAATTTCAGAGCTAGGAGGGCTCTTAGAACACAATGTCATAGCTGGAAAGTCTTTAGAATATAGAATGTTAGGACTGAAAGGGGCGGTAACAGGCCAGTAATGAGTAAGGAAATATGTGCTCATTTTGACAAATGAATTTTCTGCTAAGGATCTCCTCAAGTGACCCCAAGGGAGGCAATGAGGGAGATGGGAGTTAAGTTTAAGCCTTGTTGGCTATTTTCCCTTTGTGAATCACCCATAGACACGGGCCCTTTGCTCTGGTGTCTTTGTTCAAGTTTCTTCCTTATTGGATTAATGGCACAATTAAATGGACCATGGACAGCTCTGGCTTGGAAAGTAGACCCTGGAGCCTGTCTTGTCCAGTTCTTCAAACTCTTCACTAAAAAGGGTTTGATTTGGGGCCAACCAGAGCAGTTAATTGAATATTTCCAGGCAAATTTTTTATCAGGCCAAACCATTTGGGTAAAATTTCCTGGGTCCCTAAAAATTGCTACCCCTTCCTGATTGATATGGAAGAGAGCGAGTTAAATCAGAGGCTAGTGGGTCAATGGGCTTATGGAGCAACTTCTTCCCTCCCCCTTCCCACACACACCTGCTGACTTCAGAAGAAGCATAGGTTTAGTGGTATGAAGACTGAGCTTGGAGTCAGAAAAACTGGAGGCCAGTTCCTGGCATTAAATAACCCACCTTGATCAAGTAAGTCGAATGACCTCCATGAGCTGCCATTTTCTCATTTGCAAATTGGGTCCTTCCTACTTCATAGGGGAGTTGTGAGGGCCAAGTGAGAAAATATATGTGAAAGGGCTTTGTAACCATAAAGCACTGTAAAAATGTTAATTGTTATTACTGCGATAATTATTGCTATTATTATCAGGGCAGTGAGTCACTTTCTGTCCCCAGAGCTCTTCAGAATAACTCAAAGCAGGTGGAAGTTGTTGACACAGCAATCAGCATGGTATAGTACAAAGGGCACTGAGCTGAGGACCAGAACTTAAGGTTTGGATCCTTCTGCTCCATGGCTCCCTGTGACTTTTGGCCACATCTCTCCCTTCTCTGAGTCCTCTTTTCCTCAACAATCAAATGAGGTTTTGGACCAGATAAAGACTGAGACCTCTAAGCTCTGACATTCTTTGTTCTAAGGTGACTCCAGCTCAGATATTCCATGTTCTAAGAACATTCTCAGCTCTGATATTGTATGTTCTAAAGTCCTTCCCAACTCTGACATTCTGTGTTCTAATGTTTCTCCAGCTCAGACATTCCATGTTCTAAGGATCCTTCCAGCTCTGACATTCTGGTTCTAAGCTCCCTCGCAGTTCTGACATTCTGTGTTCTAAGTTCCCTTTCAGCTCTGACATTTTGTGTTCTAAAGTCCTTCCCAGTTCTGACATTCTGTGTACTAAGGTCTCTCCAGCTCAGACATTCCATGTTCTAAGGATCCTTCCAGCTCTGACATTCTCTGTTCTAAAGTCCTTCCCAATTCTGACATTCTGTGTTCTAAAGTGCCTCCAGCTCAGATATTCTATGTTCTAAGGGCACTTCTAACTCTGACATTCCACGTTCTAAGGACCCTCCTAGCTCTAACATTCTGTGTTCTCAGGTCTCTTCAGCTCAGAAATTCCATCTTCTAAGGGCCCTTCTAGCTCTGACCTTCTCTGTTCTAAGGTCTCCCTCACCTCTAAAGTCCCACGATCCTATAACTTCCATGTCACCAGCTTCCTTCAGTCTTGGTGGCACAAATTCATTTTCTCTGCTGCTGCAAGAAGAAGCTGAACCTGCTCCTAATTAATTGTTCCCAGGGTCATTAATTCTGAATGATTCACTCACAGAAGCTGCAGAGAAAACAGTGGCTCTGGGAATGCCAGAAGAAAACAGTGAACAGTGTGAATGGGCTGGATTGTCTTCTGGCATGAGAGGGCCTTTGTATTCCATGTAGTTGGAAACGCGCTTGTCTGGCCATGGGACCTGTCATCGCAGCTCTTTTAGGGAGATGCCCTGTCCATCCTCTGGGCCCATTGTCTGGCATCTGGCGGCGTTCCTGATGGACCTAAGTGTCAGCCTCCCAGGTATCAGGCTAATGTCAGCAGGAAGAGGGCAAGGGAGCAAGGATTCACGTGGCTGCCTGCTCCCCTCTGCAGTGCCCACTAGCTGGGCCGTTCACCATCTCTCCAGGACCTGGTCACTCCCATGGGGCTCACCTGGTTTCAGGGCTGGTATGGCCTATGGCTGAGTCTCTGAGCTCACTGGGGGATATATGAGACTCAGCTGGATGTCACTCCTCATGCTACTTACCTATGAGGTGTGTCTCCATGCCAATGATTTTTAATGTATCCAAAATTAGACCATTGGAATGAGTGAGGAAACTGAGGTGATTGGGATCTTGGGTATGGCCCTTCCTCTCTTTTGGGCTCAGTTTTCACATCCATAAAATAAGGGAGTTGGCCTCGAAGATCCCCAAGGCCCTTCTAGCACTAAGGTTTTATGGTCTATATTTCAAGGTCCTTTCAGTGTGAATTTTCTATCTTCTTCCCCTCCAGCTCTAACATTTTTCTGGTTCAAATCCCACCTTTGACACTTACTCCTTCTGTGACCTTGGGCAAGTCACTTACCTTTAAGGACCTCAGATTTCTCTTCTGTAAAATAAGGAGGTTGGCTTCTGAGATCCCTTCCAGCTCATGCCTATTCACTGTCCTAGTCCCCTAAGGATCTAGCCTGGTCCTTCTTCTCTTCTTCCTCTAGCTTGCTTGGTGACCTCATTGGTGACCCTGGATTCAGTTACCTTATCCATTCATGTCATTCCTTTTTTTTTTCTTTTTGGAGGGCAATTGGGGTTAAGTAACTTGCCCAAGGTCACACGGCTAGGTTTTTGTTTGTGTGTGTTAAGTGTCTGAGGCAGGATCCGAACTCAGGTCCTTCTGACTCCAGGGCTGGCACTCTATTCACTGAGCCACCTAGCCGCCTCCATTCATGTCATTCCTAAAGCCATATGTAGAGCTCTATGCTCCCCTGACCTCTTGTTTTGAATCGACTCACTGCTTTTTGTACCTCTCAAACTGGATGGTCTATTGACATCTCAAGTTCAGGAAGTCCAAAACTGAACTCATTATATTCCGCGTCCCCCTCGCCCCCCAACACTCCTCTTTTGCCCTCCCTCTTACCATCACAGATACCACCATTCATAATGCCCTGGTTCCCAACCTTAGCATCATCTTCAACTTCTCTACATCTGGGCAGCACTATAGAGCATAGAGGACTGGCCTTGAAGTCAGGAAAAGCTGAGTTCAAATCTGGCCTCAGACAATTAGCAGCTGTGTGACCCTGAACAAGTCACTTAACTACTCTGTGCTTCGGTTTCCTCATCTGTAAAATGGGCATACCAATAGCACCTATGTTCCCAAGATTATTGTAAGGATCAAATGAGATAATATTTGTAAAATGTTATTTTAGCTGTTATTACTATTACTGGTTTAAATCAACCCATCCTTATTTATTAATTTTATTAAATTTATTTAACAATTCTTATCAATTTGTTATATGTTAATAATGTATTCATCTTTATTAATGGACTGATTAGTTATTTTTAAAGTTGTCATTATTACTTTATTAAATGATATGATTCTATTTAATTTTTAATAAAGTAATAAACCATTGCTATTATGTAATAATAATAGATATCTAACCTTTATATAGCATTTGCCATGTGTCAGACACTATGCTAAGTGCTTTAGAATTATTGTCTCATTTGATTCTCACAAGGACAGTGGGAGGTAGATGATATTATTGTTCCCATTTTACAGATGAGGAAACTGAGGCAAGTAGAGATTAAGTGACCTGTCCAATGTCACACAACTCCTAAGCATCTGAAGCTGTATTTGAACTCAAGTCTTTCTTATTCCAGGCCCAGTATTCTATTCACTGTGTCACCTGGTGCCATTTTAACTTTTCTGGGACGAATTTTCCTCATTTGTAAAATGAAGAATTTGGATAATATATTCTCCAAGGTCCCTTCTAGCTCCAGAACTAGGATTTCATGACCTCTCTGAGCCTCAGTTTCTCCACTTGTAAGATAAGAATGATCATGCCTACACCACATGTCTCCTGAGGCTGTTGTAAGCCAAAGTCTTTCTAAACCATCAAGTCTTATAGTAATGAGCTACTGTGATGGTGATGTCAGGGAATTGATTATGATATGGAAACACATTGGAGCCTGGGATTTCTTTATATGGAAGCAAGCTCAGCACCTTATATCCGCACCCCAACGGCCTCACCGGAATTTCCAGATTCCTAAGTCACCAGAGCAAAGGAGGCTCCCTTCTCTCCTCCCTCCCTCCCCCCGAATTTCCTGGAAGGGTTTGGCCTTTGTTTGGGTAGCTTGTTGTTAGAGTTTCCATGGGGCTGGCCCTATTCTGGGCTTGCATCGGCTTCAGGTGAAAAACTTGGGTTATTCATGATCACTGGGGGCAGGAAACAGGCTGCTGGGGCAGCTTCCTATCCAGGAGACTATCAGGGAAAGAAGAGGAGGAGGAAAAGGAGGAAGGAGGAGGAGGAAAAGGAGGAAGGAGGAGGAGGAGGAGGAAGAGGAGAAGGAAGAGAAGGAAGAAGAGGAGGAGGGGGAGGAAGAGGAGGAAGAGGGGGAGGAAAAGGGGGAAAGAGGAGTAAGAAGAAGAGGAGAAGGAGGAGGAGGAGGAGGAGGAGGAGGAGGAGGAGGAGGAGGAGGAGGAGGAGGCAGCAGCAGTGGCAGCTTAGCTTAGGATGGTCCAGAGATGTCTTGATAGAGAAGAACTAGATTAAGTTTAATGAATCCTGTAATGTGAAGCCCAAGATGGGTGAAAGTGGTTCCCAGGGTTACTGTCAAAAACCAAGGAAGTCTGATTTCCCAGACATGTCCTGCACACACCTCTCCTCCAGGCTTCAATCCTCCCGATCTGAAGGGCTTCATGCATCAAGCCTAGGGCCTTGTGCCCCAGACTTTCAGTGCATACATCATAGAGCAGACACTGCAGGGGCCCATGGAAGCTAGTAGGAAAAAGATTTGCTGTTCAGATTCAGCTCAATTCAACAAACTGTTTAGTGTTTACTTTATGCAGAAAGTAAGGGGTGTGTGTATTTTGTGGAGGAAGGGAAAGATAAGGAATGAGAGGCAATGTTGCTTAGTGGATAGACAACCATTCTTGAAGCCAAGGAGACATAGTCTATTGTTGAAGGAGCTTGAATTTACATTTAGGTCTCACCTCTGAAGCCTCCTAGCTGTATGAGCCCAGATGAGTCCTTCCCCCTCTTGGGGCTCTATCTAGCCAGAGGTGAAACTCATTACCACCGCCGAAGGATGTTGTCTATGTAGATTACTGCAGAGAACTGTGCAAAAACCTGCCTATTTCATTTGAAAATCAACACTAAGGATACCCTCATTATCCATGAAGATCAATTTCATAAAGATTTTACATATGAAAAAGACCAGGGAATTCATCATTGTGAGGGACTCCTAGAATGAGAGCTCTCTTTACTGAGTTGCAATCTGCTTGTGAATGAATTAGCAGAGAAGCCCTAGCTAGAGAGTTGCCAGAGGCAGGCAGATGTCAAGTGCCCTGCTTGGGCATCATGCCCTCATAGATTTAGAGCTGGAAAAGACATTAGAGGAGCATTGAATCCAATCTTTTCATTGTACAGATGAGGAAATGGAGGCACAAAACAGTGAAGGGACTTAACCAGGGTCTCATAGCTAGTGTCAGAGGCAAGATTTGTGCCCAGGTCTTCCCAGCTCCAAGCATTGTACCTGTCATGCAACACCATCTCCTTAAAATTTCTTATAAAGATGAGAAAGCGGGTTGGTAATTACTGGTGTTCTTTTAGGTTCCCTCCCCTTTTAAAAAATATTTAATAACATCAGTGATTCCTCTCCCCACCATCCTTTTGGTATTTCCCCCTCCCTGAGATAGCTTGTAAAGTGTTCCTTCAATGCCTTTGAGATCCCCATGTAGATTTCCTCCTCATCTTGCTGCTTGGGACCAGCTCTTCCCAACTTTGCCTTACCACTTCTTCACAGATCACTTTGGGGCCTGAGATGTTAGGGTCCAAATTCAGGGGTTCTTCCATGGCCAGTTATAAAACTAGATGGTTAAGGAAACATGAACAGATTTGCTCCAGTTTACATCTGCTTGTCCTCTCAACAATTTCAGGTATGGATGCTTTCGCAATGACATGGCTCATTTGGGTCTCACGCCAAATTTTCTATAGACATGTTTTTACATCCACTATCTTTTTCCATTTTAAAAAGCAATACTGCTCATACCCTTCCACAATACTCCTGGGAAATGCTCTGCAAATGAGTTGGGTGACTCTTGGCTGCCTTTGCTCTCCATTTGGAAAGGAGATCAAGTGTTAGCTGTTTAAGGAGTCTTTTGGATTCTTTATATATATATATATATTACTTTGAATTTAAATTAAAAGACAGAAAAAGGAATATTTCCATGTACATAGAACAACATAAAAAGAAGATTCAATATAAAACCATGAATTTCCATTTTATACAGTTTACTTTTTAATAAAACAACTATATAATAAATACTCTGCATCATTTTCAAAGCTACCCTGCTTTTCTGTGTTTCCTCCTCAGTTTTCTTTTGTCCTCTGCTGTGCATGCTTTTTATTTTTTTTCTCCTTCCCTCCCCACCCTACCCTAGAGATGACCTAGATACTACCTATTTGCTGAATGGGCATCATCTCACTCAAAGTGAGAACCTGAAAAGACCTTAGCCTAAAAGGGCCAGGGTCTCCCATTGCATCCTGGATCATCTCCAGCCATCCTGATGAATATCTGGTCACTGGACCCAGATGGCTCTGGAGGAGAAGGTGAGGCTGGTGACCTTGCACAGCCCTCCCTCACTCAAACCAAAGTCAACAGCAAGTCATATTGTCATTTTCCTGATGTCATGGTCCTCTTTGAGAGCCAAGTACAAACACAACCCTAAAGAAGGCTATCATTAGATAGATTTGTGTGTGTGTTTGTGTGTGTGTCTGTGTAAATCCATACTATGAAGACTTCTATTTATCCGTTCTTTCTTTCTTTTTATATTGTCTTTATTTTATTTTTTGGAGGGGGGAAAGCAGGGCAATTGGGGTTAAGTGACTTGTCCAAGGTCACATGGCTAGTACATGTTAAGTATCTGAGTTCAGATTACAACCCAGGTCCTCCTGACTCCAGGGCTAGTGCTCTATTCACTGTGCTACCTAGCCACCCCTTATCTGTTCTTTCTCTGTATGTGGATAGCATCTTCCTTTATAGATCCTTTGTAGTCAATTTGAGTATTTTTAATACTCAAAATGACTTGGTTGTTCAAGGGGCTCTTGGATTCTTTTGGTCCCCTTGTCATGGCTACCCTTTGTTGTTCATTTCATTTCCCCCTTATTTGTTTTATGGGATGATTTATTAAAAATCTGAGAAGAAAAGTAGCATTGTGGTTAGAAAGCTTGCTTGGAAGGTAGATGGTGCTGCATTCAAATCCTTTCCCTGACACATGCTGCCCATGTGGCCCTGTGTAAGTCACTTCTCATTGTGTTCTAGGTATGACTATAAATTGCAGAACATTTATGGAGGAGTTTCCTCCCCCTGGATTTCCCTCTATACCTTTGGAATCATAGGTTCAGTGCCCACACCTATTAAAGCTTACTGTTATAGAATAGACGGTTTTGCTTCTATGGAACTAAAAAGCTAGACTAAGAAGAAAAAATACTTCAACAGGAAAAAAATCTTGACATCAAATATTTCTGTTAAGAGCCGGATTCTTATATCAGGTTGCTTACTGTCTTAAGGAGTGGGGAGAAGAGGAAGTAAGGGAGAAAATTTGGAACTCAAAAAATATTTTAAAATGACTATTAAAAGTTGTCTTTATATGGAATTAGAAAAAATAAAAGACCTAAAAAAGAGCCAGATTCTTTCTTTGGTCCAGTATTCAATTTCATTGATGTGAGAAAGCTCTGGTAAAGAAACTCCTTTTGTCCATGCCATTTGGCACTTGCTCTAGAACTTATAGTCTTGGTTGTCTGGGGGCACTGAAAGATACTGACTTGCCCAGGGTGGCACAGACAGTTTGTGGTAAAAGTGGGATGTGAAACCAGGTCCTACTGACTTAAAGGCCACTCTGCCTATTGAATATCTAAAAAGTGGATATCCAAAGAAATAAATGCACAGATGGGCATATATAATTTTAAAAGAATTGCAGACTATCCATAACCATATGAAATACTGACCTGAATTACCAATAATAAGAGGGATACAAAACAAAACAACTCAGTGGTCTCACTTTCCAACCCTCAAAATGCAAAGATGATAAATGATGAAAATAGTTCATAGTGGAGAGCTCTAGGAAGAGAGACACACAAATACATTGTTGGAGTTACAAACTGGTCCTGCCACTGGGAAACAATTTAGAATTATGTGAGAAAAGTCACTCAAATGTTTATATCCTTTGACCTAGAATTATTGGGTATGTGCCCAGAAGACTTTGAATGTAGGAAGAAAGGTCCCATATATTCCAAAATATTTGTACCATCATTTTATTGTTGGAATAAATGGAAATGATTCAACAAATGTCAAAAAAATTGGAAACAAAGTAGATGTCCTTCAACTGGGGAATGACTGAAAGAATTGTGTTATGTGAATGTAATGGAAATTATTATATAACTAGAAATGATAGATATGAGTAATTCAGATGTCTGCTTTTCCTTTGTCCAGATATGAAGAGAGAGGCTGTTTAATATATGAGTTGATGCAAATTAAAGTAAGCAGAACCAAGAGAACACTATACTCAGTGACTGCAATGATAAAAAGGGCCACAATAAAAGATAGTAGAATGCTGAGTAGTTGTAATTACCGATCTCAGTCCTAGGGGACTGATGATGAAACCTTCCTCCCTTCTCTCCCTAGAGAGGATGCAGAATGGAATGTTGTGTTGGCCATCAGACCGGTCACTGTGTCTACAGGCAGGCTCGGCTAGCTGAAACACTTTTTTTTGTTAAGAGGGAGGGAAGGATCATTGGTAGGGAGGTATTAAGGAGAAATTACTTTGTTGTAAAAACAAAAGGCAACAGTAACCCAACAGAAAAGATCACTAGGCAGGGAAAAGAATTAAAATTGAATAGCAACTAATTAAATTAGCTTAGTAACTTTTAAAAAATTTAACTAATTTCAAAGAAACAAATGTATCAGGTCAAGTCTAGTGGTTGAAAAACTCTAGCAAAGAGTTTGAGAGGGAATCAATAGGGGGAAGAAATTTTCTCTCTTTGCTTCTCTCCTCCATCTCCTCTTCTTTCCCGCACCCCCCAAACTGTGGGAGTTCAAGAGAGCCTCCAGCCTCATCAAAGGTCTGATGGGTGACCAGAACTGGTAATGGAGTGTACCCAAACTGCTAACAGTAGCCACAAGAGTAGGGAGGTGGCCAAGCCCTGAGAGTCATAACTAAGGTGAACTTCACGAGGACTCCTCAAAGGGAGAAAAAACTTCCAGTAACCAGGATTTATGAGCTTACCCTTTCATCACACATGTTCTTAAACGCGCACCTCACTACCTTTATATTTTCATTTTGAGCCCACTCTCCCCAGGGACCTTGGATATACAGGGGAAAAGTACAATCCCAGTTTGGGAAGAATGTTTTATGCCACACTTTCTCACTTTAACACATTGGCTTGCCTCTTTATATGCTGTGCTAGGCTACTGCCACTTCCTACCTACTTTGTTCTTTTTGCATAAGGTCTGTTCTCCTAGAGTTCCATCCCACCAAGTCTCATGACTCTAAGAGAGCAGACCTTACATAGTATTCCTTTGGAAAATCTGCCCACTTTCCTAAGGAAAAGCAGCCTCAGGCCTTGGGTACCTAGATTCAGGGAAATTAGACAAAGGGACACTTACCAGCTGTTTGACTCTGGGAAAGTCATTTAGCTTCTGTCAGCCTCAGTTTCCTCAACTGTAAAATGAGGGTAATAAAGTACTTGCCTCCTGGAATTATTGTTGTTATTATTATCTCAAAAGTCACTCTTGAGGGCATTTTTTTGGATTTCTTCTCATTCAGCTCCCCAGTTGAACCTCAAGTTTAGGAGCAGAACCAGGGCCAGAGTATACTATCCTCTGGGCCATCTAGCTGCTTCAAGTATAGCCTCCAGAACAAACAGATTATACTTTATGACAATTAGCTCAGTTAAAGCTAACCTTTGGTGATGAATTCTTTGGTCAAGGTGGCCCAAGAAATAAAGAAATTGTGGTAATCAAATGTATATTGTTGTTCAGTCATGTCTGACTCTTCATGACCTCCTGGACTGTACTATACATTTCTTGGCAAAGATTTTGGAGTAATTTGCCATTTCCATCTCTGGTGAACTAGGCAAACAGTGGTTAAATGACTTGCCCAGGGTCACACAACTAATAAATGTCTGAAGCCAGATTTGAACTCAGCTCTTTCTGACTCTAGGCAGCTAGTTGGTCTGGTGGATAAAGTGCTGGGTCAGGAGTCAGGCAGAGTTCAAATTTGGTCTCAGACACTGTCTAGCTGTGTGACCCTGGGCAAGTCACTTAACCTTGTTTGCCCTAGTTTCCTCATCTGTAGAAATGAACTGGAGAAGAAATGGCAAACAACTCCAGTATCTTTGCCCAGAAAACCCCAAATGAGGTCATAAAGAGTCAGACTTAACTGAAAAACAACTTCTTGACTCTAGGTCCAGTGCTCTATTTGCTAAGCTACCTAGCTACCCCTAAGGCAAACAGAGGTTAAGTGACTTGTCTAGGGTCACCCAGCTAGTAAGTGTCTGAGGCTGGATTTTGACTCAGGTCTTCCTGACTCCAGGCCCAGTGCTCTATCCCCTGAACCACCTAGCTACCTCCTAAACAGATGTTTACTAGCTACTTTCTATGTGCCAGCATCTGTGCTAGGCACTGGGGCTATGAAGACAAAAGAGAAATACTTTCTGCCCTTAATGAACTTATATTCTAACAGGGGAGATAATATGTACACACACATATGTGTGTAGATCATTCACATATACACGGCATTTGTATGTACATATACTCATACATATTGGTACAAACAATATATACAAAACGTGGGGGGGGGGCACCAGTAGCTGTGGAAAATAATAGTTGATCTGAATTTGATCTGAATCTTAAAGGAAACCACAGCAGCCTCTTCCTTTGCCCTGTTTTTGTTTCCTCCTTCTGGGCTTCACACTCGTCTGATAGAAAAGATCTAGACCAACAGTACTGCTGAGTTACTAAAGGGCAAAAACATAGGCTGCTTCCTTCTTTATAAAAGGAGGGAATTAGGCCTTGATGGTCTTCAAGGTTCCCTCTAGCTTTAACAATCTATGTCCCAAAGTCCTCTTTGTTCTAAGATTCTTTGTTTTTTTTTTTTTTTTGGAGGGGGGAAAGCAGGACAATTGGGGTTAAGTGACTTGCCCAAGGTCACATGGCTAGTGTTAAATGTATGAGGCTGGATTTGAACTCAGGTCCTCTTGACTATAGAACCAGTGCTCTATTCACTGTGCCACCTAGCTGCCCCTGTTCTAAGATTCTTGAATTGGATCAAAAGTTCCTCCCAGTTTATACATTTTATTTCTAACTTTGTTCATTCTAAAGTTGGTTTTTTTTTCTCCAAGTCTGATATTGTATGTTCTAACTTCTTTTCCAGTTTTAACATTCTGTGACCTAAAGTTCTTTCCATTTTTGTGATTCAATTCACAGATTAATAGAATCTCATTCTGGGGAGGGACCCCAGAGGCTAACTAATCCAACCTATATCTAAATGAGAATGATTTCCTCCACAAACCTACCAGTGTTTGGCCAGCCTGTGCTCAACTCCATTGACCCACTACTCCTCAAGCCACCTCTCTACTTGTGGTTGACTCCCTTGATTAGAAAGGGTTGGCTTCTCTCTACCTCGAAATCAAAATCAAAATTTCCTCTTTGTAGTGTCTATGGTTGTTCCTAAACTATAACTTTAAACCCAGTAATGACAACTTTAAGAGATATATGAAAAATTTAAGTGGAAAACAGTAGGCAAAATGATGGTATGGTTCTTATAGACACTTGCATGTTTCATGCCTATCACTTGCAAATCACATGCAAATACTCTCCTGGGATTCTTTATTAGTTCCCACACTTGGGATAGGCTCTTGGGAAAGCCCTAGTGGAGACCACTGCCTTTTATTATTTGGGAGTTTGGGGAGAGGCCAATGAGGATTGTGGGGGTGTTTAGTTGGAGCCTTGCAGGTTGGGAGCGGTTGTTTATGACTGTGAGGGGGTATTGTTATCCAAAGGTGTTGTGTGTTGGAATGTGGGGGTTGGCTCTGGTCTGTGGGGTGGTTATCTGGAACCTTTGTCACCAATGAATGACAACTGGACAGGCATGGTATGTAAGGCACAACTCATTCCCACCTTGCTCCCACAGAGAGTAGATAGATTCAATCTATTCTCCTCCTATTTCCTGTTTCCTGCTTCCTTCTCCCTTTCATTTTGCTTTCCTTTTCCATAGGAGGTTTTCAAAGTTTTCAGAGATCAAATTCATTTTATCAGGGAAGGCTTCTTGGAAGAAGTGGGCTATGAAGAAGTGATTTGGGAGAGACCAAGAAAAATTGTTGTTTTTTTATTAATTTGGAATCTTGGAGACTCCACTGGTCTTTTTGTATTTCCACCAAGTGAATAACTCTTTGCTTACCTCCAGACTTGAAAGCCACTCCTTGTAGAGATGGTGTGTGCTGGATGGTGTGGTGTTTACTGAGCTGGGCTTAATTTGTCAGAAGCTCAAACTGGCAAAGTCGCAGCAACCTTCTGAGACACAGATTTCCTCCAGCACCTCCTATGTCTTTTTTGTAATCCCTTTAATAGCTTCCTCATCAGGTCTTTTCAGGTCTAGCTTATCTTCATTCATAGCTTCTTTGGGAACCAGGTCAGCACACTTGCTATAAATGACCTTGTCCTTCCATTATCCCTGTTAAGCAATTGTATCATATTTAATTTTCCCCTCTGCATCCACCTGAATGGCCAGCGCATTGAACATTTTCTTCTTTCTCCCCATACTCAATTGGTATTCAGTGACATGCATTTCTGGAAAGGTACTTCCATCTCCATAATCCTTTAACAAATGCAGTATCCAACCTTTCCACTATCCATATGGGAGAAATTCTCTTCATGATGGGACTAGTATAGTCTTCCTTGATATCTGTGGTCTTGCTCTTTCCTCAGCCTCAAGGCTGAGTTGGAGCAGATAAACAGCTCATCTGTGCCGTTTTCTTCCCTTGATCCCAGCACTGGTGTGGCTGAGCTGGGAGGGATTTACTAAGTAGCTTAGTGTGGGTCATAGAATGGATGAAAAGCCAGAATCAGGTTTGGAGGAAACTAAGAAGGGGCTTGAAAGGAGGGTTACTCAATTTGGAGTAGTTGAGTTGGGAAGAGTAGGAATCGATATGAAAAGATACCTTATGGGTATTGGTTCATGTCTGACTCTTCATGACCCCAAGGACCATACTGTCCTTGGGGTTTTCTTAGCAAAGATATGAGTGTGGTTTTCCATTTCCTTCTCCAACGAATCAAGGCCAACAGAGGTTAAATGGCTTGTCCAATCTCACCCAGCTAGTATGTGTTTGAGGCCACATTTGAATTCAGGTCTTCCTAACTCCAGGAGCAAAGCTCTAGCCACCAAGTCACTGAGCCCTATGGGTAGAGTGTATTAAGAGAGAAATCATGAGTTCTGGGTTTAAGGAATGGTATTTTGCAGGAGAACAATTTACATGATGGCCACCATCATGTAAAGGAAAACACCTGTAAATTATGACAAAGGATTCTGATTGATGCATGCATTAACCATCATGACTTCAGAAGATTAGCAGCCAAGTATGCTGTCCTCCTCTTAAGTCAAAATTGGTTGGTTGTTGTCCATTTTTGAAGAGGACCAAAATGACATCTCTATGCTAGAGTTAAGTTAAGGTGTGCCGACTATGGCTGATCAGACCAATACAAGCTCAAAATGTTCTACCATGAGCTGGACACAAACAGTTCATGTGAACATTTGGGATGGATTTTCAAAATCTGTGCATCTTGCATTTCCTTTGAGCTGTTTCAATTCTGCTTTGCTCATACTGGGCAGTCCTGTGCCAGTGTCTTCCAAGTCACATAATCAAAACCAAAGTTCTTAAGAGAAATTTTGAGTGTCCCTTGTATCACTTTTTCTGATCACCATGTGAGCATTTGTCCTGTATGAGTTCTTCACCCTTTTGGCCGGTCTACATTTTGCATTTGAACAACGTGGCCAGCCCATGGGAGGTGCACTCTCTGCAGCAGAGTTTGAATGGTTGACGGTTTAGTTCGAGTAAGCACTTCAGCGTCTGGTACCTTATCCTGCCAGGTGATCTTCAGAATCTTCCTAAGACAATTAAAAGGGAAGCGACTCAGCTTCCTGGCATGGTGCTGGGATGATGTCTAGGTTTCATGGGCATACAACAATGAGATGGTGGACTAGAGGTGTGCAATGAGGCATGCATTTCCAGACATGGCCAGTGTGTTGAAATTTTTTTTTTAATGAAGGAGGGTTTCTATTTGGGAAGGGGGGCAAGTTAGGGGATGGTGACAGGCAAAAGGAAGATGAAGAAAAAAACATCATTCAAATGCTTAAACAGGACAATGAGATGATCAGAAGGAGGTATAAAGGAATGGGGCAACTTTGTCACTACTACATGGATGATCAAGGGAACACTTTGTTCTTTTAGACTGGGATACCTCCAGTGAAGTTGGGCATGTGCCCTGGTACTTTTCAGTGGGCCACAGGCTTTATCCTCCTCCTGAAGGACATTCACCTTGTTGAGTTGACACTGGAACTCCTGGCCAGAGAAAGGGACTGTATTGAAGATGACTGACCTTAGAGTCGGGAGCAGCCACCCATTCAGTGGGCTCTAAGAAGAACTCAGGAGAAACAACTTGCTCTCTTGCTGTGTCCTTTCTCTTGGAAGGTAGAGAAAGAGAAATCTGATCTCCCACAATACCGATGGAAGGGTGAAACTCATGGCATGAACAAAGAAAAGAAAAAAGTTATTTAGCACTTACTATGGCCAAACTCTGTGCTAAGAGCTCAAGATACAAATGAAAGGATAGACAGTCTCTACTCTAAAAAGAACTCCCATTCTAATGGGGAAGGCAACTTCTATAGGAGGTTTCAGCAGTAAGCCAGATGGAAGGTGTCATGATCCTAGGGTACAGTAACAAAGCAGATGGTAATGCATCCTAATCAATGGTGTTTCCATTGATAAAAACCCTATCTATCTCTAAGATTGAGTCCTTTATTAGGGACAGGATTTTGATGGTGAGGACTTCCTTTTCTTGGTCTTGAGTACTCCTGTTGAAAAGGCAGGGGTATCTGCAGTGGAAGTTGACAGGTCACATGTTCACAAGGACATGTGCCTGTAGGGGCCAGGCTGGAAGCAGGGGAAGTGGTTTGGAGGGTGTTGCTATCCCTGGGATTCTTGACCTTACTTGCCTGTCAGTGATGGTTGATTAGTTTTAGTGGTTAGTGTTAGAGGAAGGCAAGTCCCTTCTTCATAAAGGATGCTCTCCTTTTTGATGGCTCTTGGAGAAGGTCTGGAAGAAGGGCTGGAGGTCTGGAGGGTGCTGCTATTCCTGGGCTTTCTCCACTGAGTTATGAAGCAATGCAGCGATCAAGGTGGGGGAAGGGAGGGTTGACCCAGCCTGCATATGCTACCTCTTGTCTCTCCCTCCAGGGGAGACTCTATGCCTGCCTCAGTGAAGCTGAGTCCTGGCTGCCTTCTGCTTCTTGTCTTCTGCCTGATAATAGGTCAGAGCATGTATACAAAAAAGAACTGAGCATGTGACCAGTTCCATGAGAGGTCCCCTAGGCCAACAACTCAAGAAATACCCTGACAACTTTCCTTACATAAAATGTTTTAAAAAGCCTCCTAGAAGTAACAGAAATTCATGGTTTCATATACAACTCCATTTTTTTGTTCTTTGTATATGGAAACATTTGTGCTTGTTAATGATTATTAAATTCATAATAAAAAAGAATTTAAATTTCAGAAATGATGATTTGGTTAGTGGGGTACTAATGAAGATGCGGTCAGAGGTTCATAGGACCATGGATTTATATATAACCTCAGAGGACACTTAGTCCAATCACCACATTTTACAGATGAGGAAAATAAGGCTAAGATAGGGGAAGTAAAATGTCCAAGACAGCATAGAGAGGACTGGTCAGTCCTAGAACCTTGGTCCTGGGAGAGAAAGTCAGGATTATAGCCCAGGTTTTCTGACAGCAAACTAGCACTCTTTCCTTGAGACCACTGAACTCAGGAACCCTGGGTTATAACATCCACCCTGTTACAACTTTGTGTGACCAGAGACAAATGACTTCTCTAAACAAGTGTGTGTGGGTGTGTGATGTCATCTGGGCTGTACTAAACAATTTCTGAGATCCCTTTCTTGCAACACAAACATTGTATGTTCTAGTTGTAAGTCTACATTCTAAGTCCCTCCCCAGTTCTGACATTCTGTGTTCTAAGGGCTCTCCCATCTCTGATATTCTGTGTTCTAAGGACCCTCCCAGCTCTGACATCCTGTGTTCTAAGGCCCTCCCAGCTCTGACATTCTCTGTTCTAAGAGCCCTCCCAGCTCTGACATTCTGTATTCTAAGGGCCCTCCAAGCTCTGACATTCTCTGTTCTAAGGCCCTCCCAGCTCTGACATTCTCTGTTCTAATGTCCCTTCCATCTCTGATGTTTTATTTTAAGGGCTATACACCAAAGAAAGGTTTGAAAGAAACAGGAATGATCAATCTCTTTGTTACAATTGAGGAAACATGCCGGAGAAGGAACAACATGCTAAGAGCTCCCATTCTGATGGTAATTTATAGTCAATAATAATTTCTCATTACATGAGTGTCAGTGTGGTAGAGTGGATAGAAAGCAAGCGTCACAACCAAGAAAAGCTGGGTTAAAGTCTTGCCTCTTACTTCTACTGGTTGTGTGACCCTGGACAAGTCATTTGACTTCTCAGTACAGTTCTCTAAGACTACAGACTAAAGAGGGCACTAGTCTGCCTTGGGAGAGGGTGTTTTCTCACCTGAGGATTCCCTCTATCATTGAAATCACAAGTCTAGACCTCAGCCCCTTTCCCTTTCCTCCTAACATCCATGTGAAACAAGGAGTATTTTAGAGAGGAGAAATGGAGGCTGGGGGTGCAGAGGGAATTACTTCCCTATGATTACAGGTGTAGCACATGATGAAATCAGGACTCAAACCTACATCTCCTAATTCACAGGCAAATGTACTGGCCATGACAGCAGGTTCATTTGAGAGTCAGTGTGCTGTAACAGAAAGATCTGGTGTCTGAGTCTAAGAGACCCACGTTCAAGCATAACCCCTGACATCTGCTCTCTGTGTGACCCTGCTTGAGTCACCTACCATTGAAGGGCCCTTGCCAGCTCGCTCCCTGAGACCATAAGAGCTTTGCCGATCATCATTGATGGGAGGGATTTCCTCACAAGGAGATCCCTATATGAATGAAATCAGAGGTCTGGGTAAAAAAATCAAATAGTAAAATCAAATGGGTGCTCACTGGGCCAGGAGGGAAGCTTGCAAAAGAAACTGGCTTTCCCAACTCTTAGCCCAAAGCACTCACCATGGCAAGCCCATCCCCCTCTCCTGGCCTTTGCAAATGGTCCAGTTTTTCTGGGAATGGTTTGCCTTCTTCTGACTTCCTGCTGACCTTGGCCCAGGTCCCAGCTGTGAGAAGCACCATTCATGCATGTCTTTGGTCTGGCCATCTTTTTATTCTTATTGGTTCATACTTACAAGGAACTCACTAACCAGCCTGGTGGAGTCCAGTGCTGTTTGGATAGAGGAGACAGGATTAGTGGGTGGAGGGGGAGGAAAGAACTTGACACAGCCTTCATTTGTTATACCATTGACTCATGGGACAATCCCCTTAATCTGATTCTCTACTTCTAAGCCAAAATTGTATAATATGACCTCTTCTGAACAGAGGGTCATTCCTCACATAGGATACTCCATCTCCCATCTCCAGGCCTTTGCACAGGCTATTTTCTTGACCTGGAATGTCTTCCCTCCTTACCTCCATCTCACAGAATACCTTTCTGCCTTCAAGACCCAACTCAAGCATCACTTTTTACAGTAGAACTGTCCTATTCCCCACCTCTCCCAGCTCTGTTTCTTTCTCTGTCTGTCTCTCTGACTAAATCATCTTGTATTTCATGAGCCACTTTGTATATATTCCTATTTATTCTATTGACATTTATGCTGTTTTTGACATCTTCCTCAGTTTCCTTAACTGAAAAATGGGGACACAAATAGTATAGATACTAATAGGATAAAATGGGATAGTATTTGTGAAGTGCTTACTTAGCACAGCGCCTGGCACAGAGCAAACACTTAATGAATGTTTGATTCCTTCCAATATAGTTAGAGCCATCCTAAATCTAAACTCTTTATGAGTAAGGATTGTTTTACTTATTGTATTTGTGTCATTACCTAGCCAAATGTTAGCCATGCCTTATTGTAGGCAATTAATAAATGTTTATTTATTGATTAATTGGTTGAATTTAGAGTTGCAACAGACCTTAGAGATGAACCAATCGAACCCTCTCATTTTCTGACCAAGAAACTGAGACCCAGAGGGGAAAAAAATGGACTTGCCCAAAGTCATACAGAATAAAGGCAACAGGGCTGAGATCTGAACCCAGCTCAGTGGTATAGTGGATAACACACCAGACCTGGAGTCAGGAAGACTTGAGTTCAAATCTGCCCTCAGACACTTACTAGTTGGGTGACCCTGGGCAAGTCACTTAATCTTATTTGCCTCAGTTTCCTCATTTGTAAAATGAGCCAGAGAAGAAAATGGCAAATCCCTTCAGTAGCTTTGTCAAGAAAACCCCAAATGGGGTAATGGAGAGAAGGACACAACTACAATGAAGTTATTGTGTATGTTGCTTTCCTGTTTCTTATCCTTCCATACTTTTATGTATTTATCACTTTCATAATTTCTGACAGTGTATCACATTCATGTGCCACAACTTGTTTGGCCACCCCTCAATTGATGGACATCTGTTTTGTTTTCAGTTCTTTTCTATCGATAAAAAAAAAACTGCTTCATATTTGGTGGATATGGAATCTTTGTTTTTGTCATTGATCTCTTTGGAGTATATGCCTAGCATTGGAAACTCTGGGCCAAAGGGTACGGACACTTTCTTAGTATAAGTTTGAATTCTTTTCCAGAATGATTGTATTAATTCACAATCTAATGAACAATACCTTGTTATGCCTGTTTTTCTACAATATCTCCAACATTGATTAGGCCCATCTTTAAAAATGCATTTTCAAGACTATAATGAAATAAATAGCAATAAATGTAAGGAACACAGCAAAAGATATAGAACGAAATGAAGACAAAGTCATTACATCCTGAATAATGTGCAGAGTGAGGAACAAATTATGGAAACCAGAAAAACTATGCAAAAGAAAATGATAAGGAAGCATAATTTATGGGATGCAACTAAGGCAATGCTCAAAAGTATTATTTAAAACATATTACAGAGCAGAAAAAAGAATCAATAAACTGAGCATGAAGTTTTTTAAAAAATAGAAAAAATCAACAAATAGCTGCCTCAAAATAAGCAGAAAATAAAAACCTTGAAAATCTGAGAAGCATAGAAAATTAAAAACTAAAAGATGACAAAAATGATCAACTAAACTAACAGCTTGGATGAACAAGAACAATAAAATTTTGGATAATAGTGAAAAAGAGAGAAGAAAATCAAATGACTGAAAACAAACAAATATGGTGAATTAATACATAGAGGAAATAAAAAGAATTCTCAGAGACTACAGTGCATAACTGGATTCTAGCAAAGAAAAACACAAAATATTCAAACTAACAAATTAAAGCAATTAAACAATCCAGATTCAGAAGGAGAAATCAAGTAACCTGTAAAGGAGCTATCAAAACCTGGGGGTAGGGGAACATGATGCAGATGGATTTGCAAGTCAATTTTATCAAACATTTGAAAATTAATGAATACTTATGGTAAAAAAAATAATTGAGAAAGAAATATACCTTACCAAACTCCTTTTATGAGACAAATTTGGTCTTCATATTTAAACCAGGAAGGGCTAAAACAGAAAAAGAGAATTATAAACCATTTTCATGAATGAAAATTGATATAAACATTTTAAATAAAACTATAGCAATGTATCTAAAGAATAGCAGACTCCAACTAAGTTGGATATTTACTGTGCATGCAAGGGTGTAACAGTAGAAAAGCAGCTAGCATGATTAACCAAATAACAAAGCAACATGGTTATTGGAGTAAATAACAGAAAAAGCCTTCAACAAAATACTATACTTTTTTCCTAGTTGCTATGCCTGTCCTAGAAAATACCCTGTATTTATTTTGTATGTACTTAAATTTGTATCTGTCATCTGCCCTGATAGAATATAATCTTCTTAAAGTCATGGACTATTTTATCTTTGTCTTTCCATCCCTAGCACAGTGATGGTTACATAATGCTTATTGAGCTTAAATATTTAAGCAAAAGTGTTTAACTCTTTATAAAAGAGATTACCCTAAGATCATAGATATGGTAGAGATCTTCTTTAGTATGATCAGAAAACTATATCTAAGGTCGTGAGCCAGCATTATATATAGTGGAGAAATGCTGGTAGGTAGGTATTGGTAGGTATTGGTAACCCAATAAATACAGAGGAAAAGAAAAGATGCTCCTTTCCCTACTATTATTATTATTATTATTATTTTAACATAGTTATAAAAATTCCAACTATAGCAATAAGACAAGAGACAGAAATTAAAAGACTAAACCTCACAAAGAAAAGACAAAATTATCCCCTTTTGCAGAAGACAGTACAGTTTGCTCAGAAAACCTCAGAGAATTAGTGAAGAAAATAATGTATGTATTTAATAGCTTCAATAAAGTAGTAGTATGTGAAATAAATTCATTAAAATAATCACCATTTCTACACAGTACTAACAAAACCTAGAATGAAACAATAAAGAAATGCCCTTTAAAATAATTTGCAAAATGCATAACATACTTGTGAATTAATCCATTCAGGACTCAAATAAATACAACTTAAAAACCCTCTTTCCAGAAATAAAGGAAGAATTAAATAGTTGAAGAAACATTCATTGTTTATGACCAAAACAGTATAATAAAATGATGCTAGCAAAATTAATTTTAATTAATTAATTTGATAACTGGTTAGTAAATAAATTATTATAATCAATCAGCATAATACTATATATTGATAGATAATATAAATATGGAAATAAATAATAAATCCATTTGGTAAATGTTTAATAATTTAATTTAAAATTAATTTCTATTAGTGCTTTATCAATCAAATTACTGAAGAGTTGCTTTATAGACTTAGACCTAATAATAACAAATTCATTTAGAGGAATAAAATTCATCTGGAGGAATCTCAAGGGGCATAGATGAATGAATAGATCATAACCTCACCAGATCTCAGACTGTATAATAAAGTCATATTCATTGGAAGTATTCGGTACTCAAATGGAGAGTGGGAAGGAGAAAAAAGACAACAAGCATTTATTAAGCACCTATTATGTTCCAGGAACTGTGCAAAGTACTTTACACATATGAGTTTAACTGGAATGGATCCATGATGCCTTCATTGTGTTTATTTCCTCCAGGAATTCAGATTTCAATTCACCTCTGCATGCCCATTTGGGGTAACTCTTATTCATGTGGTCTCACAAGTTCACCACAAGGAAATCATTGGGGGCTTGATCCATTTTCTCATGATATTATGAGGATAAAGATGGAAAATGATAAGTGGTCATTAGTTTAACTTAACCTCTTATCACTCAAGGCAACTCTCAAAAACCATAGGTTGCAGAGATGATGCTGATCTGCATTGATAGAGCGAGTTTCCTCTCCTGAGAATTTCTTATAGTAGTGAAATCACAGCTCTTGTCCCCATCCTCATTGTCAGGATACTAATGGAGCGTATGTTCTTTCTCCTAGCTATCCCTTGTGATCAGCCCATCTTTTGTTAGGATCAGATATTCACTTGATAACATCCTTTACCCTTATTATTCTTTGCAAATCTATTTGTTACTGATCAAAAGTTAGAAAAAAAAAAGTGTATCAGTGGATCTCATTAGATAAGCAACAATCAGAATCATAGTAGTTTAGTGTTTGAAAATCACAAAAACACAAACTACTGGGGAAAATACTATGTGCCAAGAGCTGTAGGGGAAACTACCAATCAAATTACAAACCATTTGGTTTGTCAGAAAATCAGTTTAGGCGAGTTTCTTGTACCACATATCATAACGGTTCTAAAGGGACAAACAACCTTATATCATAAACAATTAGAGGATGATAGAAGGAAATACCTTTTACAACTTTTAAAGCAAGGGATCATCATCATCAAAATAAAACAGACAATTTCAATTTTTTAGCATTTAAATGCTTTGGCACAAACTAAATCAGTGTCTTTAGAAAAAAAATTAAAACTCAATTGTGAAAAAAAGCTTTACATCAGATATCTCACATAAAAGCCTATCTTCAAAGTATTTAGGGAATTTACACACATGTGTAAAACCAAAAGCCATCCCCCAACAGATAAGTGGTCAAATAATATAACAAAGTTCTCAGAACAATAATGGCATACTATTAGCAGCCATGTGAAATATTGCTCCAAATCACTAATAATAACTGATATAACAATGGAAACAACTCTAATATTCCACCTCACATTCCACCTCAAAAAACATGTTTGTGAGATCATAGGAAGATAGGAGCACTAATACTAATACACTAATTAGGCAAGCTATGAATTGGTCCTACCATACTGAAGTTACTGACTGAACTATTCATATATTTTGACCCAAAGGTCCCACTCCTTATCTCAAAGAGATAAGGACTGAAAGGAATACTCTATATGTGTCAAAGTATTCATTACAGTGTAACTTACTGGATAGAAAGGTGGCCTTAGGGATAGGAAGACCTGGGTTCAAGTTCTGCATGTACAACACACTGGCTCTTTTTCTAGCTGCATTGATTTTGTTTATGCCAAAACTTTTTAATTTTATGTAATTGAAATTATCAATTTTATCTTTTGTGATGGTTCCTATCCCTCTTTAATTAAAAATTATTCTCCCATGCTCATTGATTGGGAAATGGCTGAGCAAGTTATAGGATATGAAGGTGAAAAAATACTATTATGCTTTAAGAAATGATGGAGAGGATGGTTTCAGAAAAACCTGGAAAGAATTATGTGAACTGATGCAAAATGAAGTGAGCAGAACTAGGAGAATAACATACAGAGTAACAGTAATATTGTAAAGATGATCAACCATAAAAATTTTAGGAACTCTGATCAATACAATGATCTACCACAACTCCAAAGGACTCATGATGAAAAATGCTATCCACCTCCAGAGAGAGAATTGATGAACTCTGAGTACATATTGAAGCATGTTTTATTTCTTTTCTTTATTTTCCTTACCTTTTGGAGGGGGGTGGAAGGTGGGGGAAGGGGAAGAGAGAACATGGCTAATGCAGAAATATGTTTTGCCTGACTCCATATGTATAATGATTTTTTTTAATTAAAGGAGCCATCCCTTGGCTTACATCTTAATCAGTCTTAATCACTGAAAGGGTGTTGCCTCGGTCAAAGAGAGAATTCAGAAAGACCTTAGCTTAAAAAGGCCAAGGTATTCTCCTGCATCCTGGGCCAGTTGTCCAGCTCTATATCTGACCACTGGAATCAGATCACTCCAGAGGAGAAAGTGAGGCTGGTGACTTTGCACAGTCCTCCCTCACTTAAAACCAATTCACTTGCAAGTCACCGAATCATCTTTCTGATGTCATGGTCCTCTTTGAGAATGAAGGACAAACCACAACCACAAGTATAATGGGTATTGTATTTTTTGCCTGCTCAAAAAAAAAAGAAAAAAAAGGAATTTACCTTCTAGCCCTCAGTTATGGAAGATATTTCCTTCCACTGTCCTCTACCACATAGTGGTTGTGTGACTCTAGACAGTCATCTCTCAATGCTCCAGGTAACTAAGATTATAAATTGCAGAGAATGTGGTGAACTTCAATTGGCAGGGAAAGTCCCTCACCTGGTGTTCCCTGCATCAGTGAAACTAAATTCTGACCAGAAAAAGTGACAAATATGAGGATTTCAGAGACTTGTATGAAGTGATACATAGTGAGGTAAGTAGATTCAGGAAAGCAATATTCATGAGACTCCAAGAATACAGATGAAAACAACATTGAAAGAAACTCAAAAGCTTTATGATTATAATGACCAATATTTACCCCTGAAGAAAAAAAAATGAGGAAATGCACCACCCTTCTTTCAATGGAGAGGTGGGGGACTCTTTCTATGGAATGCTACCTATTGAGCAGATGTTGTCACAGTCTTGGTTGTTTTTGCTCACCTAATTTTCTTTGTAACATGAGAAGACAGTGTGGGGAGGAGTGGAGGCAAGGGAAGGATATATCTAAATATGACTGTGACATAAAAATAAAGGGCATCATTTAATTATGATTATGATTATGATTATTATTTGCTTTTTGGAGGGCAATTGGGGTTAAGTGACTTGCCCAAGGTCACTAAGGCTAGTATAGTCAAGTGTCTGAGGTCAGATTTGAACTCAGGTCCTCCTGACTCCAGAGCCAGTGCTCTATTCACTGTGCCACTTGGCCACCCCTCTTTAATTATTTTTAAAAGAAGAAATTCAAATTGTCAACAACTATATGAAAAATGTTCCAAATAATTAATTACAAGAAAAATGCTAATTAAAACAATTCTGAGGTTTCACTTTCTATCCATTAAATTATAAAGATAGTAAGCAATGGAGATAGCCCAAATTGGAGCTGTTGAAAGACAGATACACAGCTGATCTTCAATATTCTGGCATTTAATTTTTGCTACTTCAAGCTTTTGATTTTATGAGTAGCCTCATTTTCACTTTTTGCATTGGCAGCTGCACACACTTGCAGCTGTGCACGGGAGAGAAAAAATGAAAGGCATGATGCATGCAAATCCATGGAGCAGCTGGTATCCTACTAGATGCTTCACTAGTCTTATTCACTGTTCCATTATAGAATAAAGAGCTCCCATGCATTCATCGCCCATTTTCTTTGTTTTGTCTTTAAAACTCGAGTTTTATGTTGCAATTATGTCCCAAAACAGAGTGCAGCCTTCACAAGCTCTGATGCCATCCACCAAATGTGAAGGACAGAATGTTGGAGGTAGTGTTGAGACCTCACCAATTTCTTCTGACAGAAGTAACTATAGTCCCAGCACTCTCTTCCTTGGTTTTCGAGGGGCAACCAAGGTAGAGAGATTTACTGCAGTATAGCACAACACCCTCATGCCATCATCTGACATAGTGGAAGGTAAGAGTCAGGTTAAAAAAATGTTTTATTTTATTTTATTTTTTGCTTTTTGGAGGGCAATTGGGGTTATGTAACTTGCCCAAGGTCACATGGTTAGGTTTTTTTTGTTTGTGTGTGCATTAAGTGTCTGAGGCTGGATCCGAACTCAGGTCCTTCTGACTCCAGGGCCGATGCTCTACTCTCTGCACCACCTAGCCTCCCCTAAAATGTTTTACTTTTAAGAATTTTATTTGCTGTACAGCATTTATGATATTCTAGATTTCATGTGTTATAAAAAGTGAATATTATCTGAAATCAATGTTTTTTTTTAATCGAGATGTTAGTGCAAAAAGTCACAGAGTCTAGGGAATGACTCATGACAAAAAATGTTTTTCACATTTACCAATTTTATTCTGCGTATTTCATTTTATGAGTTATTTCATGGTTACTGTGTTAGGAAAATTATCAGAATCAATGTTTTGTTAAAAAGAATTCTATGAAGAAAGGTATAGTTTCCATAATCTCTAATAAAATATTATAGTTTTTAGCAGTCATGGGAAGCTAATTTACCCTTATTTCCCATAGGTTCAACATATCAACATTCACATTTTTTGCTTTGCACCATTTTCTAGGAGCATTACCCCTGTGAAAATTGAGGATTAACTGTATTAATACACTATTGGTGGAATTGTGAATTGCTCTATTATAGAAAACAATTTGAAATTTCTGAGAAAAGTCATTAAAATTTTCATGCTTTTCAAATTATTGTTATCACTACTGAGCACTTAGCCAAGGTAAATTGAAGGCAGAAGATAAGATCTTATATACACCAGAGTAGTCATAGAAGCATTTTGTAGTTGTAGCCAAAAAAAAAAAAAAAACCCAAAAAACTGGAAAAAAGTGGGTGCCTATTGTTTGGGGAATAGTTGAATAAATTGTGAACTAGGAACATAATAACATCTCCTGGCACTATAAGACACTATAAATACAAAGAATTCAGAGAAACGTGAGAAGAGTCATATGAACTGATGCAAAATAAATAGAATTTAAAAGTATTTTAGTTAAATAAAACCAAAAGAAAAGTGACTTTAATAATGTAAATGACATCATCATTAAAAGCCAACTGAACTTAAATTAATTGTCATGGCCAATCTTGGTCCTTGGAGTATAGATGATGAAACATAATTTGTTCCTCTTATACTCTCCAAGATTCTCTCATGACTGATCACAGCCCAATGCTGAAGAAAGTGAGGAACAAGTGGATGCATCAGGGAGCTCTGTCCAGTTGTCTGGGACAGTAAAAAGCTGGTGTTTGGGTGTCCCAGGTCAGAATGATGTCATACTAGTTGCCTTTATCCCAATAAGGCAAGCTCAGAAAGTGCTCTGAATGTAGAGACATACTCTTGGATACCATGTCAAGAGATGGAAATGTAGACACTCTAATGTCTAATGTCCTAAGGCTCTGATAAAGCTTAAGATCTTGGGCAGTAGGAAGCACACTGGGAGTGGAGCTATTGAGAGTGAGAGTGGGGACAGTGGGCCAGTGTTTTTTGGGAGGTAATCAGGGATAAGTGAATTGCCCAGGGTCACACAGCTAGTAAGTGAGGTAAGATTTGAACTCAGGCTCTCCTGATTCCAGGGCTGGTGCTCTTCCCACTATACCACCTACCTACCCCTAAATCTCACTTCATTTTTATTTTTTTTTTTGCTTTTTGGAGGGCAATTGGGGTTAAATAACTTGCCCAAAGTCACACAGCTAGTAAGTTTGTCAAGTGTCTGAGGCTGGATTTGAACTCAGGTCCTTCTGACTCCAGGGCCCGGTGCTCTACTCACTGTGCCACCTAGATGCCCTGAAATCTTACTTTAACAAAATTCATCCTTTCCAACAAGCATCTTAAAAAAGAATCAAGAGATGTCTATTTATCTTACTGATTAGGGTACAAATAGTAGTGAAAAAAGCTCTGAGTAGGAGCAGGGTGAATCGTGGAGTGGAATAATAGACAAACCGAGACCACTGAGGCAAGAAAAAGAAAAAAATTTATTACGAGTTCGAACCCGGGTCCCACCATACATTTTAGATGGAGGACCCCGAGTGTCTCCTCAGGTGTTTTTTTATACAATTATGAGGGGAAAGCAGGAAGTACTGAGCTCACTGATTGGCTTAGTGAGTTCAGCTAATTCTTAGAGACAAGGAGCTGGCGGGAAATGATTGGCTAGCAGACTTAGTTGAGTCTTGGAGATAGAGGCTTGATGCCAACTTCATGGGCTATAGGGGAGGGGTGAGAGCAAACAGGTGAATCGTGGATAGCAGTTGAGGCAGTTGACTCAGTTCCCGAATCTTATAGGTCAACATGACATTGTGGTTAGGGTTGGGAAAGCATGCATTCTTCAAGAAAAAACAAGGTTATTCTATAATCTCCTGAGGTTTGGCCCCATTTCATATTTGGCTCCATTTCACAGGGGACCCTAGCTGGGTGTAATAAGTACTTGATATGGCTGGGCCTAAATTTTCTTGTGTGTTGGACTGTCACCCCTAAGTTTCTTCCAGCTTCAAATCTATGAAACCATAGATGGAGGTCCTGTCAGGTACAGTCTCTCCATTGCTTCTGGCCCCCTGAAACTGAGGATCTCTTCCTGGTCTCCCCCAGCTGCTGGTGTCCCCCTCTTTCCAGCTCAAAAATGATGCTTCATCTGGATATTCTTCGATGAGCACCTGCTGTCTTCCCCGATGCAATGTGAGCTTCTCAAGGGGAAGAACTGTTTCTTTCTTGTCCTTGTAATCCCATAACCTAGCTCAGCGCTTGGCACATAGTAGGTGCTTATAGCATTTACTTATGGATTGATTTATGGATGCCCTAATCCATATGGATCTTTGATGGATTTGTTCAGGATCTTCTTATCATTTCAGGCATGTCTCACTCTTCATAACCCCATTTTTTGGGGTTTTCTTGGCAAAGATATTTCAGTGATTTGCCATCCCCTTCTCCAGCTCATTTTACAGATGAGGAAATTGAAGCAAACAGGGTTAAGTGATTTGCCCAGGGTAACACAGCTAGTAAGTGTTGGAGACTGGATTTGAACTCAGTTCTTCCTGACTCCAGGCCAGGCACTCTATCTACTGTGCCATCTAGCTGCCCCTTGCCACCTTGGTTTTCTGATGGATTTGTTCAGGATTTTAGATAGATATAAATTCCCTTAGTGCCAGTCCTCTAATGTTATGATGGCAGCAAGACAGTAAAAAGATGGAGCCCTTTACCTGGAGTGACAAAGGCTTGAGTTCAAATCCTGCCTCAGGCACTTAGTAGCTTGTAACCCTGGGCAAGTCCCTTAACCTCAGTCTCAGTTTCTTCATCTGTAGAATGGGGATGATAATAGTAACTCCTACCTCCCAGGGTTACTGTGAGGGGGTTGTGTAAATGCTTGCAATGACTATTATTAGAAAGGAAAAGGACCAGACTAGGAGCACCAAGCCCATATAGGATGTTATTGCAATAATTTGGCTGAGAAGAGGCAAGGCCTATAACAAGGGTGGTGGGCACTACGTGAGAGAGATTTTAGAAGTCAAAAGCACTTGGTTTTTTTTTTGTTGTTGTTGTTTTGTTTGTTTGTTTTTTTTTTTTTTTGGAGGGCAATTGGGGTTAAGTAACTTGCCCAAGGTCACACGGCTAGGTTTTTGTTTGTGTGTGCGTTAAGTGTCTGAGGCTGGATCCAAACTCAGGTCCTTCTGACTCCAGGGCTGGCGCTCTACTCACTGAACCATAGCCGCCCCCAAAAGCACTTGTGAACTCATTCTTCTGGTGGGGTAAGAAAGAGGGAGAAGTTGGGGGAGGCTAGGTGGTATAGTGAATGGAGCACTGGCCCTGGAGTCAGGAGGATCTGAGTTCAAATCTGGCCTCAGACACTTAACACAAAAACTAGCTGTGTGACCTTGGGCAAGTCACTTAACCCCAATTCCCCTACCTTCCCCCATCCAAAAATAAAAAAAGAGGGAAAAATCAAATGTGATTTGGAACTTTTGAGCCCTGTAAGTGGAAAGATGGCAGTGCCATGAGCAGAAATAGGGAGGTTTCAGGTGGGAGGGAGTGGAGGAGGAGGGAATATGACAAGTTCATTTTCAGACAAATTGAATTGAAGACACTTGGGGAGCTATCCACGTAGAGGTGTCCAACATCGAATAATTCACTCCACTCCTTTGTGTCTCATTTCTTTATCCATATAAAGTATAGAATAACACTGCCCAGGCCATGATTAGTGAGTCAGTGTTTATTAAGTGCTTTGAGATCCTCTAATAACAAGAAGAAGGTGGGTACAGAGGATTATTACTGTTAATAAAATACCAATGATAAAAATGATGATGGGTCTAGGTTTATGAGCCACCTGTGCCTGAAGGTCTCCGCTCATCTTTTAAAAGCACCACTAAAATAATAATTAACATGGCAACAGGGTGAGTGGACGGCTAAGACAGGTTGGTCCTGGTGGAGAATTCTCCTGAGGTGACCCCTCCTTCCTTGTACCTCATCTTTCCTAGCCCTGGGAATGCAAAATGCCCCTGGGATAAGACACTGAGAAACTTAGTGCCAGGAAAGGGGCAGAATCTTGTAATGTCAGGATCCCTTGATGCAGAAACATCAGAGCTTTAATCTACTTTATGATTTTGGGCCTCAGTTGCATTATCTAGAAATATCTATCCATTAATGGGAATAAAAAACCCCAGAATCTCACCTGTCTGAAGGCAGGGCATGGACCAGATAATCTTTTGAGTTCCTTGTGACCTTAAAAGGTATGATTCTGTGACTGCCTTAAACCCCACACTTGTTCCTCTGCCTCTCTTAACACTGGCTCCTTAGATAGGGAAGAAATTCTGTGATTTAATATTCATTTAAATTTTTCATGCATAATATATACCCACAATGTATCCACAGACCTTGATGACAAGGTTGGAATACGTATTTGTGTATTATAGATATGTTACAAGTATAATGTAGTTGCTGTGATAGGATGTATTTCAAACATATACCCAAAGTACTTTAGCAACTGATTTACCTCCCTACATTGGCAGTATGGGATGGCAGAATGAGATTGAATTGGAAGTCAGAAGACAGCTTCCAGCCTTGCTTTTGCCTCTAACTGTGTGACCTTGGTTCTTTACCCTTTCTGGATCTCCATTTCCTAGATCTCTATAATGAATCAGTTGGATTAGAGTATCCCTAAGGTCCCTGCTGCCACCGGCCACCTGGCCTCCAAAACATTAGCTCCACACCTCACCTTCACCTCTACCCCAGGGGAGACTAATTAAACACCAAGCTAGGGGATGGTGCAAAGATGGCCTTGTTGAAGAGGGAGGGTGGGTAAATCATCTGTCCCCCGACCAACAAGGGCTCAGACACTAGGATTGTAGTGGATCTGGCAACCCAGATTGGCCTCTGTATACCTGGAATGGTTGGTCAGGGGGTCTCAGGCTTCAGAGCCTTAAACCCCACACTTGTTCCTCTACCTACCCTTACCCCTCCCCCCAAGCCTGCCTCGGAGAAGAAAATCAAATCAAAATCCTAGCTGGGACCTTGGGCACACCTCCATTTCTGAGAAGGATGGGCCGACTTTTAAATTCTAAGTGAGCATATAAACCTCAAAAATCAGCAAAGACCAGAAATCAAGACTTATGTATTGTTTTCTCAATTGTCTAGACTTAAGAAAGGGCCCATACTATAGAATAGTCTTAAAAGTGTTCAGGGTGTACATTTTCCCCCAAGACATTTGTTAAACCTCTATCAGCACATCCCTAGATGTGATACCCTTCAATCCAGCATGCGTTGCAAAATCTTTTTTGCCTCTCCTAATCCCTGTGACTCATGGGGGAAGGCTGCCTTTCCTTCCAACCCTCCCTGATCCTTCATCCCCATCTGATTCAGCCCTGTCCTTCCTGTGTTCTTGTCCAACTCTGCCTTCCCTTTTCTCTGTGTCCCCCAAGCCACAGTTTCTAGGATCCTAGATTCAGGACCAGAAGAAATCTTAGAAGGCATCAAGCCCAGAGGTCTCATTTTACAGAGAAGGAAACTGAGGCCCAGAGAAGTTAAGTGACTTGTCCAGGGTCATATAGCTATTAGGCATCTGAGACAAGATTTGAACTCAGGTCTTTCCAGTGGCCAATCTACTATATCAACTGGCTCTCTGGTTCTACTGTCACCCAGCTGCCTCCTTGTACTCTTTCAGTCTTCAAATGAGATGATACACAGAAAGCATTTTGCAAACCTTAAAGCATTATACAAATGCTAGCTATGAGGAGGAGCTTGATGATGGTGATTCTAATGATGGAAACTTATGAAGATGTGGAGACCCTCCCCGAGAAGATTTCATGTCCTCAGTCCTATCCAAGACAATGTATCTTTGCTCATGGCCCCGATAGACTGACCAAGGGAAAAGATAAGACTTACTCCTTATTCCTCACTGCCATTCCCATACCCTCCTGCTGCTCACCATCACTCCTTTGAGGTTCCCTCCACCCAGATAGGTGACCCTATCTAGATCCAGGTGGTAGTAATCTGCTTGCCCACAGGCCATTTTTTCTTCTTCTTCAAGAAGTAGTTGGTTCATAACCTTCCTCTGAACACTAACCTTCCTCCTTATATTTGGGAAATTTGAATGAATGAGTGATAGAAAAAAAGTATTTATTAAGTAAGCTCTGTCCCCACAGCTTTTAAGTGGCTCAGGTTCTTTAAGGGATTATGACAATCCCCTTGAACAGCCAGGCTTTTCAGTCCACTAATTCCCGTACCCCTCCAGGCCCTGCATCATCACTTTGGGGCAGCCACACACTAGAATAGTTTATACACAGGAGTGTCCTGGAACCAGCTTTCACAGCTGAAGAGCACCTACTGTTGAATTTTCAGTTGACTCTTTACACCACGGAAATGATTATTTTATTGGTTGTCTAGACTTAGCTCCATGGTCTGGTCAAACTGGTCTACATATTGTTGCTCCCAGAGAACATTCCATCTCCCAACTCTTATTGTTGCTCCCAGGGGACATTCCATCTCCCACCTCTGCCTTCACACAGACTTTTCCCCATACCTGGGGTGCTTTCCCTCCTCCTTCTGTCTCTTGTAATTCCTGTTTTTCTTCAAAGCTTAGCTCATGTGCCACTTTTCATTAAGGCTTGGGCTAAAGCCTTTCATGATTACTCCTAGATCCTCATGCTTTATATAGACCTATATCTAACTGTACACACTGCCCTTCTGGGATAGATTGTAAGCTCTCTGAGAGGAGGGTTTCTTTCATTATTCTGCATAGCATATAGCAGGCACTTACCAAAAACTTGTGGGTTGATTGATGGATTGATTGAACCTATGAAGCCATCATTAGATGCTACCATTTCCTCAAGTTATCATCCTCTATCTCTCCTCTTTTTTACAGCCAACCCCCCAAAACTCCCGTCTATGCTCAATGCCTCCAATTCCCTACATTCCACTCCTTGGAGATTTGACTCCTGTGGAAGGGAATGAGAGGGGGGATGATGGAAAGGAGGGCAGGCTGGGGGGGCGGGGAGGGAAGTTGTAAGCACCTACTTTTGAAAAGGGACAGGATCAAAGTAGAGAATAGAACAAGTGGGAAGTGACATAGGAGGGAGGAAAATATAATCAGTCTTTTACAATATATCTACTATGGTAATGTTTTGCATTAGCTACACATGTACAACCTATATTGAATTGCTTTATCTTCCCTGTAGGGGTGGGTGACATACTATTTTACATGTATTTGGGAAATAAGATATACAGGCACTGGGGCATAGAGATCCACCATGCCCTCCTGGGAAAAGTGGAAGAGGGTATGGGGGGAAGATATGGGAGAGAGCAGATTGGAGGAGGGGATATCCTGTGAGACTGCTATTTTGGGGCGGTGGGTAGGAGAAAATCTGGTGGAAATGAATGATGTAAAGCAGAAGTTAATAAAGCATTTGAAAAATTAAAGAAAATAATAGAACAAATAAAAGAGATTTGACTCCTGATCCCACCATGGCATGGAAACATCTCTCCCCAGGCTTAAGAATTATCTCTTAGTTAAATTCACTACCAGCACTTTTTTTTTTTTTTTTTTTTTTTTTTTGCTTTTTGGAGGGCAATTGGGGTTAAGTAACTTGCCCAAGGTCACACAGCTAGGTTTTTGTTTGTGTGTGTGTTAAGTGTCTGAGGCCAGATCTGAACTCAGGTCCTTCTGACTCCAAGGCCGATGCTCTACTCACTGTGCCACCTAGCCGCCTCTACCAGCACTTTTTCAGTCCCCAGTCTTCTGGATCTCTCTGCTTTGGGCACAGTTGGCCAACCTTTCCTCTGGGATAGTCTCTCCTCCCTGGGTTTTTGCAACTCTGCTGGTTCTCCACCTTCCTGTCTGACCAATCTCGATCTCTTTTGGTGGACAATCATCCATGTTTCTGTGCCTAGACCCTAAGGTTCTCCCCAGGGCTCTCATCTCTTTATTCTCTTTCTACTCCCACCAATTCAATTATTTTCTCTATCTAAGCTCTAGTCCCCCATTACCAGTTATCTCTAGGTCAAAATGAGCAAAACAGGGCTTACTCTTTCCCCTTAAACTCAATCTTTCTAGTTATCTGGTTCTGTCAAAGGAACCATCATCCTTCCAGTCACTCAGGTTTGATCAATCAAACTCGAAGCCTCACTTTACCTTGTCCCACACATACAACCAGTTGCCAGATCTCACCAATTCTCTCTCCATGACAACTTTTGCATCTGTCCCATTCTCCTCATTCACCCAGACACCACCCTAGTTCAGGACCTCACCACCTTTCACCTGGACTATTGTAATACTCTCATAATTGGTCTTCCAGTCTCTGATTTCTACCCTCTCCATTCCATCTTCCAAATAGCTGTCAAATTGATATTCCTAAAATGTAGGCATGATTAGGTTATTCCTCTGTTCAAAAAGCTTCAATGGCTCCTAAGTGAATATAGGCTAATATGTCAACTCCTCTATCTGACCCCTAAAATCCTGCATCATCTGACTCAAACCTATCTTTCCAAACTGAGTCCACACTACTCCCCCTCGTACATTTTATAGTCAAACCAAAACTGTTTATTTTATATTCCGCATATACTATATTCCATGCCTGGAATCCTCTGCCTCCTCACTCTGCCTCCTGGAATTCTTAGTCTCCTTCAAGGCACGGCTTAAGCACCACTTCTTACAGGAAGTCTTTCTTGATTCCTCTAATTTTTAGGGCTGTCCCTCCAAAAACTCTGAAATTACTTTGTATCTGATGTCATATTTACTTATCTGTGTACACATTGTTTCTTATCTGTAGAATAGAAACTTCCTCAAGTCAGGGACAGCTTTGTTTTTATTTTCTCTTTCTATACCTAGGAACCAGCATGGTGCTTGGCATATAATATTGTTGCTGTTCAGTCATTTTTAGTCATGTCTGACTCTTTATGACCCCCCCCATTTGGGGGAGGGGTTTCTCACAAAGATACTGGATTGGTTTGCCATTTCCTTCTCCAACTCATTTTACAGATGAGGAAACTGAGGCAAAATGTTTTTTTTTTTTGCCCAGAGTCACACAGACAGTATCTGAGGTCAGATTTTAACTTTAACTCTTCCTGACTCCAGGCTTGATGCACTGTGCCCCTAGCTGACCCAAACATGTATTAGGCACCCACTATGTGCCAGGTGTGTAAATCACCTCACAAATATAATCTCATTTGATCCCTACAACAACCCTGGCAGGTAAGTGCTATTATTATCCCCATTTTTCAGTTATGGATTTGAACTTGGGTCTTCCTGACTCCAGATTCAGTGCTCAAGTCACCGTACCATCTACCTGCCCTATATTATATTGACATATAATGGATATTTAATCAATGATTGTTGTATTGGATTATTCAGCTCTGAACAATTTCAAAGTGCCAGTTTCTGAATTCTGCAGCTTGCATATTCATTTTATATTTTATAACCTCTCTCCCAGGCAATTGTAAGCTCCTCTGGGGCAGGATGAAGGTCTTCTCATTGGACTATGAGCTCCTTAAGAGCACTGATTGTCTTTTGCCTTTATCCTCATCACTTAGCTGGGAACACAGTAGGGGCTTAATAAATGCCAGTTGCCTGATTCTTGTATACTAAGATGGATGCAGGAAAAAATTGTCAGAATAAGGTTCTAGGATGAGATGATAGGATCAGAAGATGTGAGGGTTAAGAGAACATCTAAGAGATTCCAGACCAAGGCCCTCATTTACAGATTAGGAAATTGAGGCCCAGATTGGGAAGGTCATGCAGGTAATTAGTGGCAGAGCTGGGATTCAAAGTCAGGTCTTCTGAATTTCCTCCCTGGGTCCTGATCCTTATCCCAGGGAAACTCAGTCTTGGGGTTCTTTCCTGCTTTCTTTTCCCCCAGAGCTTCCTTATCTGACCTAATTCCCTTCTCAGAATCAAAACAAGTCTCAGCACTGGAAGACTCTTCAGAGTTCAACTCATATTCGAAGAAGAATCCCTTCTACTGGTTATTTAACCTTTGCTTGAGACCTCTAGTGAGAGGAAACTCACTGGTCATTGTGGCAGCCCATGCCACTTTGGAATCACCGTGACCATTGGGATGGTTTCCCTTACATTGAGCTGAAATCTGTTTTCCTCCCTTTTTTCCCTCTGGGGGAACCAAACTACTTTTGGCTCCTGGGGCCAAAAGGATCAAATTCTATCCCTTCCCCACATAATATGCCTTCAGATATTTGCAGTCAGCTACCACAGCCCTCCTAAATCTTCTCTTTTCAGATGATCCCTGTTTCCTTCCATGGACATAACCTCTCCCTATCACCATCCTGGTTACCTTCCCATGGGTGATAATACCTTTGGGAGTTAATAGTATCTAACATTTCCTACTTTGAGATTTGCAGAGCACTTTACAAATTAGAGGTTGATCCTTCCAGTAGCTCTGTGAGGAAGGTGCTATCTTGTCCTCATCCCACAGTTGAGAAAACTTGCTGAAAGATTTTGAGTGAGTTGTCCAGAATCACTCAACAACTCAAGTGCCTGGGGCAGGATTCAAAATCAGGTCTTCCTGACTTCAATACTGATGAATCTATCTCTGTGCCTTGACTTCCTCCTCTTCCTTCAAGTCCCAGTTAACACGCTTAATCCCTGAAAAGGAGTTGCCTCAATCAAACTGAGACCTAGGAAAGACCTTGAGTTAAAAAGCCAAGGTTCCCCCTCTCTGTATGGTCCCACTGTATTCAGGGCCATCTCCAGTCATCCTGATTGATATCTGGCCACTGGACCCAGATGGCTCCAGAGGAGAAAGTGAGGGTGGTGACCCTGCACAGCCCTGCCTCACTTAAATCCAATTCATTTGCAAGTCTTGGCATCACCTTCCTGAAGCCATGGTCCCCTTGGAGAATGAAAGACAAGCAACAACAACAACATTCCACCTTCTGCAGGAAGCCTTCCCCACTCCCCCTTCCCTCTGTTGATCATCTCCAATTTACCCTTTGTGGGTCTTGTTTGTATATATTTGTTTGCATGTTTTCTCTCCTATTGGATTGTGAGCTCCTCTGGGCCAGGGGCTGTCTTTTACCTTTCTTTGTTTCCCTAGAACTTCAGCACAGCACCTAACACATAGTGGCTCTTAATAAATGTGTTTTGACTGACAGGATCATAAAGCTAGAACTTTTCAGTTTCGGGGACCTTAGAAGCCATCAATTCCAACCTCCTCATTTACAGATGAGGAAACTGAGGTTTAAGTGATTTATCCAAAGTCACACAGCTAGTAAATATCTAAGGAAGTGGTTTGAGTCCAGATTATCATGATTCAAAGCCCAGGCACTATGCCACACTACCCAATCTGGGTCCCACGTGCTTCATCAAAGCTCTTTTTAAAATGTGGTACCCAGAACTGGGTAGGGGAAGAAAAAAAAGGATCTGTCCACTAAGTGCTGATTCATCCCTCCCCATAGCAGTGTCCCGGTGACCAACATTCAGATCACAGGGGATAAGCGTCCAGCTATAGTGGAGTGCCTTGGGCAACCAAAAAGATTTCCCAATTCCAAAGGTGAATCAAGTCGATTTAAGCCTTAACTGACAGATGGGTATGATGATAATGACCCAGTTGGGCCTCACCAAGCCCTCTGATCCTCCCACTGCTACTGTCAGAGGACTAGTCAAGGGGAAGTAGTTCCAGGTATATCGTGGAGTTCCATATAACTTACATGGGAGGGAGGAGGCATCTCTCCCTTCTTTTGACAATCAATGCATGTCACCTGAGGGAAGTCAGAACTCCCATAAAGGCACATTCAAGCCTGATGTGGAGAGGTCATGTCCGCCTTGCTCTTGTCTGACCTATAATCTTGGCTCTGTGGGTGCCACCAACCTACCATGTTGAGCAGAGGAATCAGTATTGAGGATTTAGAAATGGAAAGTACCTTAGAGATCACCTAGGAACCTATGGGGTGTAGTAGGGAGAACACAGGAACTGGAGTACAATTTTAGATTCTGAAATGTCTCTGGGACATCCAGTCGGAAATGTCCAGCAGACAGCTGAGACTAGAGCTCAGGAGGCAGTCTAGGGCTGAATATACCAATCTGGGAGTCATCTGCATAGAGATAAGAATTAAACCCATGGGAGATGAAGTTATAGAGATAGAAAGTATAGAGAGACAAGAGAAGAGGGTGCAGGACAGAACCCTGGGCTACTGCCACAATCAGGAAGCAGAATATGCATGATGATTCAGCAAAGGAAACTAAGAAGTAATGGTCAGGAAGGTGGATGGAGAACTAAGGGAAATCATTGGTCGGTTGTTTTTCAATCATGTCTGACTCTCTGAGACCCCACTTGGGGGGTTCTTGGCAGAAATAATGGAGTGGTTTGCCATTTCCTTCTCCAGTTCATTTAACAGAAGAGGGACTGAGGAAAACCAGGTTAAATGACTTACCCGGGGTTACACAGCTAATGTCTGAGGCTGGATTTGAACTAGGACCTTCTGACTCTAGGGCCCAGCACTCTATCCAGTGTGCTGCATAGCTGCCCAAGCAAGGGAAATGTTGCCCTCATTCAGTCATTTCAGTGCAACTCTTTATAACCTCCTTTTTGGAGTTTTCTTGGCAGAGAAACTGGAGTGATTTGCCCTTTCCTTCTCCAGCTCATTTTACAGATGAGGAAACTGAGGCAAACAGGGTGAAGTGGCTTGTCCAGGGTCACACAGCTAGAAAGTGTCTGAGGCTGGATTTGGACTCATGAAAATGAGTCTTCCTGATGCCAAGTCTAGTGTTCTACCCACTGTACCACCAAGCTGCCCAACCAAGGGAAAATAGTATCACAAAAAGTTAAGAGAGGAGGGACTATCCAGGAAGAATGGCTAGTCAACAGTGTCAAATACTGCAAAGAGGTCAAGAGGATAAGAGCTGATAAAAGACTGACAGCATTGGCAATTGAGAGATCATTAGTAACTTTGGAGAGAGCAATTTTGGTTGCATCATGAGGTAAGAATTCAGCCTGGAAAGGGTAGACAAGCGAGTGGGAGGAGAGGAAGCAGAATCGATGAGTATAAACAGCTTTTTCTAGGAGTGCGCCTGTGAAGGGGAGGGAAAGTTGGAGGATGAGAGTCTGAGAGGGTGATTGGTTCAAGTAGGTGTTTTCAGAGGATGGGAAAGACTTGTAGACAGCAGAGAAGGAAACAGTGACAGGGAGAAAAGGAAGATCAGAGGAAGGGAGGTGATTGTGGGGGCAATGGGAGGGAATGGGAGCAGTCACTTGGAGATGAGAAAAACCACCCCATCAAGGGAGACTGGAGCAAAAGAGGAGAGAATGGGGGAGAGGATGAGCTGGAAGATGTAGAGGAGAGAGAGAACTCTGCAGTGACTAATCTCCATCAGCTCTTGAGGTCCTCTGCTGAGGGTGTGCTATGGGAGGCCTGTGGAGAGAATAGCAGGTTTGGAACAGATGAGTACAGTCATGACCCCTCTAGGGCCAACAGAACAAGCTGAATCCTCCTCTCCATAGCTCTTTAGGGGCTTGAAGATAGCAATCTCAGCCCATAAATTGTCTTTTCTTCTCCATGTCCGGAATCCCCCATTCTTCCAAATGATCCTTCCCAAAAAGTTTTAAACTCTTTAATATCCCTGGAACTCTTTTAGGTGAGCTCTGATTTGCCAGTCCCTCTCTTAAAATGTAGTGCCTATACCTGAAGACAAAACTCCCAACAGGGCCTGCCCAATGACTGTCATAGATGGAGGAAAGAAGGACCTAGGGACCAAGGTATCTAAATATCAGCAAACACTGGTCTGTTTTCCATTGGTGGAAAGGTAGTGAGACACAAAGAAAGGGGCTGGGAGTAAGGCTTGACAGTTATGAGCTGTGCAATGCTGGGCAAGCCTCTACTTCCTCACCTATAAAAGGAAGGGGTTGGACCAGTGCAGACCTTTCTTGCTTATGCTAGGAGGAATCAAGGGGCACTGAGTGTTTGAGTTGGCAAGATCCTCAGGAGACTCATGCATGCACAGATTCTTTTAAGTTAAGATCAGAGGTTGGTCAAGTTCAAGGTCTGACATGCTTTGAGGGTAGGGTATAGATGTCACAGGAAGGTTTTGTTTATTTTGCAAATATTATAGTTATTATGCTATATACACCAGAGAAGTAAACTTTCTAGTAAAATTATTTATAAATTGTCTTTTATCTGGAATAATTGATCTAAAATTTCAAGGCAAACCTAATGAAACTCACTTTACACTACTGTGTGGAAGTACACAGGCCAGGCCAGGTCAGGTGTGTCAATTGACAAAACATCTTTATTTTAAAATACACATTTTCATCATTTGCTGCTATCTGTTTTAGGGATTAAAAAAAATTCACTGCATCAACTGACAGCTTGGTCCTTCCAGGTATTAACTTCTGGTCCTTCTAGTGTCAAGAACCACTAAATTTATACTCTATGTTCTATGTTCTTATCCATGTATTCTCAAGCCTTTTCCAGCTTTGGCATTCTGTATTTCAAGGGTTCTTCCTACTCTGACATTCTTGGTTTGAAGGTCCCTTCTAACTTTGATATTCTGTGTGCTAAGCCTCTTCCCATCTCTGACATCCTGTGTTCTAAGGTCCCTCCCAGCTCTGACATCCTGTGCTCTAAGGACCCTCCCAGCTCTGACATTATGTGTTCTTTTTCTTTTCTTTTCTTTTTTATTTGAAAGATTTAATTTTAAAACTTTGAATTCCAGATCCATTGCCTTCCTCCCTTGTCACCCATTCCCGCTGGGAAGATAAGCAATTCAGTATATGTTATACATGTATGGCTGTGCAAAACATTACCATAATAGATATATTGTAAAAGACTGGCTATATTTCCCTCCCACCCATGCCCCCCCCACCTGATCCATTCCCTACTTTGATCCTGTCCCTCTTCAAAAATGGATGCCTCCACCCTTCCCTCCCCCCAGCATGCCCTCCCCCTCCATCATCCCCCCTCTCATCCCCCTTCCCCCTACTCTCCCGCAGGGTGAAATATCCCATTTAGTATATATGTCATTCTCTCCCTGAGCCAAATTCAATGAGAATATGGTTTTTCCTTTTTTCCTTCCTGTTCTTCCCCTCCACTTCAACCACTTCCCCTTGCCTCTTCTACATGAGATAGTTTACCCCCCCATATCTCCCCATCTACTCGCCACATTCCTCTCTCACCTCTTAACTTCCCCCCTTAAGTATCACCCCTTCCCACCAAATTCGACCTGTGCCCTCTATCCATGTATACCTGTAAACATATATACACACATTCACATATGTATTCATATGCCCATATGCCCTTCTTCAACTATTTTCATACTGAGAAAGGTTTCATCAGTTACAATTATTGTTTTTCCATGTAGGAATGTAAATAGTTCAACTTTGATAAGTTCATAGTGATTTCTTTTCCCTGTTTACCTACTCAAGCATCTCTTGCTTCTTGTGTCTGAATGTCAAATTTTCTATTCAACTCTGGTTTTTTCCTCAACAATGCTTGAAAGTCCTCTATTCCACTGAATGACCATATTTTCCCCTGAAACGAAATACTCAGTTTTGCTGGGTAGGTGACCCTTGGGTTCATTCCCAGTTCTTTTGCCCTCTGGAATATCATATTCCATATCCTTCGATCCCTCAGTGTAGAAGCTGCCAGGTCCTGTGCTATTCTGATTGTGTTTCCACAATCTTGAAATCGTTTCTTCCTGGCTGCTTGTAGTTTTTTCTCCTTGATCTGGGAATTCTGGAACCTGGTTATAATATTCCTAGGAGTTTTCTTTTTGGGATCTTTTTCAGGAGGTGATCTGTGGATTCTTTCAACCTCTATTTCACCCTCTGGATCTAAAACATCAGGGCAATTTTCCTTGAGAATTTCTTGAAGGATGATTTCTAGGTTCTTTCTTTGATCATGGCTTTCAGGTAGTCCAATAATTTTTAAATTATCTCTCCTGGATCTATTTTCCAGGTCAGTGGTTTTTCCCATGAGATATATTCACATTGCCTCCTATTCTTTCAATTGCTTGGATCTGTTTAACAGCATCTTGATTTCTCATAAAGTCACTAGCTTCCATTTGTTCCAGTCTAACTCTGAAGGAATGAACCTCCTCAGTGAGCTTTTGAGATTCTTTTCCCATCTGGCAAATTTGGCTTTTTAAGGCATTCTTCTCCTCATTGCCTTTTTGAGCCTCTTTTGCCACTTGAGTTAGTCTATTTTTTAAGGTGTTATTTTCTTCAGTCAGGCTGTTTACTCTCATTTCATACTTTTCCTGCATCCTTCTCATTTCTCTTCCCAATTTTTCCTCCACTTCTCTTACTTGGTTTTTGAAATCCTTCTTAAGGTCCTCTATGGCCTGTAACCCACTCATATTTTCATTTGGGGCTTTTGGTGCAGGATTTCTGACCTCACAGTCCTCCTTCTGTTCCATGCTTCAATCCTCTTTGTCCCCAAAATAGGAGTCTAATGTTGCATTTTTCTGTTTATTTTGTTTCCTTTGCCTAGGCCTGTTGCCACTTAATTACTTGACTTTGGGGCTTATTGCCACAGTAGGACTCTGCCACCAGACAGGGGAAATTCTGTCCCAAACATTGGGGTCTTCTCAACTTTTGGAGGTATTAGTTGGGTGCCCTCTCTGATGCCCCCACACACTCTGGTAAGCTGGATACACACCCCAAGACCTCCACCCCAGACCTCAATCCAGATCCAAGAAGATTATAGCAAGAGTGATTATCCCCCAGACTGATTGCTGGATTCCCCTACAGTCCGCAGACCAGGAACTGAAGCTGCAACTGAAGCTGCAAAATGGCAGCTGTGCCGGTGCTCCTCAGGAGCTTCTCAACCCCAGGGGAAGAAGCTGATGCACTCCCAAATACTGGTCCCAAAGTCCATAGGGCACTAACCTCTCACTTTGTCTTAGGCATCTATGTGTTGGTAATTCTGGAATTGCCACAGCTGCTGGTGTTCTGGGATCCCTCCAGCTGGCTTCTGGTCCAGCTGCCCTGGGGCTAAAACCTCTGACTCACACTGTCCTGGACTTGGCTCCCAGAGTGCTGGCTGGACTGTCCTCAGTGGGAGGTTAGCTTCTCTGTGTCGTTCTGTGGGTTCTGGAGCTCCAGAGGTTGTTCAGAGTCCCCTTTTACATGATTTTGGAGTGGTGTGGGCTGGAGTGCAGTGGAAGTGCTATTTCTACTCTGCCATCTTGGCTCCATCCCCGACATTCTGTGTTCTAAGGCCCCTCCTAGCTCTGACATCCTGTGTTCTAAGGGGTCTCCAAGCTCTGACATTTTATGCTCTAAGGACCCAGCTCTGATATCCCATGTTGTGAAGTTCTTCCCAGTTCTTACATCCTGTGTTCTAAGGGTCCTCCCAGCTCTGACATTCTGTGTTCTAAGGGGTCTCTCAGCTCTGATATCTCGTGTTCTAAGGTCCCTCCCAGCTCTAATATTCCATACTGTGAGGTTCCTCCCAGCTTTAATGTTCTATGATTTCTATATGCAACCTCTTCAGTTACAAGATGGAAAGCAAGCAAGTCACCAGGCCTGATCTAGCTGCTTCTGCTGATCTACTCATTTGACAGTTGTGTCTGTGACAATTTAGGGCCTATCCCCATCTTCTGGAATGGGGATCACCTCAGGCAGATTCCTCTTTTTCATTGTGCTGAAAGGGACAATCCTCTAGAGAGGAAATCCCCTTGACTCACGTTCTCAGTGGGGTTACCTCCCAGGAGGCTGTCTTCTCCCATACTATTGGAACTCCTGCTCCTGGGAGGAAGGTGGAATGGGGAAGTTCTGGCCTGTTTTTATTCTGGACTTTTGCAGGCGCATTGCCAAGCCATCTGTAAACAAGATTTAAACATCTTGCTTTGTACCTGAAAGTTGGACCCATGGCTTGGGGAAGAGGGTATGGTTGCGGGTTGTTGTTTGTCCTTCATTCTTGAAGAAGACCATGACATCAGGAAGGTGATGCCATGATGTGCAATTGGATTGGATTGAAGTGAGGGAGGGCAGTGCAAAGTCACCAGCCTCACTCTCACCTCCAGAGCCATCTGGGTCCTGGGGCCAGATATAGATCAGAAAGACTGGAGATGGCCCTGGATGCAGTGGGAGACAGTGGCCTTTTTAAACTGAGGTCTTTCTGAGTTCTCACTTTGACTTTAGGTTGGGAGGAGGCAGAGGAAAATGTATTGGAGCATGGGCCCCTATCTAGAACATAGAACTCCCACTACTAATCTCCCTGACATGCCTGCTCAACCTGTCTTGACCATCCCCTCATACCTCAATTTCAAACTCCTCTATTCTGCCATGGAGAAGCAAAAAAAAAAAAAAAAAAGGCACGGCTGTGTCCCTGTGTTTCTTTTAGGCTGTAAACTCCCAGAAGGGATGGTCTTCTGATAGAAGGATTAATGAGCACTGTTTATGGTGATGAGAAGCCTTAGTGCTCAGGCTGAGAAAAGAGGTCAGTGGAAAGAGGAAGGGATCTGGAGTCAAGACATCTCACTTTGAAATCCAACTCGACCAGGACAGCTTGTTGGTGGGAACTCTGTTTATGGAACTTGGAGAAGCCACGATCCTTCTCCAGGTCTCATTGTCCCCATCTGTAAAATGGATGAGCTGGACTTCCTGTTGTTCCTGGGATTTGGAATCTGTTGGCATTTATCTCAAAGAATGCAGATTCCTAGCTCAGTTTTGGTTCATTTCCTGAAATTCTACACTCAGCATCACAAAATCTCAGAGCTGGAAGAGGCCTAAGAGTCCACCTAGTCTAATCCTGTCCAGAGCAGCTGTTTTGGGGCTTAAAGGCTTTTACAGAAGAGGCCACCAGTTAGTGGTACTAATTTTTTTTTTTACTAAAACCAGACATATTCATTCATTTGTCAAGTACCTACTATGTGTTCAATGAGAGACAGAGTGTTGTTGTTCATCCTTTGTTTTTGAAGATCAGTGATATGATTTAACATCTTAACTAGCACAGATTCAGTTTAAGTGAGGCAGTTGCACGAAGTTGTTAGTTAGCCTCACTCTCTCTTTCATAGCCATCGAAGTCTAGTGGCAGGACAAAAATCAATATGACTGGCTATGGCCCAGGATGCAGTGGATGACCTTGGTGTCTTCAATGTCTGACCAAGCTCTGAGCACTCCACAGTGCCTGCTTTGGGCACCTTCATGGCCTTTATAACATGGTTCTCATCTACCCATTCCACTGGAGAAAGTCTTTGCATGCTTGGAGGATACAATTCCCTAACTCACCAAAGGGTTTGAGACCCTTCTGTTACCCTCCACCTGGTTTAGCCTGTCTGTCAAAGTGGTGTATTGGGGTGTGGCCACTAGGTATGCCACAGCTTCTTGGAGCCACAGGAGAGGGTGAGCAAAAGCTGGACACCAGTGGATTAGGCAGCCCTCACACCAGAGGTACTAGTTTTCCTGAGCACCCTACACCCTGACAGAATGGTATAGGTCAGAGAAAATCCATCTCAGAGTCAGTTAGAGTCAGATTTGAGTCTCAGCTATGAGAGGTGCCTGATATAATTGGCTGTGTGATCCTAGGAAATCACCAGAGTGGCCCAGGCCTCTCTGAAATGAAATCAGCCATCAGTCTGCCTTGGTGGAAGAAACATCCTTACTGGGTGTTCCTTATCCCAGTGAACTCACTCCACTTCCCCTGTGTATTTGGGGGGATAACAGAGAGTGCTGGAAAATGGCAAGCTGGGCATCAGGACAGCCTGCTTTCAAATCTGCCCCTGCCACTGGCTGTTTATGTAAACTCTGTGTGTCTCAGGCAATTTCATTCTATATTAAGTTATGGACCAGTTACATTGAGATCTTCCAGGGTAGAGGTCGTGAAATCACAGGTGCCACCTGTTTTTAAGCATTTAATGTTTAGAAACACCTCCCTCACAACTACTCCAGATGAGAAAACTGAGCCTCAGACAGGTATATGAGGTGGCCTGCCCTAAGTGGGTCCCACAGCTAGTCAGTGTCTGTCCAAGGTGGGAGTCCAACCCAGGTCTCCTGGTGCCAAATCCCCCATTTAGTGGCTTGACTCTGGATTTGTGGGGAGGATGGGCCACTCCCCCGCCCTTTCTGTGGAACCCACGCCTAGGACCAGGAATGGGAATCCACCCAGAATAATTGTTTAAGCAAGCTGGCTGACAGTAATCACACAGGCTTTCTGCCTGGGGCTGCCTTGAGAGCACGAGGCCAAACAATGTGTTCCTTGCTGAATGCCATGAAGCCGTCCTCTTGCCAAACTCTTTTTTGGGGGGGGAGAAGGTGGGGATAGGAAGGCAGGGGAATGATGAAGCATCTGCCCCAGACTGGTGCTAAGAAGATAAATGCCCACCTCCAGTCATGTGCAGGGGTTTGAAATATCACCCATTTCCTCTGGGCTCTCTTGTTCAGTCACTCTCTTGTACCTTAATTAATACTTAGGGAGTTGAATTGAATTGAGCTGAATCTGGGAGTAAATAACTAGGAATATTTCTGAAGCCTCAGGACCCTGGGGGAGGCAGTCAGTCTTATGTGAGCTGGTTCAAATGATGGGTAGCTTTGGAAGTGGGTGTAGCCAATATTACGCTCATTTTGCAGATGTGTAGACAGAGATCCAGATAGGGGCACACAGCTAGGAAGTTAGGGACTCTGTGGTCAAGTGGAGGTCTCCTGAGTGCTGCTACATGTCTGCACAGGGCCATGAAGAATGCTCTTGGTGACCTGAGAATAGCTTCTGAGTTTTGTAGGTGTCTTGTCTCTTCAATAAACTTGTAAATCCTTTCAAAGAACACAATGTTTTTTCCTTTGTATAACTAAGATATCATACTTTATGATCCATAAGAGCCTTGTCAGTTCCAGTATTCTATGATCTAGGCACCCTTCCAGCTCTGACATTCTGGGTTCTAAGGCCCCTCCCAGCTCTGACATTCTGGATTCTATTGTCACTTGTCAGCTTCTAAGATTTAAGGGCTTTTCTAGCTCTGAAATTCCCTGTTCTAAGGGCCCTCCCAGCTCTGACTTCCTGGGTTCTAAGTGCCCTCCCATCTCTGACCACCTGTGTTCTAAGGGCCCTCCCAGCTCTGACATTCTATTGTCTAGGGATCTTCCCAGTAAACTCCATTCTGGAATTCTATTCCAATTTGGTTCTATGCTACTTTTTCTAATCTCATCACCTGGATTTCTCTAGCATGAACTTTAATTTTTGAACTTTAATTTTCAACAGTGTTCTCATTATCCTCAGAACGTGCTGCTGGCTCCATCTAGAAGGAGGGAAAGGGGAACTCTGGGGCCTGAAGGGTGTGGTAACAGGTGGACTTGAGCAGGGGAGGGAAGCTTAGAGACCTCTAGGCCAGATGGTCTCTTGAAAAGGGGAGGGGGATATCATCTGTTGGGAGTGAGAGAGGTGGGGGTGGGTCTGGGACCCTGAGGAATGTGAAAAAGGCTTAGAACAGCCCGTGTGAGGAATGTGATGGGAAGTTAGCAAGAGAACTGCCTCTTCTTCTCCCCCTCAGAGTTCCCCTGCATCAAGAAAAGTCAAGAGAGCACATAGGCCTCAGTTTCCCCATCTGCACAATAAAATAACCCCACATTGTGTTCTGAGCTCTTTTCTAGCCCCCTATAAGGCTCCTTCCAGCTCTGACATCCGACGTCCTAACATCCTAGTTTGGAAGATTCCTTCCAGCTCCACTCCTTTCTGGGCCTAGGGATTTAGTAAATGCTTATTGAATCGAATTGAATCAATGTTAAGCAGCAGCCGGAAGAGGAGCCCCGCTCTCTCCCTTCATGGGACCAGTATCTCTGCCAGGGCTGGCTGATTATTTAAGTCTTCAGCCTGAGCGGAGACACATTTCAGACGCTGCCAGCCCGTGTCACACCAGGGGGAGGGATGTCTGATTGAAGTCCCTGGATCTGAAGCCAGGCCCGCACTCCGCCCCCGCTCCCGTGCCCCCGCCAGAGACGGGCACTGGAAGGCAAGCTCTGCAAGGCACCAATCGCCTGGCGGAAAACAGAGGCACTCGCTATCCTGGGCAGGCATCTTTGGACCAGGTGTAGGGAGTGCCTGGGGTGGGACCACAGGAGCGGGCTTTTTAAGCCAAGGGGGAATGTGTGCGTGCGTGTGCATGCGTGGGCATGCGTGTACGCGTGCAAGGAGGAAGGGGGACAGTGCAGATGCCCTCATTCTGCTTGCATCCGGCCCAGAAGAGCAGCTGGGCGTGAGGTGGGAGAAGCAGCGGCCAAACCTCTGCAGTCTTCCCCCCACGTTAGGCAGCCGGGCTAGAGAAGCGTTGCAGAAGCCGGGTTGGTGGAAATTGCCTGGGCCTGCAGCAGGGCCCTACACCCAGTGGGCGCTTACTAAATATCTGCTGAGTGAATGAATGAAATCACGTGCTGAGACTTCCAGTGTAGAAGCCCCAGCAGCTACGAGAATTTTTTTTTCCTTTTGCTGGGAGGAAGTGAGGGCTTTCCAAGGGAGCCGGGGATCCTGGGGAGAATTAAGTAGATCATCTAGTGATTTTAGGTGGTCGGTCCCTTTAAGAGAGCCGAGCGAGCGGCCCCGGCGGCCGCCAAGGCTGGCTGGGTCCTAGACGCAGCCTTGCGGTCTGTGTCCCCGGGCAGAAAAACTGGAAGCAGGAGACTGGCCGAGAGAGCGAATGGGGGGCGGGGCCAGGCGGGCGGGCGGGGCCGACTCTGCGGACCGCCGCGGGGAGGGAAGGGGAGTGGGCGGGGCTATCCACTGCGGGGGTCACTGAGTGGGCGTGGCTTCGAGGCATTATTTAAACTATGGGCGTGGTTTCTGGCACAGAGGGCGCGAGGGGGCGTCGGCCTCGGGCCTGAAAACCGCGGGCAGAGCACGGAGCCCCAGAGAACCGCAGCGGGAGGCCGGTAGCGGGGCGGGGCCGGCAAGGGAGAGGCGGGCCCTGGTTCTGCAGTGGGCGGGGCTCGCTGCGGGAGGGGGCGGGGCCGAGCGAAACCCCTTCCAGTGCGGCCGCGGAGGCGCCTCCACAGTGTCGGTGACAGCCCCGGGAGTGGCCCCCGCCAGAGCCGCAGTTCCGCGCCCTGCCCCCTCCTCGTAGCAGCAGCAGCAGCAGCAGCGGCGGCCTCCCGGGCGTCCGGCCTCTGTCTTCTCTCGGCCACATCTGTGCCGGAGCATCTCGGCGCAGCGCCCTCTCCACAGGCTCCCCGCGCCCGCGCGCAGCCCCTCCTTGGCCCTGGACCCGGCGTCCCCGCTGGCCCGGCCCCGCCGGGAGCCCTCCGCCGAGATGGAGCCGCACCTGGAGCCGGCCCTGGAGCCGCGCCGCGGGGTCCCGGAGCCCCGCAGCCGGCGCATGATGAACTCGCTGCTGTTCGGCGAGATGGCGCTGGCCTTCGGCTGCCCCCCGGGCGGCGGCGGCGGCCCGGGCGGCGGGGGAGCGGGCGGCGGCGGCGGCGGCGGCGCGGGGCCCGGGCCGTCGCCCGTGACCGCGGCGCTGCGGGACGACCTGGGCTCCAACATCTACCTCTTGAAGGGGCTCAACGTGCGCTTCCGCTGCTTCCTGGCCAAGGTGCACGAGCTGGAGCGGCGCAACCGGCTGCTGGAGAAGCAGCTGGAGCAGCAGCAGAGCGAGCGCGAGCGCCGGCTGCGCTACAAGACCTTCTCCCGTGAGCAGGCGGTGCAGACGGGCCCTGAGCTGGCCCTAGCCCTGGCCCGCGCCGCCGGCCCGCACCTCCCGCAGCAGCAGCCGCCGCCGGGGCCACCGCCGCCGCTCGGCGCCAACGGCAACATGCCCCCGGGCGCCTGCGGCTCGCACCCGCAGCACTACAGCCGCCTGCCCGGCACCATCTGGAGCTACACGCAGGTCCGGCGTACGGGCGGCGGCGGCGTGGAGACGGTGCAGGGCCCCGGCGTGTCCTGGGTGCACCCCGACGGCGTGGGTGTGCAGATCGACACCATCACCCCCGAGATCCGGGCCCTGTACAACGTGCTGGCCAAGGTGAAGCGGGAGCGGGACGAGTACAAGAAGAAGTGAGTCACGTCACCGATGCCCCAGCCCCCTCCCTCCTCCTCCCGCATGGGGGGATATGACCGGCCCTCCCCACCCTATTCCCCCCCAGCCCCTTCACCCCTTGTCCGGGAGCTCCCGGGGAGCTGGGCTGGCTTTTGCCTTTCTTTGTAGCCCCGGGGGGCTTACTGCCCCCTCCCCAGGACAGCTGCCACAGCTGTGACTTTAACCCTTCTCCGATAAAAAGCTTGTATTGTTAAGCGCTTACTATGTGTTTAACAGGCGCTCTCAGCCCCGGACAAAGCAAACATCCCTTAAGACAAGGGTGATGCTAAAGGGGTTAAAATCGAGGGGTTGGCACCTTCCCCTCCCTCTCCCGTCACCCTGTCCCAGTGTCCCAGCTCTGGGTGGGTGTGTGAGCCTCCCCATACCTTGAGGAGTTGGGCTGAAGCCAGGACCAGATGGTTTCAGGGCTAGCTGAGTAGGCCTTCAAAGCCTCCTCCATTAACAGTGCACAAGTATGGCCTTGGGAAATGTGGGACTGCTTTAAAGGATCCCTTCAAACAAAGCTCTTTAAACCTTTCCATTCATGTTGGCCTTGGCCTCATAAGCTACCTCACATTTAGTGAGGATAAAAACTTAACTCTGGTAGAAATAGGGGACATGGGGGATACATGTATTGGGGTCCCCTCTTTCACAAGTAGCAGGGGGATTGACTTCAGCGGATGGGTACCCAGGCTCTGCAGGACTGCACTGCTCTGTACTGGCCTCTCTGTCCCGTTATATCCTCAGCTTGGGGTGGGGGAGTGAAGAGAGCCAGAGCTGAGGTTACTTCCTGCTTGGAGCCCAGCTGACAGTTCTGTCTGGCTGCCTGTCCTTTCCTGTCCATAAAGATTTCTCTGTCTGCCCAGTGAAAGCAGAGATTTCTCTCCTTTGTTTCCCCTCCTTCATCTTCTTCCTCCTATACATTTTGGAGTCCCCCTCCCCCTCCCCAGAAAGGCTAATGAGAGAAGCCCTTGCTGGTCTTGAGTTACAGTGGTCATATGTGGTGCAGTGCCATATGGCTTTGGGGATGCCCTGATCATAGGCCCTCAGTGAGACCCTTTCCTCATGGAGAAGCTCTCTAACTTTTCTGATTTACATAAAAAAGAGGTGCTGAGATCCAGGGAGGGGACATCATACCTCATTCTTGTCCTGTCTCTCTGGGGTGAGACTGCAGAAAGTCTCTCTTCCTGCTACTACTAAGTATGTCATAGTTGGGCTGGGTTATTACCCCAAGCCCTCAGGGAGCATCCTTCACTTCTCCAAAAGGGGCCTGAGCCCCTGGAACCTCTTCCCTGCACTCTGGAGAGGTTGGGACACCTTAGGTAGTTCATATGATTTATTGAAGGAGTAGGGTTCCAGCCCCTCTCTCCTCTCTCTCTCCCCCCACCCCAAGTATTTGGAGAACTTGGCTATGGCCTGGTCTCCCCAGCCACCTTGGAGAAGAAGTCACCACTGTGTTGGTAGAGGGCGGGCAATGGGGAAACAGGTCCTAGACCTCACTGGGGAGGGATGGATTTGCTGCGGGCTTCTGTTGTTTTGGGGCTTTGTTGTCTGTGTTTTCTTTGGATTTGGTTATTAAGGAGCTAGGAGGAACTATGCTTAGTCTTACAAGGGGCATTGAGCAACATTACAACACACTCGCACCCTGGGACTGGGGATGATGTCAGCCCCTGGCATGGGTTTGGCATACTTGAGACATGGGTGCTGCTGGGCAAGGAGAGGGATATGGGAGCCCTTCCTTATCTCTTGTCTTTATCCTCTACCCCGAGACCATTGTGTCTTACTGCTTTATTTTTTTTTTTTGTAAATTGGGGGAATCCCTCCTTTTTAGAGGAGTTTCCCTGTTGATTCCTCCAAAGCAAATGTGTCAGTCAGCTTGCTTGAGTCCTCCCAGGGGTATCAGGGAACTCTCATCAGTTCATTTTTGCCAAGAGGGCAAGGCATGGGGTCAAGTGCTATGGGGATACTGAGGCCTGGAATGAGCTGGCTGGAGGGTTGGGTCAAGGCTAGTGTTAGTATATTTGTGTCTTCATGGCCTTGATCCCATTGAATCTGACCTCTTCAGAAGTCCTCTTCCAGATTCTGACTCCTGGTTGGTTTATACTTTTGGGGAGTGAGATGTGAGAGTATCTCTGAATTCTGCGTTTCTGTCTGCCCACATACTTTTGTGTTTCTCTAGTGGGGTCTCTTATGAGGATATTGCACCTCTTGGCAAATGTCATCATTGTTGGGGACGGCTTGTGTCTAGGCATTGGGAATTATTTTTCTCTGAGGTAAGGCAGACTGAAAGGCCCTACACTTGGGGACTTCGATGCTGTATGTAGATCTTTGGGCCAACTCGACCCAGTAAGCATGAACCAAAAGCTTGTAGAAAGAGCTGGATATATGATAAGGAAAAGTGATGCCAACAAGGAGCTTGCAGCCCGCTTCCCTGCACTTATTTGCCTGTTTCCCCATACACAAAAGGAAAGATTTGGATGCATCGATTTCTAAGGCCTTTTCAAGTTAGAGCATTCTACGGTCCAAGGTTTCTTGCAGATCTAACTTATTGCTCTTTCCAATTCTAACATTGTATGTTCTAAGATTCTTCTTGTCCCTGATGTTCTATGTCCCCAGGCCTCTCCTACCTCTGACATTCAGTGTTCTGAGAACTGGTTCTGTTCTGGTGTTCTAGGACTGTATGACTCTAGGGTGTTCCTTTCTCACACAAAGGTTCATCCTGTCAGTCATTGCTTGGGGTTCTATCCTAGAGCTTTGGCAGGGTTAGGGAGTGGATGGGAAGGGTGGTGGTTGCAAAGTCCAGTGCCAGGTTGGCAGGAGGGTCTCCAAGCCCCTACCTTCTGTTAGATTTCTCTTGGGACTGAGCTTGGCTTCACCCCTGACATCTCTTCTAGTTCCCCAATTCTGTGACTTAGGAGGAGGGGGAGCTGTTCTTAGCCCCTCAAGTCCTTGGTTCCCCTCCCCCCTTGGGGACTTTCTTAAATCAGAGCTGAAGCAGTTCTACGTGAGGCATCATCCTTTATTCAAGAAAGTTATAGAAAAATGTGGTCATCGAAACCATAACATCGACAAGGTCGCTGAGCATAGATTTGGAAACCAAAACAAACATTTCCTGCACCCTCTGCCAGCTCAAAAAAAGAAACCCCCATCTACCAGGGCCAAAGTAACCCAAACTGGGTAAAAAGGAGCTGGGGCTTTCCACTGGGAGATTTGGAAAGAGTGTACTTTGAATGAAATAGGATAGATGTGATTGATGGCAGTGAGGGTGGTGGTGATAATACTAGCCCAAGGTCTGCAAACAAATGCCTTATCTAATTAATTAGTTCATTTGAGCTTTACAGGTATCAGCCAGGCAAAAAGCACTTATTAAATGTTTCCTATGGGTCTGGTACTGTGCTAGTCACTGGGATACAAAGAGTAAAGTTTCTGTCTTCAAAGAGCTCACATTCTAATGGATATGTACACATAATGGTATGTACCAAACAGGCATCAAATCCATGTCAGGACCAGCAGGATGGAGGGGGCTGTCAGGGATGGGGAGAGGATGGAAGGTCAGTAGTGGATCCCCTCAGTTTTTCTTTAGAAAGAAGACTGAAACTGGGTCTAGAGACCTGGTTTTGGGCCTTAACTTTGGTACTAACTTATTAGATGATGTGGGGTGAGTTTCCTCCCCTCTCTAGGTCTCAGTTTCCCTGTCAGATGAGAGGGTTGGACTAGATTAGGCAACTCGTAATGACCTACACCCCCCAGACTTTGTCTAACACTTGGTTTACACCTGTATAATGCTATAATGGTTATATAATATTGAATATTGGAGTTATTGATGTTTATGTCTCAAGTCCTACTAGATTATGGATGTGTAGGGGTCATATCTTACTGATTTTTAAAAAACCTCCACTCTGTGTGAAGCACAGTCTTCTGTATACAGCAGATACTTAGTGCATGTTTATTGTATTGTAAATCTGGGTTTGGACTAAACCTGGGGATTTCTTGCAGAGACAGAAACTGGGAGAGAAATTCTCAGTAACAGTTTTCTTGGCCCAGCCATAGGAATGGGGATGGGGCTGGAGGTAGCCTGGAAATTGAGCCAGTCTCATTGACCTCTAGGAGACACTGAGTTCCACAGTCTGGCTTCTGTGAGCCCAACCTGTTCCACCCCCCCCACCCTTGAATGGTATATCCCCTAAAATTCCTCTGTTCCCCTATTCAAAGGATTTGACTTTGTAATAGGCTGGCATCTTAGTAAGAACCCTTGGTCTGGGAGTCACAGGATCATCAGATTCAAAACTGGAAGGAATCTTTGGAGTCATTTAGCCCAATCCCCTAATTTGCAAAAGAAGAAACTGTCAGTTTCCTTGGAGGAGGGAAGTCATTTGCCTGGAGTACAAGCACTAAGTAGCAGAAATGGGCTTTAAACTGAGGCCTTCTGACTCCAGAGAGAGGAGTTAGTGTTGGGCTTGGAACTAGGGAAAGCTCTGCCTGGTGGTGACCCTGGGCAAGTCACTTAATCTCTGGTAGCCTCAGTTTCCTTTTCTGTAAGTGGAAGGTAATGATAGCACCCACCTCACAAGGTTGTTCCTCTAGTCAAATGGGATAATCTATAAAACATTTGGCTTAAAGCACTATGTAGAAACATTCATCCTCCTCATCCTCATCATCATGGCAGTGTGGCACAGTGAGCTGGTCTCAAAGCCAGGAAGACCTGTTATCGGGTACAGAATAGCTAAGCTTGGTCTTTATCTTCTAACATTCCATTGCTCTAAGCTCTTCTCTAAGACCATACCTGTTATCGGGTACAGAATAGCTAAGCTTGGTCTTTATCTTCTAACATTCCATTGCTCTAAGCCTTCTCTAAGACCATACCAAAGAAGGTGCCAACTTGCATTCTTTGTTTGGGGGGAGGCAGTTGGGGTGAAGTGACTCACCTGGGGTCATACATTTAGTAAGTGTCTGAGGCTGGATTTGAACTCAGGTCTTGCTGACTCTGGGGCTAGTACTCTATCTAGCACACCACCTGGATGCCCCTGCCAATCTGCATTCTTAGAGGCGGCTCCTTACCTGGTGCCCCCTATAGCAATAATATCACAGGGCCAGTCCCTATCCCTCTAATTATTGTTATAACACTGGAAAACCTGTGTCCAAAGCCCAGTGCTGCTACTGACTTACAGTGTGACATTTAAACAAGTCACTTCCTCTCAGTGGACCTCAGTTTCCCCCCCTTGCCAAATTGGGAGAATGCTCTTCATCCTTCTTGGGTCGCAAGGATGGTTGTGAGTGAAGATTCCCTTTGTTAACTGTAAAGCCCCAGATGGAGATGACTTGTTAGCATTCTTTTGACTAGGGTTTAAAGTGTTTTCAGGGACTGGGTTACTTTTCTCCCATGCCTGTATATCTTCCTGTCTCCAACTCTTGCATCCACTTATAGCCACTGCCACTGGGGTCTCAAAGTCCTCACTATTGATTTTGGGGAAGAGACATTGTGTTGTGGCACTCCCCAAGGGTAGATGGAGAGGCTGAGGCTGGACCAGCCACCCTTGTGTGGCCCTGTCTCCCATTAGTTCTGGCAGGCTTGGGGGGGAGGTAAGGGGCTCTTTTGCTTAATGGACCTTGGGCATGTTGCTTCAGCCCCTGTGGACCTCAGCACCCCTCCCTTGGCAAATGATGGGGGCTAGATCAGATGATCTCAGAGGCAGCCCTTCCATTTACTACCCCATGATGCCCATGACTCTGCTCCCACTTCTCATGGTACAGTGGAAAGACTTCTGGACTTTGCATCAGAAGACCCAGGGAAAAAGAAGGGCTATACTCAGAGTCCCCCCAGTTTATAAGCAGTGAGGGCCCTTCCAGCTCTGCTGTTCTTGTCTGTTGTGTTCTAGGCGCCAGGGCTGGTGCTGGCAGGGATCACAGAGGGGAATGGCTTACTTGTCAGATTCAAAGAATGGCGATCCATTCCTCTGATTCCTCAGTGGATGAATAGTGCCTCTGGACCTCTGTGGACGTCTCCCCTCCCCTTTTGCATGCTTCAGCTAGCTCTGCACTCACTTGGGGACCATGCTCCCTGTCTCTCAGCCTGGCTGCTTTTCTCTTCTGGGAAAACATTTGGGAGGGTTTGAAAAAGGTCAAGGCTGAGGAAGAGGGGGAGGAAGGCACCAAGTGCCAAAGAAGAGAAGGAAGCTGACACTTGGATTCTTTCGGGTTGGAATGTGTGGCATTCCCTGGTTTCTTTCTGCCCCGATTGGAGCAGCCAGGCTAGTTGGGCACTTACCTAATCTCTTTGCTTCTCTCTTGATGCCTTTAGGAGGAAAATCACAGTTATAGATGTAGAGGTGGGAGGGACCTTACAGGCCATCAAGTCCAACCCTTGCCTTTTAGAGATGAGGAAACTGAGGGCCCTGGAGGACAAATGACTTGCCCAAGGCCACATGACCAGCAAATGTCTAGAGTCTGGATTTAAACCAAGTCTTCCAGCCTCCAGGTGTGAATGTTCCATTCACTATACTTGCTGCCTTTCAAGGCAAGGAATGAAGGTAGTAAAGTAGGGAAAGGGGGACAGGGCAGAAGTGAAAAGCATTCTGGACTTGTCATGCACCTTGTCATGCACCTGCTTCTGACATCTCTGCTCTCAATCCTATGGTGTGGCCTGGACTCTGCCACTCTTGGCCATGAGACTTTGGGCAAGTCATTAGCCATAATCTGTGACATGGGCAATAATTCCTGTACTAAGTATTGTAATGATAGAGTGCTTTGTAAAGTGAACCATAATAGAGATCTTTCCAAATAACCAAAATCTCAAATAGGAATTTGAGGGATGGTGGGATGAATTGGGAAAGGAGAACTGGAAAAAGATCCTGTGCAGGGAGAAGGAACTCATAAAATTCATAAAATGCCATAACTCATAAAGAACTAAGAACATAGAATGTCAGAGTTGGGAGGAACCTTAGAACCAAGGGGAGGGCCCTTAGAACACAGAATGTCAGAGCTGGGAGGGCCCTTAGAACACAGGATGTCAGAGCTAGAAAGACCCTTAGAGAGCTCTATTCTGATCTCCCCATTTTCCAGATGAGGATGCTGAGGCCCAGGGAGATAGTGATATACTTAAGGCTCCTTTGGTCACACAATGAGTTAATGGCAGAGTTAGTACTCTTCCCCCCAGACCTCCTGATACCTGTCTGGTGACATGCTCCCCTGCTGGGTACAATCTTCATTCTTGGCTCAGGGGGCAGGATGTGGTTTCTCTCTGTAGCTTCTCAAGTACAAAAGGAGGGTGGATGTATGTCACGAAGCTAGAAACCGTGAAGTTAACTCTCTCTGCCCCTCTTGGGTGATTGGACTCCTCTGAGAACTCGGTGGGGGAGGGGGACTCTTGTGCCTTGGTGATTCTTTGGCTAGCACCCTACCTGCCTTGGCAACCTGGAGTGAATGGCCTCTTCTGCTGCCCAGCTGGCGGTCAGCTTGTGACTCCATTTCCTGAACAGGAGACAGTTGAGCTTGTCATGCACCTGGTAACATCTGGACTCCAGAGTAGAACCCAGAATGTCAGAGCTGGGAGGGCCCTTAGAACACAGGATGTCAGAGCTGGGAGGGCCCTTAGAACACAGAAGGTCAGAGCTGGGAGGGCCCTTAGAACCCAGGATGTCAGAGCTGGAGGGCCCTTAGAACAGGGAATGTCAGAAGAGCTGTCTCCTGGCCTGTTTCCTTCTGTCTCTCTGCTTCTCTTATTCCACCCATTTTCCATGCCTTTCCCCCCTCTCTGTATGCCTCAGGTTTTCTAGTGTTCTCTAGGGGACATCCAGGGTGGGAGAGATTGCTCAGCCATGACCCAGTCTAGGCTCATCTTACTGAATTTGGGTCTAATTTAGAGGAGTTGAATGAATCCAGAGAAACCATTTAGAGCCCTCTGGGCACTCTCCTAATCTTGGAGCAGAATAGCATGGGGGGAGAAGGAAAACATGCCTCGTCATTGAGATAATCTACAAATTGGTACCAACCTTCAGAGGGCTCTGTTTCTTCCCTTGTTGTCAGTTGTGATACACCTTTGCCAGGTTACGGGAGGAAGTACATGCCTAATTTCTACTTGTCATTGGGTAAATACAAAAACAATGGGTGTGTCCACCCGTGATCATCTTTTCCAAAGATTCAAGGTTCAATACTACAATAAATATGAGTGACTTTTTTTTTAAATGCTGAAATTTCCTGGTCAGTCCCAGTGATCTTTTCCTAGCTCACTATTCTTTTGAGTCTTTGTTGTGTTGGATATGTGACATCATTCTGATCCTCCTGCCTTCCTGATGACCCTAACTCTGTCGTCTTTGGTTCTCTGCCCATGAACTGTGATTGTGTTCCAAAGGTCCTTGGCCTCTGCTCTTTGCTCTGAATGCCGGGTCACTTATGGACTGGTGTGATTCCAATCTCACTTCTGGAAGGCAAGGGATGACTCCCATATCTCTAGCCCTGAACCTGAAGTTTTAAGAGTATTCACTAATAAGAGGTGGTATTTATATAGCACTCCTAAGGTTTGCAAAGGGCTTTACATATTTGTCTCATTTGATTTTTTCAATAATCCTGAGAAACTGGTTATCCCCATTTTACAGATAAGGAAACTGAGGCAAATGGAGGTTAATTGACTTGCTCAGGGTCACATAGTAGGTATCTGATATGAACTTTGAACTCAGATGTTCTTGACTTCAGGTCTAATACTCTATCCATGGTAACACCTAGCAGCCTGAATCAGGGATCACATTTCATGATCTGTGTATGTGTTAGCTCTTCTTGATTCTTTGGTTTCTGGATTTGGAGCTGGAAGGAAGACCCTATACATCATCTAGGCCAATCCTCTCACTTTAGCAATGAAGAAGCTGAGACCCAGAGAGGCTGTGACTTGTTCAGTGCTCTGCACATCAGTAGCAAAGGTGACATTTGAACTCACCTCCTCTGGCTACCAACTTTAGCTCTCATTGCATCACACTTGTCTAGCAGTGATTTCACATTTAACCCTGTGGAAGATTTATCTGGTCTGAAGACAGACTCTGAACTCCCCATCTTCACTTTTGCATCTCTCTGCAGTCTTCCTATTTCCCATTTAATCTCTGTCTCCTGAGGCTTCTGGTTAACACTGTGTCCCATGTCCAGGAGGTGATTGAGAAAGGCCTTTTTTTTTTTTTTGAGTTTTGGAAAATGGGGACAGTAAAGTTCTTTCGTGGAGTTAAAGGACTGCTCCAAAGAATCTCCTGAGGCCCTGAAATTCCTATTTTGAAGAGTCCCGTTGTTATAGAACCATAAAATGTCAGAACAAGAAGGAACCTGAGAACCTGGAATGCTAGGATATAGAATATCAGCCCTAGGAGGGCCCTTAAAAGGTAAATATCTGAACTGGAAAGACCCTTAGTATACAAAATGTCAGTGCTGGGAGGGCCCTTGGAATGTAGGATGTCAAAGCTAGAAATCTGAAACCTCCTCAGCCTTCCTGGTGGGAAAACTCCCAGCCCTTTCCCTGTCTTTTCCTCTTCATGACCCCGACCAAATGGTGACTCCCCAGATATTACATTTCTGTTTCTGTAACATCCTCGTGACTTGCCTAGTTGTCTGCACGGTTTGGCATCTGGGCCCTCACCTAAACAAGAGAAGCATAAACACCTTTCTCTGTCATCCCCTTCCCCTGGCTATGACAAACCCTAAAGGAATATCAGGCATGCACCCGGTAAGTATTTTGTTGAATTAAAGTGAGGCATCCATTATTGTGCATGATAATAACTGACAATTACATAGTACTTTAACACAGGATTTCTTTTAATCCTCCAATGATGCTGTGAGGTAGGTAGTACTGGTACCCGTATCTCCATTTTGTAGACACTGAGTGGCAGAGAGGAAATGATCTGGCTGAGGTCACACTTAGCAGGGCCAGGATCTGAGTCTAGGTTTTGCAGACTCCAGCTCCATCCTTCTGATCACCGGTCCTGCTCCCTCCCAATCCCCAAACATCTGTATATTGATTGCAGAACACCTGCCTGGGATTATGATTTTGGAGCCAAACCCCTTTGGCAAATGGATCCCACAGGAGGAGATGGGGGCCCTTCCTGCATAGAAGAGTTGGAATGGGATTTGAGGAAGGGGCCAGTGCTGGGGCCAGGGGCTGCTGCTCCCATAGTGGCTGGGCTTGGAGCCCTCCTTCTGAAAAGTGCTTGCTCAGCACTCTCTTCCTTCTAAAACCCGATGGCTGGCACGTGCTCAGACTTCCTGATGTGCAAATGCAACTCGACATCCAGAGAGGAGCCCCTGCACTGAAGATACTGCCTCCTGCTTTCTTAAGTGGCAATTTTTATTACTTGGATTATTTAAGGCTGGGCTTGGCTTGGGGCCTCCTGCTTGCTTCCGTGGGGGAGGGGAGCAACTGAAATGTCCTTTTTCATTTCCCAGTCTGGTAGGCAGACTCAGCTGTAGGAGTTAGTAAGTTGGAATCTTCCTGGCCCTGGGAGTAGTAGTGTTTCCTGTCTTCTTCCAGGCTAGCCAGAGGAATGGAGGCCTAGGTTGGACTGGAGGAGCCCTGGGCTTTCAAGAGTGAAAAAATGACAGACCCTTAAAGCTGTCAAGGCCTTTAGAACATAGAAGAACAGAACTGGAAGGCTGTTGGAACAGAGAATGTCAGAGCTAGGAAGGCCTTTAGAACCCAGAATGGCAGAGCTAAGAGGATCCTTAGAATATAGAATGTCAGAACTGGGGCCCTTAGAACACAGGATGTCAGAGCTGGGAGGGCCCTTAAAATACAAACTATTGAAGCTAGAAAAGATGTTAGAAACCATCTGATCCAGACAGAAGAGGATACTGAGTCTCAAAAGTGACTTGACCAGGGCTGCACATCAAGTTCACGGCAGGGCCTGTGTTCAATCCCTGGTTTCCTGACTTCCTTCCAGTTTCAGTCTGGGAGTCTCAGTTTGAGCCATGAGAAGATCCTGGAGGTTTGTCTGGCCATATCCCCATCAGACATCTTCACAAACATGCAGCTAGCTAACCAAGGATCCAGTGGGGATGGGTTGGGGCAACCTGTCCCCAATCCTGGAGACACAGCTTCAGCTCAGGCCTGTGGGTCCATAGGGTCTATGACCCAGAGGCAGCTGTTCTCCACCTCTGTGCTCAGGATAAGAGGGAGCTAGGGATTTATTTATAGTATTTACAGGCTGGGTTTGTGTGTAATCACAGAGGAGGGGTGTTCGAGGTTTCTCGGGAAGGGAAATCAGGTGAGGACTGGCTCGAACTGTCACTGGCTGAGGTGGCTCCTGGTGTCTCTCCTCTCTCCCTCTTTTGTCATACTTTCTCCATTCTCTTTCCCTTTATCTTTATTCCCTCTATCTGTCCCTCCCTCCTTTTCTCTTTCTTCTTTCTCTTCTCTCCATCTTGTTCTTAGATAAAGACACTGATGGATAGGTAGACAGAGCATTTATTAAGTGATTACTGTGTGTCTGTCGATATGCAGGGAATACAAACACAGGCCCACAAGACAGCTAGGTGGCACAGTGAATAGAGCATTGACCATGGAGTCAGGAAGACCTGAGTTCAAATCCAGCCTCACTCACTAGCTGTGTGACCTTGGGCAAGTCACTTACCCCCAACTGCCATGCCTTCCCCTCTCCAAAAAAAAAAGACAAAAAAGATAGCCCCTGCCCTCAAGGAGTTTACTTTAGAATCGGAGGAAAAGGTGCATACAGTAAGGACATTTAAGATAAGTAAAGAGTAGCCAGAAAGTTGCTTTAGAGGAGAAAGGCCCCAACAGCTGTGGGAGATGGGAAGCTGGACTGGGGGCCGTACTGCTGCCAGGATCTCACTTCCCAGTCAGTCTCGTACAGACAGGCTGTGTCCATGAAATTGTTACCACTTGTGGGTCTCTGGGTCTCAGTTTCCTCATCTGTAAAATGAGGGGGTCAGATGGAGTCCTGCGGTCCCTTCCAGCCTGGGAGGCCCCATCTGTGTCATTTCTGCCTTTCCCCTAGTCTGGCCCAGAATAAGTCTGGCAGTGACCTCAGCAGGTCATCGAGTCCCTCCCCCTGCTTTTGGGTAGAGATCATCCCCAGCAGTTTCCCTCTGCTTTGTCTGATGAAGTGAGGGACAGCAGTATTATTGTCTCCACTTTATTGTGGAGGAAATTGAGGCTCAGAGAAAGACCAAGTGGCTTTCTTATCCTAGATAAGAGTGTTTCCTAGTCTTCCTCCTTCATTTTCTCTTAATCCATTTGCTCTGCTTTCAAAGGCTTTGTTTAAACATTAATTTTCTCACCATAATAAGTTCTTCTGGAGGCTCTGAATTCCCCTGAAGCAAAGCTGATAAAGGGCTGGTGACTCTCACTTCATAGATGGGTAAACTGAGGCCTGGAGGAGGTCACCTGGACAAAGAGATGGGGCCTCCAGAATATGATCGACTCTTTACATCTACAAAGAACTATGGGGCTTATCTAGTCAAACTGTCACTTTACAAATGATGAAACTGAAGCCCAGAGAGGGAGACTACCTTGGCCAGGGTCACACTGTGAGCTAAGGACAGATGTGGAATTCGAACCCAGGGCCCCTGACTTCCCCAGTACTGCAGACTTATTGGCCCCAGAATGGCACAGACAGATTCCTTGAATATGTCAGCCTCTTTAGCTGAGACTCTTCCTTTTTTGGGACTGTCGGGCCCTGGCCTGGGGGGTGGGGGGAGGCTGGTGTGGAAAGTAACTTCAAATACACATACTCTTCCAGCCTCAGCTCATAAACCAGGGATTTTCAAAGAATGGGACAGAGCCCTGGCTCAGCCTTATCTCTTGGGTTGTTGTTTGTCTTTCTGGAGTTTATCTCCTGGTTAGCCCCCTGTACTCCTAGCTGATAACTAAGGGAGGGCTGCCTGCTCCTTTGGGGCCAGACCTTAAAACCTAGAATGGGGGGCGGGGAGGGCACACTGACTCATGTCTGTGGTGCTTTAAGCCTTGCAAAGTGCTTTCTTTAACATAAGTCTGGGAGGTAGCATGGTTTTATTAAAGGGAGAGATGAAGCTTCAGGAGATTGTCAGAACTGGGAGGGTCCTTAGAACACAGGATGTCAGAGCAGGGAGGAAGCTTAGAACACAGATTATTAGAGCTTTGAGGGCCCTCAGAACACAGGATGTCAGAGCTGGGAGGGCCCTTAGAACACAGGATGTCAGAGTTGAGGCAAACCTTAGCAATTACATCAGAGTCCTTCAGAGAGAAGACAGCTTGGTCATATGCAAAAGCCAAATCAAAATACCAATAGTGGCCAAGGCATTCTGCTGCTGGCTACATTATATAAGTACCCTGGGCCTCAGTCTCCCCATCTGTCAAGTGGGAAGCTCTGTAGGGCTGTAGTGAAGGAGATTGGATGTGTGCGAACTGTTTGATGGTCTTCTGGGGATCAGAACCATCTTAAAGCCAGGCCGTCTTAATAATGTTTTTCCTGAATTGCTCTAGAGGCTGGGCTTGGTTTAATGTTTCGTCTGGGAGACAAAGGCAGTTTTGTGCCAGCAGCTGCCTTCCATCTGATTTGGGCCCAAGTGACTTAATCCTCCCAAGATTGGAAGTGGAGCTGTGAAAGCTACTGCAAACTGCTGAATCCAGCTGAGGATTTTGGGGCTTGGGCCTCTCCCCTATGTCCCTCTCTCCCCTTTTGGAGAAGGAAGACACACTCCTGCCTTGGCTCCCCAGGTTCAGAGTGGCCATACAAATGAGCTTTTATAACATATGATCTTTTTTAAAAACTAGGCATCCCAGGGTTAGACTGTCTGACAAAACTAGGACCCATCTAGCCTTATCCCTACTTTAACAGGAATGTGCCCAGTGCAGTGTAGGGGAGGGGGCATGGCATTTGGAGTCAGAGGACCCAGGTCCAGGATCTGCCTCTACACCTTACCCCTGTGTGACCTTGGGCAAGTCTCTTCACCTTGCTGGGCCTCAGTTTCTCCATCTGTAAAATGAAGGGTTTGGCCAGATAGCCTCTGAGGTCTCTATGAGTCTCTGATCTTCAAGGATTTCATTTTCTATTTGGAGATCTCCAATGATGGATAACTCTCTCCCGGAGGTAGCCCATTCCATTTTGGGACAGCTAGATTGACTTTCAACAGGAATCAGTAAATTGACTCTTCCTCTCTGTAGGATTTTCTTCTCTGCCTAGGGTGTGACTAGGTATGTAACAGCCTGCCTGGATGTCAGAGGTGGGTCAGGGCAGGGCACCGGCAGGGGGGAATCCAGAAGGATTAGGGAGGCTGATATTCTGGGAGGAATTCGGGATGAGCTTTATGAGGAGGAGCAGGAGGAGGATGGCACCGGCTGTCCTTCTTAGCAGCTCTGTGCAGAGGGAGTGTTCCCCTGGATGGGGGCAGGAGCAAAATGAGTTGTTACCACCCTGTCCAAGGAACTGGGCTAAGTTTAGGGGTCGTTGCTTTCATAGAATGTTAGAGCCGGAAGAGGTCTGAGGTCATCAAGTCCAGACCTCATTTACAGAAGAGGAAACTGAGGCTGAAGATATCGTTCTTGGGTGACCGTGAAGAAAGCATATGCCTTTTGTTATTCTAGTTGGAAGATAGGTCCATTAGAACTCCCTCATTAAACTGTTCATTGAGAGCTGGGAGAAATCTTAGAGGTCATCTGACCTAGTCTAACTCCCTCATTTTATAGGTGAGGAAACCAAAGCCATCTCAGAAGTTACATGACTCATCTAAGGTAATGCAGCTAGTAAATGGCAGAGCCAGGATGTGACCCCAGGTCCTTAGATGCCAAATACAATATTCTTTCCACTATGCTATGCTGGCTCTTCACAGTTATACACTTAGTTGGCTAGCCCAGATTTTTTTCCTTTAAAAATAAGTTTTTATTTACATTACCTTTATTTCTTAATATCTCCTTCTGGATTCCCAGTGAGACATTCCTTCAAAGAAATTTTTAAAAAAAGAAAGAAGAAAGTACAGCATATGACTTGAGTCTGACCATGCAACGTTCTGAGTCCTGAGTCCCCTGCCTCTGCCAAGACAGAGGGAGGTGCATTTTCTCAACTCTTCTCCAGGGTAACCAGCCCAGATGTGCCATAAGAGCACCAACAGATGTTTTTCTGGGCCAGGGATTCTTAATGGGGGTGGGGGTGGGGAGTGGAGTAATGTGTCTGTGGACTTAAAAAGATCTATCGATAACTGTATTTTAATATCATTCACTTCCTTTGTAATGCTACATATTTTATTTTGAGGCAGCTGGTGCTCAGTGGATAGAACAGTGGCCCTGGTGTCAGGAATACCTGAATTCAAATCCAGCCTCAGACACATTAGCTGTGAGACCCTGGGCAAGTTATTTAACCCTGTTTAACTCAATTTCCTCACCTATAAAATGAGCTGGAGAAGAAAATGGCAAACCACTCCAGTATCTTTGCCAAGAAAACCCCAAATGGGGTAAGGAAGGGTCGGACACAACTGAACAAGGAACGAGATTTTATTTTATGCATTTAAACATTATTCTGAGTGGGGTCCATAATGCATAAAAAGTGGTTAAGAACTCCTGTCTAAGTCCAAAGAGAGCATTCAGAGGCAATGCAGGGAAATTACAGCAGGTTAAAACTTACTCCGGTCAGAGGGGAACAAGTTATTGTTTGAGCTGGGGCTTGAACTCAAGCCTCTTTACTCCCAAGGCCCATTATCCAGCTGGGGACCAGTGCCCTGGGAGTTTGGGACCCTTGCTTCTGGCAAACTCAGGGGGTACTTAAGAGAGAACACTGCCAGATTGGCAAACTGGTGACAAGGATGTGTCCTCATTTTTCAATGTCCTCTCTGACTTGATGGCAGGTCAGGTTCCATCAAGACTGAATCCAGGGGCCCTGCTCTGTGGGCTGGCTTGTGGCTTCCAGGTGTGCTGCTCTGCCTTTTACCCTGTTTCCCTTGGACGTTTTGTGGGCTCTTTGGGTTGGAGGGACCCTGTAGAGATGATCTTGTCCCTCCTCCTAGGTCAGGACCTAAGACTGACGACCTCTGAGGGCAGACTGAATTGTTCTCTTTTCACTTTATTTTTTTTCCTTGACATTCCCCCAGCCCCCCACCATGCCTAATATGGAAACCCATTTTGCATGACTTCACACATTTAACTGATATGATATTGCTAGCCTTCTCAATGGATGGGGGAGGGGCTGGAGCAAGTAAAGAATTTGAAACTCAAAAATTTTTTAAATTAATATTATAAAGTATTTTTTTAATAAAAAGAAAAACAGAGCTAAACCGAGTCAGGAGCCATCACAACCTCATCCCAGTTGTTTATTAGTCAAGTAGGATTCTTTAAATGAATTTATTTTTAATAACCAAACATTCATTTTTCTCCCTTCTACCTTGTGGGGGTGGGAGGAAAAAAGAAAACTAAAACTCTTATAACAAATATGCTCAGTCAAGCAAAACAGCATCCCACATTTGCCATCTCCAAAGATGTCTTATCCTTCGTCTTGAGTCTCACTTCTCTGCCAGTAGGAGATGGGGAGCAGAATTTAGCTATGCTTTTCTGGCATCATATCAGCAAGTATTTATCTAGAGATTGTTATGTGCTATGAATTCAAAGGTAAAAGCAAAACCACACAGTCCCTGCCTTTAAGGAGTTGTTGTTCGTCCTTCATTCTGGAAGAGGAACATGACATCAGGAAGTGACATTTTAATGGAGGAGACCACTTATAAAGACTAGGTGCAAAGAAGATGCCTAGGGGTAGATGGAAGGTAATCTCAGAGGGCCAGCACTGATGGCAAGAGGGGGCTGGAAGAGACCTATTCGAGTCAGGGAAATTTGAGCTGAATTTGGAAGGAAGTCACAGAAACCAAAAGGCAAGGAAAGGAGGGAGAGCATTCCAGGTATGGCGTGCAGCCAGTGGATGGAGTGTTGTGTTTGAGGAACTGCAGAGTAGGCCTTTCCACACTCCTGGAGTGGAGAGTGTAAGGAGATTAAGAGGACTGGAGAGCTAAGAAGGGGTCAGGTTGTCAAGAGTTCACTAAGCTTGAGCAGCTCTAAGTTAGGAGGGAGCTCAGCTGAGTCCAGGCCTGAATAAGGATGGCCCCTACAATGTTCCCTGACCAGCCTCTGCTTGGAGACTTCCAGGGAGGGTGAAGTCACAACCCAGACCTTCTCTCCACTAGAAAGTCACTCATTCTACTTTGGGATAGCTCTGACTGTTAGGATGGTTTTCCTTTTACAACAAACATTATAAAGGTATGAATTAATTTATCCATGTGTCAGTGGTCAAGTTACTTCCTTTTCAAAGCTTCACTTACTCTATCTGTAAAATGGATTGTAATTATGCTTGTTCTGCCTACCTGGCAGGGTGGTTGGGAGTAAAGTATTTTTTTGCAAGCTTTAATGATCTACATAAATTAGTCACTCAAGCTCTGGGCCTTGGTTTTCCTCATCTGTAAAATGGGGACTGTCATACTTGCTCCACCTTCCACTGTAGGGGAAGCCCTTTGTAAATTGCCAGAGGCCCTCTATGCAAGCACTCCTCCTTTTAAAGCTCCTGGCTCTTGTAAGGGCCTTCCCAAGCCATTCCTGGTCACTGAGGCCTATTGCCTTGAAACAAGCTTCCCTATCAATCAGGAGGTGCTTCCCCATTTTTAACCTCAGTCTCTCAGGCTGCAGTGGCCGCCCATTTCTTCTGACTTAGTCACCAGTGGGAGGCAGACTGGCTGAGCCACAGCTTCCATCTGATAAGTAGAACCTGTCACACGGCTGAAGGCCCTTTGGGATCATCTTGCAGTGCCTCAGTGTCTTAACCTTGTCCATTATGAGCTGTTTCTTGACTGAGGCCTTCTAGTTAGCATGAGCTTTCTCCTTTTAAGAGTCTACATGACAATCTCTGTAGACTCCCGGACAACTTACTCAGAATTAGGAAACCTGTGTTCTACTCTTGACTGGTTCTGCCACTAGTGAGTCCTGAGGCCATGCTGAGCCTCATTTTCCTCATCTGTAAAATGTGGGGGTTGGGCCCCTTTTCTTTCTGACTTTCCATGTTCTAAGGCCCCTCCCAACTCTAGCAGTCTGTCTTCAAGGTCCCTTCTAACTCTGACATCCTGTGTTCTAAGGGCCCTCCCAGCTCTGACATCCTGTGTTTTTTTTTTTTTTTTGCTTTTTTGGAGGGCAATTGGGGTTAAGTAACTTGCCCAAGGTCACACGGCTAGGTTTTTGTTTGTGTGTGCGTTAAGTGTCTGAGGCCAGATCCGAACTCAGGTCCTTCTGACTCCAGGGCTGACGCTCTACTTACTGCGCCACCCAGCCGCCCCAGACATCCTGTGTTCTAAGGCCCCTCCCAGCTCTGACAGTCTGTAATCTGATGTCACTTCTAGCTCTGACATTCTGTGGTTCTTTCCTGGGCAAGAGGTTCATTTTTGATCTGGGAAATAATGTAAAAGGTGGCAGAAGGCCTTGGCTATTGTTCTCTGTCCCTTTTTGACCTTTCTTATAACTTGAGAAGTATAAGAGACCCCATACATGATAGGCGGGCCCACTAAAACACAGCCAGGGAATCCATCCTCAGCTTGAAGACCCCCAGTGATAGGCCGGTCCCTGCCACCCTTCTGCCCCGCCACCTTCCAGGCAGCCCACTCCACTTTGGGACAGCTATTATTGCTGGGATGTTTTTTCTGACACAGAGCCTAAACTGGACCCTTTTTGATCCTACTGTCTTGACTGGCCCCTTCTCAAACAGGTGTTTCAGGGTGCTGAAGCAGCCAGCTCCATCAACGCCCCCATTCAACTCTTTGGAATGTGACCTTTACCCTCCCTTTCATGCTCCTGGGGAGCATGGTGCTGGGGGCTGTTAGATTCCTGATGATCCAGGGCCATTCCCAGAAACAGAGGGTGGTACTTCCTCAGTGTTGCCTAGGTGCCAGGGAGGGCCTGGCTTCTCCTGATGTCCCTTCCATAAATCTGAGACCCTGGGGCTCAGGATAAATGTACTTGTTCTAGGCTTCTAAGAATTCTCAAATCTAGAGTCCCCCTCCCCCCCAAAAAACCCCCAAACGAGCCCTTGTATTGTCTTCACATTCCCATGTAACTGGGGTTATTTGCTTTAGCTCGAGCTGAGTTTCCTGGGAATTCAAGGTGGGTGGGGAATAGACTTTGCAGGTTTCTGGAGGGTGAAGGGATGCCCAAGTAGCATCAAGACAAGTCTGGGCCAGTTAGCCTGGTGTGCAGGGGGGGGTGACCCCCTTTTGTGTGGGGGGAAGCCAGCTCTGGCTTAGTGAGCAGTTCTGGTATCTCCTAATGTCTCTGGAATCCAGTATTCTCTCCTCTTCGCCACACTGATTCTGTCACAGGCCCCCATTGCTGGCCATGTAGAGCTCAGGGTCACCCTGGAAATCCTCAGGGCCCCCCTTGCTTTTTATAGCTGGGGCATCTCAGAGAGCGCACACTGTGGAGGTGGCATTGGGATGAGAGCATCTGCATTCTTTGGGTAACCAGCTGGGCTGGAATGGGTCCCCACAAAAAGTTGTACACTCCTTCCACCCCTGCCCCAGGTAGAATAGATGCCTCTCTAGGGTCAGGGGAATGAGAGTCATAGACTGTTGGAACCCAAAGGAACCTTGGATATCATCAGAGCTGGACGGAACTCTAGAGCACCAACCTTTCCATTTTACAGATGAGGAAACTGAGGCACAGAGAGGTGATGGCTATAACCTGCCTAAGGTTACACTGGTATGAAGACAGGATTTGAATTCAGGCCCTCTCATTCCAGAGATAGTGCTCTTTCCATAGTACTGCTTTGTCTCTATGGCTTGGCCAGCCCCCTTGCTATATAGGTGTAGAACCCAGAGCAGGCAAGAGATTTGTCCTGTCACCCACATAGTCAAGGGTAGAGCTAGGCTTTCAACCTGGGACTGCTGTCTCCAAATGCAGGCATTTTTCCACCATGCCACCATGGCTGGTACCATCTTCTGGGTCAGGGATGGGATGCCCACTGAAGCCCAGCTCAAAGATTTATACCCTGGGAGGAGAGAAAGGGTCATTAGTGGGAGTCTGTTTTGCCTTGGGACAAGCTGGTGCCACTTGGTGGTAGGCATCATTGCAGTGATATCAAGCATCCAGGATCTGGCCTTTCAGTCCTAACAGGGATCTGAGGACCCTGTACCTACCCCTTGATTCCCTTGAGGAAGCTTTGGTAGGAAATCTGGGAGGATCCTTTTTCTCTTCCATCTTCCTCTTAAGAGATGTTACGTTAGAACCCTTTTGTGGTCAAAGGTCACAGAATCTCCAAGCTGGAAGGGACATCAGACATCACCAAGTCCAACCCCTTCATTTTACAGGTGAAGAAAGTAAGTCTCAGAGTGGTTAGGTGACATGACCAGGGTCACACAACCAGGTGAAGTGAGATAACAAACCCAGGTCTTTCTGACTCTAAGACCAGTGCTCTAATCATGGTGCGTGAAGCTACAGAAGTAACCTAGTGTTGGAGGGGGATAGATACTGTAGTGTGTCAAGGTTATAGGGCATTTCCCTCCCCCTCCCCCCACAAAAACCCAGGGAAGGTAGGCATTTAAGGGTTCTTATCCCTATTTTAAAGATAGATTGTTAACCATTTTCTACCCAGGGTCCTGTTCTGGCTCCTTTTCTCCTCTTATTCAATCTTTTCTCCTTTACTGATCTCATTTGCTTTCACAGGTTCAATTATTTTCTCCCTCTATGCCAATATCCAAATATCACCAAATTTTGCTGATTGGATTTCGCTCGTTACTTTCTGCACTAGTCTCTTGGACTCCTTGCCTCTATTTTCTTCCTTCCCTCTTCCATCCTTCCCACAGCTACCAAAAGATATTCCTAAGATACAAATCTGACCCTATTATTCCCTTCCTCACAACATACTATTTTATTACATAATGCAGAATATAATAGATGCATTAATTATCTTGAATTTTTTATCTTGGTGTATATTGTAGCCCTTCAGGGCAGGGGCACATAGTAGACATTTAATTAATGTTTGTTCCTTTGAATTGGTTGAACTAAGAAAGTGAGGGTTAGTGAGGTGGTTGACTTGCCCAAGGTCATTGGATGCCTACACCAAGAAGCCATTAGTCCTGGTTGGGAAAGGGTTAAGGTCCCTGGTAGAATGAGAAGGGACAGCCTCCCCAGCTGGTATCTGGCCCCAGAATGTGCTCAGGCCATCTGGCCCTATGGCCGAGGACACCAACTCCCATCTGTCCCAAGGAGAAGGGTATTAAAGAGGAGCAATTGTGCCTCTGTAGGAGTTTTTGTTTTTTTTTGTTTTTTTTTTTTGGTGGAGGGGAGGAGGCAAGGCAGTAGAGAGAAGGTTTCTAAAGCCAGCCCAGGACCTCGAGGGCAGGTGGCTGAGTCTGGAGGCACCGTGTCCCAGGTTAGCTCCTGTTATAATGAGAATCGTCTCTGTTTCCTAAGTTTAGTTTCTGGAGTATAATTTGAGATCTGTCCATGTATTCCAAGGCTCAAAGAATCATAGATTTGGAGCTGAGACTGTAAAGGTCATTTAGTCCAAAAGGCACCCAGGTAGTAAGGAACTGGCACTATTCACCAAATCCATTTCAATTTAACAACCACTTAATAAGCCTGCTGTGTGGGTGCCTTCTCTGCAGTTTATAGCCTTAGAGAGTTGTCTGTAACTGTAAGGTTGTGACTTGCCCAGGGGCATATGGCCAGTGTAAGCCAGAGTTGGGACTTGAACTGAGGTCTTCCTGGTTCTTCCTCTACAGCTTTTTGTCTCTTGATAATAATAGTAATTACAAGAGCAATAATAAATTAATAATAGCTGACAGCTTTTGTCTTTGCATCTCCAGCATTTAACACAGTTCCTGGTATACAGTAGGTGATCAATAAATGCTTGTGGATTGATAAAATGCTTTGTATGAGTTATCTCATTGATCCTGACAATGACACTCCATTTTGCAGAAGAGAAAACTTAAGGTCAGAGGGGTTAAGTGGCTTGCTTGGGGGGCACAGAGCTAGTAACTGTCTAAAGCAGGATTTGCACCCAGCCCTTCCTGATTCCAAATTTAGGGATCTAACCTTTCCACCCTGCTCCCTGTGCTTAGTCCATTATTTTCACTGTATTATTATTGATGAAAATGAGCAAAAAAGTTAGAGATTTTTCCAGGGTCACATACCTCATGAGTGACGAGATATGTATGATCACAGCTGGCAATATTTGAGGCCCTCAGTCTCGGTTCCTTGGCTCAGAGTCAGTCCCATCTTTGAGATGGCCCCTTGGCTAGCTGAGGCATGTGCTGGGGGAGGAATGCATCCACTTTCTTCCCCTTGACCCTTTCCTGTTCCTACAGACACACTGACACCTGGGGTGAGGCTAGACTCATTCATTTTGAGACCAGAGGATCAGGTCTCAGAAGGAAGTACAAGAGTCCTGGAGCAGGAAAAGAAAGCTGTGCCAAAGAAAGACTCGGCTTATTCTTGGCTCTTCTCTGCCAGGGCACACATTTGTCCTCTTTGTCCCTCATTCCTTCCTTTCACCTCTCCTAAACTTTGCTGGGCAAAGTGTTGGATTATAGGTTTAATAATAGCTAGCATTTACATAGCACTTTAAGGTTAAGCAAAATACTTTGAAAATGTTATATCATTTGATCCTCACAGCAGCCCTGGGGGGTGGGTACTGTTATCCCCATTTTACAGGTAAGTAAATGGAGCCACAGAACTGAGGCTAAGTGACTTGTGCTGGATCACAGGAGTGAGGTTTCTCTTTCTCTCCCTTCCCCCGCCCCCACCCTGATCATAACCTCTTTAAAATTTAGAAGGTAGACTTGGAATATTGTTGTGGCCTGAACATTCACAGTGTAGCCAACCTGGGGATGAGCATCCCTCATGTTAGAAGTGGGCTGGTCCTCAGGTGCTTGAATTATCCTTTCTTGGTGGAAGCTGACAGAGCCCCTTCCCCCCGGGGCAGTCACCTGCATGCCGCAGTAAGGTGTCAGAAGATCCCCCTCCCCAAGATAAGAAAACACGGGGTCTGAGCAGCCACGGGCAGTGGCAGGAGCCTGGCTCAACCCAAACCTCCTGATCCTCACATGTCCATCCTGTGGTCTTCCTGGGACCTTGGCTGTCACCTGCTGACAAGGAGGTGCGTTTTCCCTTTCCCGGGTTCCCTTCACCTCGTTCCTCCAGGCAGGCTGGGAGCAGCCCGGCCTTAGTGGGGAGGCCAGCTTGGGAGGCGACCTCACCACTTTTTCATGTAAAGTTTAGTGTTTTGCCTCTGCCACAACATGAGGCTGATATTAAATAATGAGTCTGTTCCCTTGAGCAGTATTTAGTCAGCTAATCCCCTCCGCTTGGAACAGGCGATTACCAGTCTAATTACCTGTTCCGGGGAGCCAGGAGTCTGGTGTATTTCACCTCCAGTTATGACAATTACAGCGTAACACACAAGGGCAGGCAGGCGGGATGGGGCTGCCTTGGCGGGATGGGGCTGCCTTAGCCAACCGGCCGCCTGCCCTGTTTTATAAACCACCTTCTCTAGTGTTTCTCCTTCCCTTGTCCCCCCTTCCTCCTCCTTAGTGAACCAGAGCTGTTCTGCAAAGGGGGCCTCTTCACCCCTTGACGCTCTCATCCAGAACCTCCACTCCACCTTGGGAAACCCCAAAGGCCAAAGAGTCTAAGGGACTTGACCAAAGGCATAGGTCAGTAAAGAACAACAGAATCTGAGGCCTGGGAATTTGGCCACATCTCACCTGCAAACAAACCACTTAACATTTCTGCACTTCATTTTCCTCATTTGCAAAATGGGGAAGTGAGATTTGAACTCTAAGTTGGTGGTAGGCTGGCACAATGGAAGGATTGAAAACTACTGGGGTCGTGGGACTTGAGTTCAAATTCTGTCTCTGCCATGTGGGACCATGCATAAGTCACTTAATCTTTCTGAGCCTTAGTTTCCTCTTCTGTAAGGTGACTGACCTGTCAGGGTCAAGTGGGGGGGGGTGGTTATGTCACAGGAGATGCAAGGTGTTTCCCTCCCTGGGCTTTAGCTTCCTCATCTGTAAAATGGGCATACTTGTATTATCTCCCTTCCAGGGCTGTGGGGCAAGCACTTAAGCCATCCAGCACTATGGAAATGAGAGTTGTCAGTATTATCACCATGGTGTCATGAGCTGTTGTTCAAACAGAGGGAGACTCCTGAGTGGAAGGGACTGTGGGAGACACCTTCTCTAGATGGGTGGGGGATGTTCCTGATGAACCAGCATGGTGGCTTCTGGGTGCCAGGGGTTTGGAGACCATCCCAGGGAAGGTGACTCATGCCATTGCTATTCACCAGATGGTTACTCCCTCACATCTGGACAGAAGAGGCTGGGGAAGCCATTAGACAGGTTAACCCATGAGGATCTCTTGAGGGGTTGACTCATGGGTGGGAAGATGTAAGACATTACTTGTGAAAATGAACCCAATACAAGCCAACAAGCATATTAAACATTGACTATGTATAGGCTTCTGTGTTGGGTGCTGGAATAGACACATTATTCAGATTCAGCATGGGGTCATGGGTAGAGAGCCAGTCTTGAAGACAAGAACAAAGTTCAAGTCTTGCCTCTGACATATAGTGACTGTGTGATCCCGGGCAAGTGCTCTAGGCAACTCAGATTATAAGTGGCAGAGAAGATGCCAGCTTGTATTAGTAGAAGGAGTTTCCTCCCCTGGGAGTGCCCTATCCCAGTGAAATCATAGGAATGATCCCTATCTCCTTATTTCTATGGCACTTTCAGGCTTACTGAGTTTTTTCCTCCCAACAACCCTGGGAAGTTAGTTGTCAAAGTATTGTTATTTTCCTTATATTGAAGAGGAAGCAAAGGTTCCAGAAGATTTGGTGGTTTACTCAAGGTCACACAGCTAGTAAGTGATGGTGCTGGTCAGGGGGAGGGCAATCAGTGGAAACTTCCCAGTAGCAGCTTTTGAGTTGGGCTCTAAAGGATAAGTAATAATTGGATAAAAGGAAAGGGAGGACATTCTGTGAATAGGAAACAACATGAGCAAAGGCTTGGAGGTAGGAGAGCACAGGACATGTTCAGGGGGGCCTAGGGCAGTCCAGTTTGGCGGAAGTCTAGAGTACTTTGGGAATGGTATTGATGATAAGGCAAGGGCCAGGTTGGAGAGAGCCTCAGATGCTAGGCAAAGAGCAAGAAGAACGGCCGGTGTATGAAGTGCTTTAGTCTTGGGAAGCATTTTACAGTCCTCATAGCAAGCCTGACTATAGGTGCTATAGGGGATATTCCATGTCTTACTTTAGTGACCTTGGACAAATCCCTTTTCTTGGGCCTCAGTTTCCTCGTCAAAAATATGAGGAGGTTGGAATAGACAGCCTTGAAGGCAACTTCCAGATCTAAATCTATGACCTCAGTGGTCCCTATTGTCTTTGGAAGTTGAGAGGGGTTTAGGACTTGCCCATGGTTGTACAACTTCCTTAAATATTGGAGCCAGGATCTGAACCTAGATCTCTCCGGCCTCTACACCTCACAGTCTTTCCACCATACAAGGCTGCCTCCCAGGAGCTGGACTTTTACCTATCAGGCAGTAGGGAGCCCCTGAAGATGCTTAAGCAGAGGAGGGACTGGGCAGATCTCTGCATATAAAGGAGCTTAGTCTGGCATCTAGCTCAAGGGTGTATTGGATGGGGGGGCAGGAGAAACAGGAAGGCCAATTGAGAGGCTACTATGGCAGCCATCCAGGCAGCTGGTAATGAGGTGCCATGGCAGGGTAGTGTCTTTGGGGACCCAGGGTTTTCCCAGGGTGAGTGAATCTGCCCTGCGGGAGGCCACAGTGAAGGGATTAGCCTGAGTGCTCCCAATTGCAGGGTGCCTTTGTTTACCTGGACGTGGAATCACAGGTAGTGGGCATAAACAGCCCAAAGTGCTCATTAGCTGTCCAAAATAGGCCCTCAAGTCGAGGAGGTTAGTTTCCCCCAAAGCTTTGTGTAAACACTGTGACGAGGCAGGAGGGGAGCCATGGGTGCCTCTGTGAAGGAGCGCTGCCCCATCTCCTGGGGGAAAGGAGGGACGCTGGAAACCTGTAGGCTGAGGGAGTGGGCTGATCCTAGGTTGTTTCTTCCCTTTCCAAAGGGGGGAAAAAAAGGAAACGTTTTCCTTATGCCTTTTGTCTGTTACATCAGTCACTCCACCCCCCTCCAGATTGACTCCTCCTTTGTGACAAAGAAGAAAAAATTAAGCAAAACCATCCAGTCCAGTGACCTCATCTGACAATGTATGTGATATTCAGGCCTGGCAGTCGCCTGCCTCGCTGCTGTGAGCTCTGGGCTATGTCTGACTGGCTGCTCTCTCCTTGGTTTTGCAGGTCCTTTCTGATCTAGGCCAGCCGTGAAAATGAGAGGGAGGTGCTGAGGATAATTGGGAGAGAGACAGCTTGTCCTTTCCTAATGATTTACCCTTTACAAATGACGTTTTCCCTGCTATAGACTGTGAGCTATTAATGTTAGAATTCCTCATGATATAGCCCCGTAAAGGAGGGAGGGTGAGGAAGATTATTGCCATTTGACAGCTGGGAATACAGAGGCTCACAGACTAAAGGGGAGCTTAGGAGCAAACCCAAGGTACAGCCAAACTGAGGGAAGGACTCAGTTGCCTAAAAGTTCTCAGCTTGTTCTCAGCTCACTTGAACTGTTGCTTCCGGGTTGCCAAGACTTAATAAGCCTGTTAAATTTGTATCATGGAAAGGAAGATGCAGGTTCGGGTCCTGGACAGCTAATTATTATCTGGACAAGCTCCTTTCCCTCTATAAGCCTGTTTACTCCTCTCTGGAATGAAAGGGTTGGTCTAAATGGTCCCTGATGCGCCTTTTAGCTTTCACCTTCTGTGTTCTAAGGTTCTTTCCAGTTCTCACATTCTCTATTCTAAGGTCCTTCCTTCCTACCCCTGACACTGTATTCTAAAGCCCCTCTCAGTTCTGACATTCCATGTTCAAGGGCCCTCACAGCTCTGACATCCTGTGTTCTAAGGGCCCTTCATGCCCTGCCAGTCTGTTCTAAGGCTCTCCCAGCTTTGACATTCTGTGTTCTAAGGGCCTGCCTGGCTCTGACCTTCTATAAAAACCTCAGGAACCAAGGATGTCTTTTAGACCAAGTGCCTGCTTGCCAAGCCAGCTAGTGGAATGTTCAGCCTTTGTTGAGTAGACCTTGGCTTCCTAGTGGGGGTGGGGAGAGGAGCAGGCTTGGGGCCAGCTTCCTACCGCCTGCCCGCTGATAAGAACTGGGAGGTTAAGTGTGTCTGGGGGTGACTCTCAAGTGTCCCATTCATGCATTGAGGAGAGTTAAGATTAAGAAACCTTTCCCTCCTGGCTGGCTCCTAAGTGCTGAGGGGAAGAGGTGTGGAAACTGGCCCCCCTTCTGTTTTCTGGCCTTTCTCTTCTGAGTAAGGACGTAGTGTGGGTCACTTAGTTGGCATGACTGATTGAGTGTTCAGTATGAGGGGCAGGATGATAGGGAGGAAGAAGACTCGTGCACATCACATGTCTAGGTGAGTGTGTGGTGGTGGGGAGGGTCCTTAATCGAGCTCCTAGGCAGAGGGGGCAATCAGAATCAGGCCATCTTCCCTCCATTTTATAGAAGAGGAAACTGAGTCATAGATAGTTTTAAGTGACTTGCCCAAGTTCACTCAGGGAATAAGTGGAAGAGTCAGAATTCAAACCCAGATCCCCCAATTGCAAATCTGTTGTGCCTTTTCCAGTGTGTATTAAGCAATTCTAGCTCAAAGCTGAGATGAAGGGTTATGTTTAATTCAGTTAGCTAGCGACAAGCCCCCCTGGCCTCAGGGAGCCCCTTCAGTCTAAGAAGGGAGACACAGGAAGATTAAAAAAAAAAAACAACCACTCACAAGATAGACTTTCCTTCAACTCTGAGGGAGGTTACTCTAAAAAAAAAATAATAATGCCTTAAAAAATACTGGCACTGCAGCCTTGAATTCTGGTTAACCTCAGAGCTGAGACATCGCCTGGAAATAGCGAAGGTTTCAGAATTCCAAGGGCTTCCCTTCTGGGTCCCAAAGCCCCATGGCTTATATCCTATGTGTGAAGGGTCTTGTTGGTAGTGATGGCTTCCCAGGAAGAGGGAGGCCAAGGCCACAGGTCACAGGTCATGGGAGAGGTGGGATGGACAACTGATCCCGAATCATGAGATCATAGGCCTCTTTAGACATGAGATTATTTCATTCAACCCCCCCCCCCCATTTGACAGAAAATGAAACCAGGTCTAAAAGGGGAAGGGGTTTGTCCTAAGACACCCAGACATTAAGTATTATCAGTACTGGACTTTGAACCCAAGTTCCTACTTTTCTTTGCTGTCTTGCTCTGTGATGCTGGTTGTTAACTTTCTTTCTCTGTGTCATTGACCCCATTTAAAATGGGCAGGGACCTGCCTGGGTGTAGGCTCAGGTGCACATGTGCTTCCAGAGAAGGGAGACTGCTGGGGGATCGGGGAGTGCCTGCCTAATTATGGGCGTCCCTGGATTCAGCATTTCCTCCAAGGGTGTCACCAATAGTGGGAGTGATCCCCCAGAACTTGGCAAATGTTAAGTGCTGGGTAATTGCTTGTTAATGACTGGATCAAAAGGACACTGTTTAGTTGGGATTTATGAGGGGCTGGCAGCCCTTGTCTGCCGGAGATCAAACAATGGGGGAGCTGAGAGGGGATCCTTAGAACCCAGAATGACCCATTTGGGAAGGACTTAGCTCATAGACTGTCAGAGGTAGAACGCCATAGAATGTCAGAACTCGGGGAACCTCTGGAACACGGATTGTTAGCTCTGGGAGAGATCATAGGATATGAAAGCTGGGAGGGAGCTTGGGACATTGGGAAGAGGTCAAATCTAGATTCAGACCCTGCTCTTCTGTCTCCCCACTGAACTTTGCACCCCACCCTGCTGCCATCTTGGGTTTCTGGAAAGCAGCTGTTTATACATGGGCTCCTAACCTTGTGAGGTGGCTGGGGGCATTTTTGAGGGCAGCCTTCTGGCTCATTTATTGGGCTAAGTGCCCAATTATAGAGCCTGAGAAAGCCTCCCCTACCTGTCCAACCTCCCAGGCTACAAAGGCTTCTAATTAGTCCCAGTGTGAGTTGGTTGGGGGTGGGTGGTGTGTGGGCTTCTCAAAGGCCTCATTGTTCAGTTAAGCCCTGCTGCTGAGCTTCTCAGAGAAAAAGCTTTGAACTTCTCCAAATGAGAGTGAGGCCATTAGCACCAAGTAGCTTAGGTTGCCAGGGATGGGGCCTGCTGGAGGTTGTCACCCTCCCTTTCATAAGGGATCTCAAAGCGCTATTAAGTGTCCATTCATCCATCTAGTGCTCAGCATTGACTAGGGGCAGGGAGGGAAGAGTGTCCTTGCAGAGGCCTGGCCTTAGTTGCCCAGTTCTTGCCCCTCTGCAACTGCCTCATATTCCTCTTTGTCCAGTTACCTGTCTGTTAGTTTCAGCTTAAATTTGGGCCTGGTGTCTCATCTGTGTCTGTATATCTGTGCACTTGTACACTCATAGACTTATGCACTGAACTGGGGCGCTGAAGGCATGTTATAGTGTCCACACTTTCCCAGGGAGCTTCCTACAGTGATGAAAACACAGGGCTAGACTTTATACTCTGAAAGGCTGAGGACTGTTGCCTTAGAACACAGAATGCCACAGGTGGAAAGAACCTTAGAACCCAGAATGTCAGAGCTGAGAAGACCCTTAGAACACAGGATGTCAGAGCTGGGAGGACCCTTAGAGCATAAGATGTCAGAGCTGAAAAGGGCATTAGAACACAGAATGTCAGAGCTGAGAGTACCCTTAGAACACAGATTGTCTGAGCTGGGAGGGCCCTTAGAACACAGGATGTCAGAGCCGAGAAGGGCATTAGAACACAGGATGTCAGAGCTGAGAAGGGCATTAGAACACAGAATGTCAGAGCTGGGAGTACCCTTAGAACACAGATTATCTGAGCTGTGAGGACCCTTAGAACACAGGATATCATAGCTGGGAGGGCCCTTAGAACATAGGATGTCAGAGCTGAACCCAGAATGTCAGAACTGTATGCAGTCTTAGAACATAGAATGATAGAACATGGAGTGGGAGAGATAGAATATCTCTTAGATTGATATCTTAGATATCAACCACGGATTGAACTGGAGGAGACATTGCAGGAGAGGGCTTCTTAGTGCCTCTGTGTCTGGGGCGGGGTGGTGCTCCCCAGTTGCCGGCCCTCTGTGGTTACCGTCATAAGAAGCCTGCTTGTTGTTCCATTAGGGCTGGCTGTAATGGAATCGGCTGCCCCTGGTTGAGTGTTTGTATTAAATTAATGCCGCCTCCGCAGAGACAATCAGTTGGCATTTAATTTCCATTTCCTTCAGTGAGTCGTTCAAGGAGCTGGGTGTAAGCAGGCTGGGCAGCGGGTCATCAATGGGCACTTCAGAACTCAGCTTCTCCAGGATGGGAAACCCAGGGACTTGTGGCAGGCCTTTCCAGAGGAAGCAGGGAAAGGAGGCTTTTGGGGTGGGGGTGTGAGGGGGAGCTTGAACCAGCTCAACAAATGTCAGAGGCCAGTTTCTTTGGCCTGTTGTTTTTTTTTTTTTCCTAGGACTGATGACTAGGAGATGTGAAGGTCAGGCTTCTGTCTTCCCTTTCTGCATCAACCCTACGCCAAGGCCCAGTTGCTCTTTTGACCCTAACCTTTTGAGGCTTTGCTTTTCCCCAAAGAAGAGAAAGGTTAATTAGAATTGAGTTGCTTTGCCACTTGTCAGTCAGCTTAGAGAGCCATGTTTAGAACATAGAATGTTGGGGCTAGAAGGGCATTGGAATGGCCTTGGGGAAGGGGAGAGTAAACTAAGACCCCTGCCATCTAACCAGTGCTGGCCAAGCAGCCAGCGGAGAATCACGAAGGCTGGTTTTTGACTGAATGAGTTTCCAGTCTGGTTGGGAGATCAGACTAGCACCTGGAAAAAAATTCAAGAAGAATCCACCCCCACTGTATAAGTAGGTGCTGACCGTGGTCCAGTCGTAGGTAGCTGAAGAAAGGGACAGTCTTCATGATTCATGGAATATGGGCCTGAGTGGCCAAGTGTCTAGAGCAGGAGAGACTGGAGCTCCTCTGCACTCTGTCCTGGTCATGCCACATCTACAATATGGGGTTAAGTCCTAGGAACTACATTTTAGAAGTGACATGGGAGAGTTTGGCTCCAGAGGCAAGGTGGGAGCTAATCATAACCACTGTAGAATTATTAGATCAAAGAACTAGAAAGGGCCCTCACAGGCCATTTCATCTAATCTCCTTCCCCTGGGCCTTCCCAAGAGCAAAGGGATCCAAGGCCAATCTTTGCCAATTCTGGATTAGGAGGCAGGTGAAAAACCAGAGCTCTATGGCTGGCACAGGAGGGGGGATTAGTTTGAGTAATTTGCCAGTCAGAATTGATGGGCTCCAACATGCTGTGAGTCCCACTCCCACTGGCCTGTACCATGGCACGCCCAGCATATGGAGCCCAGCAGGGGAATGAGTTCCCTGAAACTAGAAAAGGGTGCGCACTGAAGAGTGTGCCAAGAGAAAAGTCAGGGAGCCAAACATGTGACAGCTCCTCCACCTCTTCCCTACCCCCTAGCCCCTTCTCCACCAGCCCCCCTTGATCCCTAGAGGTCCCCAAATCAGGCCCTGAGTTACAGTTTTCCATGGTTGCTTGGCAACTTCAGTGGGTCCAAGCACCCTACTATGGGGGGGGTGTTTCCTCCCATCTGATAGTGAGGATGTCTGGGTTGGTATAAGTCTTACTGAGGGAAGACCCTTGAGCTGGATTTGGGAGTTCTGGGTTCTATTTCTTTGTTTCCTGCTAAAGCACCAGCAGAGCACTCTTCCTTTTTGGCTTCAGTATTCATTCTTGTCTCTAAAATGATGATCTCCTATGTGTCTCCCAGCTCTGACAGTCTGGGTTCTAAGGGTCCTCCTAGCTCTGACATTCTGTGTTCTAAGGTTCCCCTAGCTGTTCTATCCTGTGTTCTAAGGGCCCTCCCAGCTCTGACAATCTGGGTTCTAAGGGTCTTCCCAGCTCTGTCATTCTGGACTCTAAGGGTCCTCCCAGCTCTGACAGTCTGGGTTCTAAGGGCCCTTCCAGCTCTGACAGTCTGGGTTCTAAGGGCCCTCCCAGCTCTGACAGTTTGGGTTCTAAGGGCCCTCCCAGCTCTGACCTCCTGTGTTCTAAGGGCCCTCCCAGCTCTGACCTGTGTTCTAAGGCCCCTCCCAGCTCTGACATCCTGTGTTCTAAGGGCCCTCCTAGCTCTGACATTCTGTGTTCTAAGGCCCCTCCCAGCCCTGACTTCCTGGGTTCTAAGGGCCCTCCCAGCCCTGACACACTGGGTTCTAAGGGCCCTCCCAGCTCTGACCTCCTGTGTTCTAAGGGCCCTCCCAGCTCTGACATTCTCTGTTCTAAAGGCCCCTCCCAGCTCTGACCTCCTGTGTTCTAAGGCCCCTCCCAGCTCTGACATTCTTTGATCCCCATGGTTCCGTCCCCAGCCATATGTCTGCTGTAAGAATTCTCTAATGCCTGGAAGGTTGAACACACTAGCATGATGAAGCTTTGAGCTCTAATTCTGTGTCCAATGCCCTGCTGTAGATCTACAGTACACAGAGTGCTGGGCTTGGATGTAGGAAGACCTGAGTTCACATGTGACCTCTGACACTTAGCTGTGTGACCTTGGGTGAGTCTCTTAACTACTGCCTGCCTCAGTTTCCTTATCTATAAACCTCCCAGGGTTGTTGTAAGTTCAAATGAGATGTTATTTGTAAAGCCCTTGGCACCCAGCCTGGCACAGAACCAAGTGCTATGTAAATGTTAATGATCATTACAAGGCAGCATCGGGACGCAGATGTTCTTCAGACTGGGCAGTGACCAGCTGCCTCTGGACCCAGTGGGGCACAGCCACCAGGACAAGCTCCAGCTCTGGGTTGGAGGGAAGCTTTGTCCCCTGGGGAGTTGTTAAAAGAACACCACACCAGTTAGTTGTAGGAAAGGCAGGGGCTGTACCTTGAGAGGCTGGTGAAGTTAAGTTAGCTTTCCCCCAGTCCAGACTCAGGGGCCAAACAGGAAGAGAGGGCCCATGACCTTCAGCCCCTAGGTCTGGCTGGCCTTCCGTGACAGAGTCTCCAGCTGGGAGAAGTTTGAATAATGGAAGAGGGAGGCTGAGAGGTATCTTTGGCTTAGGCCAGCCGCAGGGGGAGGAGCTGCCTTTGTCCTCTCCAGCACCCCGGTGAGAGATCAATTTGCAGACCCTGTTTGGCCAGCTTTGAAGCTCTGAGGTGGGGGTTTGGAGGGGAGGGAAGCAGAAAATTTGTGCTTATAAACAGGAAATTCCAGCCCTTGAGATTCTTGCCATGGGAAAAGGGAGAACATGGGCTCCCCAAAGAATACAATATATTTAATAAAGTTAGAACGTAGGATGTCAGAGCTTGGAGGGACCTGAGAATGCAAAATATCTGACTGACAGGCTGATGAAGCCTATGGACTTTTCAAAGTAATGTTTTGAAATGCATAGAGTAAAGTACATAGACTTCCAAAGGAAACCAATTATATTGAACTAGAGTAGTGAAAATATGTAAAAGAGCCAATTCATGGACCCCAGCTTAAGATCCTGACCTGGTTCCCCCCTTCCACTTTCCAGATGAGGAAGCTGAGGCCTAAGGAAGTAAAATAATGACTTGTCTAAGGTCACATGGCAATAGCCAAGACTAGATTCAAATCCAAATGTTCCAACCTCGGATCCAGTCTTCTTTCTGCTACAGAGATGGCCCCGATTCCCAGCTGAAAGTCTTTGGGGGCCGGGCTCAGTTGAGAACTCTTCAGCAGTCTCCCTGGCCTTGAATCCCTTTTCCTACTGACCTAGGGTCCCTGTGATTCTTCGAGCTCTTTATGGGCAGGATGTGAAAAATGCATGAGTCAATTGAGATGACTTCATGGATTTCCTTGCCTGGGCCGGCTGTGCTTTGTCAGCCTCTTCCCTCCAGAAGCATGTCTCATCGAGGCCCACAAGGTTGTTTTGGGGGGAGGGGGAACAGGCTTTTGGGTTAGTGTGTAGGGGGGGAGAGAGTAGGGGGGTATAGTAAGAAGGCAACCCTCTCCGAGGAGGAGAAGGAGGAGGGCCATGTCTTATCAGCCCCAGACTAGGGTGGTGACCAGCAGGGTTTGGAATGCAAGGTAGCCACATGTGCTTGGGGGACGGGAGGAGAGAAGAGCTGCTCCCACCCTGCTTCCCTTGGGTTTATCCCTGCCCACCCTTCTTCCTTTGGGTGTCTGGGAAAGGAGCAGTGGGCTTGGAGGTGCCCCTTGGGCAGGGGGAAGGTCTCCGGGAGCTTGGGAGCTCAGCAGCCAGCCAGCTCCAGAGACCACATCCAAAGCCTGGCCAAGCGGTGACCCAGCCAGCCTCAGGGGCTCTGCTCCAGCCAGCTTTGCACAGTCATTTCCCTGCTGCATTATTGACCTCCCTATTCCTACTGGCTCCCTGCTCCCTTTACTTCCCCTCCCCCAAGCTTGGGGATTTGTGGGAAGCCTGGAGAAAAGATTTCTCCTTTTTTTCTCTTCTTCCTGCTCTCAGCCTTTTTGTAGGGGAGTAGGAGATGGGGGCAGGGAAGGAGGAAGAAGCTGCTGGCTTCTCTTGACCTCTGACCTTTCTCCCCAAAGGAGTTAACATGGCAGGAATCCTGCCTGGGAAGAGCTTATTTCAAGCCAATGCTTGACTTGGTTGGTTGGGTTTTTTTTTTTTTTTTAAGGACATTTGAGGCTGGTGGGAATGGGTGATGGTGGTATTAGAAATCCTAAAACTATAGAATGTTAGAAGGAACTTAGAATATAGACTCCTAGAGCTAGGAAGAACATAATGTTAGATCTGGAAGGGACCTTACAAGGGACCCGAGGTCTTAGAGCTTAGAACACTAGGCTTTAGAACACTTAAGAACACTTAGGGTTTAGAACATTGGAACACTAGTCTCTGAGTTCCTTCAGCCCAGGCTTCCAGAGTGGAGCAGAGTCCTAAGGAAGTATGAACCATTATCCTTCACTCTCCCTCTAAGATGTTCCCAAGGCACCATTCACAGAGCCCCATATTCCCAGCAACGCATGTTGCCGCATTTATTCCCCACCATCCCCAGGAGCATCTCTGGGAGACTTACTGTTAATGCCGCAGAAAGATTTTTCAGAGCATTAAAAAAGCATTGTGGCTTCCGGGGTGTTCTGCAGCCCACTGGCCTCCTACTCATCTGGCTGTGAATCACAGAAACATAACAGCTTCCAAAGAGTCACAACTGCAGGACCAAAGGGCTTTAAGGGGTGATAAGTGGGCAGCACCATGTTGTCAGTGAGGACTGCCTTTGAAGTGGTGGCCTTAAAAGAAAGTGGGATGGCCATCATGCTGTGAGAACAAAGGAGGGCATTTGGAGAGCCTGAGTAACACACAAGCATCCATGGAAGAGTAAAAGAGGCAGAGGAAGGCCCCTGGTACTTGGGGAGATGGAAGCCCATGGGTCTAAATCATCCAGGGTAAGAAGGCATGGACGGGTGAAAGTCAACATGACACAGGAGAAAGAGCCTAGAAGGACCTGGGTGTGAATCCTAGCTCTCCTACTTCCCCACTGTGTGGCCATGGGCGAAGTATTTAACTTCTCTGGGCTTTCCTTTCCTCATCTATAAAATCTAGAGAATGGACTGGATGACCTTGAAATTCTCTTTTAGAAAATCCTTGGCTTCTCTAAAATGAGGGAGTTTGAGAGAAGGTCTAGATGTCCCTTTAGAGACTTGGTATCCTGGGAGAGCCTTAAAGGATTGAGTCAGGAATTGAGGCTGGAGGACTGTCAGGACACACTGGCCCTGCTGGTGGCTGACATGACTGGGCAGGACTGCAAACCTGAACAAACATTAGCCTAATGCAACTCTTGGCCATGGTGGAGGAGACCAAGCCAAATCTGGATTGCTACTTGGCTTGACACCTTCTCTCTCTCTCTTTCTTTCTCTGGAATGGGATGAGCACCAGCTCCTTCAGGCAGGCTTGGTTTGGGAAGGAAAAACAGAAATCTTCAGGGGCCTGGGAATGGAGGAAGAAGAATTGGCTGATCTTCGCCGTTAGCAGAATTGAATCTTAGAGAAGTGAGAACAATAGGGATAGGCTCAAAAATTTTGTGATGCACAACTTGGAAGCCATCTCTATGATTCAGGGTCTAAATCCCAGGCCAAGGAGCCAGGAAAATAGCACCAACTTAAGCCAATTAATTGGTCCCCCTTCTCTTGCCTCATTGTCTTGTCTATGAAATGAAAAGGTTAAATTTGAATCTTGCACTGGCTATGTTGGAGAGGCTTGATTTCATTGATGACCTGGGGAGATAGGTACTGTTTGGTTGGACATGAATATGAGATAGGAGGATAGAAGTATATGGATTCCTTGTTTACCTTGTCCTTAAATATTTGATCACTTTCTTACTGGACTAGTCCTTTACTCTATCCCCTTACTTTGTAATCGGATAATGCAATGGTCATCTGTCAGTCCATCAACTATCATCTCAGACTGAGGAGTGCCTATGGCACTATTGAAAAGAGAGACTGGCTTTCTAAATGAAGCATAAGATCCATAACAATCCTACCTCCCAACTTGTCTTTGTGAATCTTTTTGCCATTCTTGATCATAGAATCACAGAATGAGCCCTGACATCCTGTGTTCTAAGGGCCCTCCCAACCCTGACATCCTGTGTTCTAAGGGCCCTTCCAGCTCTGACATCCTGTGTTCTAAGGGCCCTCGCAGCTCTGACATCCTGTGTTCTCTGGTCCTTTCCAACTCAGTTTCTGTTTGAGGTTTCCTCCAACTCTTCAGCCCACTGAGGGGTATTGGGAAGATTCTGGGATCCTGAGGGTGTGGAGCTGGTGTGGGAGGAGCTTACCTGCTCTAGTCTGCACCAGTCACTGGGTGGGAGGCACTCACTCATCATCATCCTCTTCTAATGAATGATTCTTGCTAGCTCCAAGCTCTGTGCATTGGTTTCTATGCAGGAATACTGTTATACCCTCTGCATTTCAGTCAGCTCCGATGTGTCCAGCCCTGGTCACCACTCTGTTCTCAGAGCCTACTTCTAGTGCCAACATTCTCGAGTTTCCCATTCTCTGGTTCTGATCCTCTCTGAGTCAGCTTCCTCATCTGTTAAGTAGGGTTCTTCTGCCTGCCCTGCATACTTCACAAAGTGTTTACAAGAATTTGATGAGAAGGGAACACCCTTTGGGTTTATAGAGTGCTTTATTCATGAGAAGGTTATCCTTCCCTTCCACCAGTCTGAAATTACCTTGTGTAGGGGCTTTCATTGATGCAGAGTCATAGAACTGCCAAAACTCTGTGACCCCTCTCCAGGCTTCATATGCCAGAGCATCCCCGCTTCAGCAGAGGGAGAGGAGAGAGCCAGGGCAGCCAGCTGCCAAGCTGCTGCTCCTGGAGGGGGTGATGTGCACCAGCAGCCCCTTGGGGGTCAGATTAGCTACTACTGGGGTCTGGGGGCCTCTCCCTCAGTAGCTTTAGAAACTACACCTCCCCAGGCTGTTTCCCAAGAGTAGTGAGACAGGGCCAGAAGGAGAGATGATTCAGCTCCCGACTGGCCCACCTTTGTGCCTTTACCCCAAGCTGGGTTAGAAATTGGATGAGATGCCCTCTAGTTTCTTCCACTCTCACTCCTTGAGGGTGAGTTACTGCCCATTTCTGTGCACCTTCCCAAGGCCTGCTTTCAGCAGTGGGGTACAATGGATAGACCCAAAGATTGGGGACAGACACCTTGTCTTCTAGTCCTAAACCTGCCACTACTGTAAGGAGCTGTGTGACCTTGGGTAAGTCATTTCCTCTCCTAGTTCTTGGTTTTCTTTTCTTCTGTGCAGGGATAGGGCTGGGTTAGGTTATCTCAAAGGTCTCTTTCAGCTCTAAATTTAGATTTGTCTCCAGATCCCTCTATTTCTCCTTGCTTCATAAGCCCTGGGCTGTTCCTTCTTATAAGGGGGCTTTCTCTTTCTCTCTCCCCATCAGAATCATTGCTTCAGTCCAGATCTGACAGTCTCTGTTCTAAGGTCCTTCCCACCTCTCACATTCTATTTCTTAAGTCCCTTTCAGCTCTGACATCCCATGTTCTAAGGTTCTTTCCATCTCTCCCTTTCTGTGTTCTGAGCTCCTAACCCCTAGTTCTGACACGCTGTGTCCTAAGCTTCCTTAGGAACAGTGTGGGATGCCAGCCTCTATCCCAGGCCCCTTTATTCCTGTCTCAGACAGCTTCTTCCTGGCCTGAGCCCTGATAGAGACATAGACAGAGACATACTGGCCTGCCTCCCTCCAGAGTGGGAGGAAAGGAGGAATTTTCCTCCTTCTGTGTGTGTGTGTGTGTGTGTGTGTGTGTGTGTGTGTGTGCAAACACTGGCTTCCAAAAAGTCGATGACGTGATTGAATCTTCCCAGGCTTGCCCATTTCTTCCCTTTGTCCTATTTTTAATCCTCCCCAGTGACGACTTTAAAAGAAAGAGAGAGAGAGTGTATAGTAGAGGGAAATGTTGACTGGCTGCCTTCTCCATTTTGCTTACCAGGCATAGCCAGCGGGAGACTGGTACATTAGCAAAAAAAACAAACAAACCAAAAACCACAATCAAGCTACTTAAAGGTTGACCCCCGGGGTACCCACCCCAGTTTGGGGGGCAGCTCAGAGATCACTGGCTCTAAGCCCCTCAGAACTCTACTGTTCTAGGCACTGGAGGGTAGAACTCAGGGAAAGGAATGAAGGCATTTCTCCTCCTGCTAGGCCTCCTACGCCTGCAGGGGCTGGACTCTGCCAGTGTAATTGTACCCGTGGGCTTCTGGCTTTCTTCCCTGAAGTCCCTAATAGCAGCTCCAGCTTCTATATGGGGCTCTGGTTCAGGAAACACTGCCCTGGCATTCTTAGGAGTGCCTGTGTGCTAATCCCTTTCTATCTCCAAAGGGGTTATGCCTTTGAGAGTCAGCAGCTTGCCTAAGTTTGCACAGCTGGCAAGTCTTGGAGCCCAGACTCAGACCCAGGTCTTCTGAACCCACATTAGGGGTATAGTAGAGACAGGCCAGATTCTGTCACGTTCACTGCTCCCCTCATATGCTCTCCCAGTGTTCACTGCTCTCCTAATGCCCCCCTAGAGTGGCAGGCCTTTCTTAATATTCTTGAATCTAACCACTACACCCTCCAGCCATCACTACCTCCTTCCCTAGCTGTCATTTAGTCCATGAGCCCCGGGAGACTAGCTCTCCCTGAAGCCCACATTCCCCATACTTTCCTGGGGTTCCCAGCTTCAGAGAGGCAGCATGTATATTGGAGTAGACACAGACAGGAAGGCCTGGCCAAGAATCCAATTTTCAGCACTCAGGAGCTGATGGGGGGATTGTGGATACATCACTTAGCCCTGCATCTCAGCTTCCTCACCTGTAAAATGGAGGACTGGGATGATTTCCCTTTTGTCTGTAGATTCCCAGTATTTAGCATAGTGTGTGGCAAATAGTAAGTGATTAATAAATGCTTGTTGCAATGACTCAAATACTGAAGACTGGGGAAGAACCTCCTTGAGGACAAGAGCCTGATTTTTGTATTTGAATCCCCAAGTACCTAGCAGAGCACTTGGCAAACTAGAGGCACTTAATAAATGCTTAGTAAATGAATGAACGAGGGACTTCTATGCCTTGATTGGTTGTGCTACAATGGATGAGAGCACTGGTTTTCGAGTCAGAAGTCTGGGTTCTAGTCTCAGCTCTGACGTTTTTAAAATGATGTGATTTCAGACCACTGACTGGGCTTTAGTTTGCCCATCTGTAAAACTGGGGCAGCAGTACTGTGTACCCCACAGGCTCATCTCATGGAAAGCACTTATCATTAAGTCAGAGAAACCAGGTGGACATCCATCTGTCAGTCAGCAAGCAGTGATTAAATTTGATTGGTAGAGAGCCAGGCCTTCTCCCAAAGCTGAGAGGGCCTGCCTTGGGAGCTGGATGGGCCTTTAAAATCATCTATCTAGTCTAATGCCTTCATTTTGTTCATGAAGGGATTGAGATCCAGAGAGGCCTGGTGACCTTCTCCAGGTCACATAGACAGGATTTGAATTCAGATCTTCTGTCCCCAAACCTAGGCCTCTTTCCACTGGCCTCAGCTGTGGCAGTATTTCTTAGAGAGCACTCCTCCGACCTAACTCCCAAACCACTCTTGTGATCTGTTAGTTATAGTAATCACCTACATTCGGTCAATCAACCGACCTTTATTAAGTGCCTGCCAGGCCCTGTGTTAGGTGCTGGAAATACCGAGGGCCCTGCCCTCAGGGGACTTTCAATCTAATGGGGGAGAGAGAGCCTGCTGTATATGTGTGGGCCCTGTATGGTCCTGTATGTGTGGGCACACGTTGTCCACATGAAGTATACATTCCTCTAGTATTTCTTTTTTTGGAGGGCAATTGGGGTTAAGTAACTTGCAGAAGGTCACAAGGCTAGGTTTTTGTTTGTGTGGGCGTTAAGTGTCTGAGGCCAGATCTGAACTCAGGTCCTTCTGACTCCAGGGCTGACACTACTCACTGTGCCACCTAGCCTCCCAATTCCTCTAGTATTTCACCAAGAACTTTCCTCCAGCTGCCCCATGGGATAGATGCTTCAGGGGTGATCCTTCCCAATTTAGAGCTAGAAAACTGAGGCCCAGAGAGGCAGCAGGAGCTAGGGGAGAGAGGTAGGATTCGAGCCCACATCCAGCATTTTTGCCACTGGCCCGCTGCAGGTCTGAGAGGGCTGTGAAGTTGGCCCTTTTCATATGGGCTCTGTGCCCTTCGGGTCAGGATGGGGAGTCACATCTGCCGTCTGCCTGAGAGCCTGCCCCCACCCTTATCTCCTAATTATAATGATAAACCACCCAGTGATGTTTCCTATCTCTTTCAGATGGGAGGAGGAGCTGGCCAAGCGCATGAACCTGGAGACCATGGTGGAGACACTCCAGGAGGTAAGAGCCCCTCAAAGCAACCCTAAGTGATAGGGGATGGAGGCCCCCATAAATAAGGAGGGACAAAGGCATCCTTTGGAGACAGGAGCAGAGCACTGGTTCTAACCAGATCTTGGGGCTGGGGTTCTTTTCCTGTATTTTGCTTCCTGTTTATTTTGTTCTTGGGGAGCTGGGAAGGGTTTCGCCTCATTCGCCTTTAATGCACATGTGAATGGGTAGAAAGTCTGTGGCCCAGTTGGGAATCAAGAGACCTGGTTTATGATTTTATAACCTTGCTACTGTATGAATGGGAAACGGCTTCTCCTCCTCTGTAAACTGAACGGGGCACCCAGGATATTATTGAAGGTCCTTTCTAGCCTTGACAGTCTGGGAGCCTTTAACTTTGAAATTCATAGAGGCCCTGACCCTCAAGGTTAGGGGTCATTTCCTTTAAGGAAGAGTCTACCTGTCCTTCCTCCAGAGCTCAGGGCCCCACCAATGGGCTACAGTCAATAGACTTCCAGGCTAAGGAGCCTTTTTTTATATACCAGCCCCACCATTTATGTGACCCTATCTTTCTGGGCCTAGGTTTCCCTATATGAAAAAATGGAGCTAACCAGTGCCTAGTTAGAAAGAGAGAGCATGAGGGAACGAATATTCCTTGCCAACAGAAGGAATCCCTATTAAGCCTGACTCTAAACCAGGAGGAGAGAGTTGCCTGTCACCCCCTCCCCCTAATTCCCTGCTTCCATTGGCTCCCATCTTGAAGGACAGTGTGGGTGCCCCAAAGCACTTGTTTTATAATTAAAAGACTTGACTTCAAAACTGGGCCCTGACTAACTGAGCAACCTCTGTGAGCTTTAGTGTCCATCCCAATCTAATAATGCAATCCAGTCAACATTTTAAAGCATCTCCTATGCCTGGCACAGTGCTAAGCACTGGTTATGTAACTAATAAAAAGAGGGCCAGTCCCTGCTAGGCTCCAGGGGTCCCCCATCCTATGGGGGGAAACAGCATAAAAACAGACTGATGCTGTTCATGTCACTTCTCCTACCGGCTGGTTCTGAGGAATGTCTTGTTATGGGATTGGTTATTCCTGTTATTCTTCCCGTTTGGTCTGGCCTGGGGCCTGCCTTGGATGGGCTGAGCTGGGGGGATCTGCCATGTTGTTGGGCTGAGCCTTCCCTGGGATCACGCTCTGAAGCCCCAGTGCTGGGGTGGGGGCTCTCTGTTCTTTCCAGCTGGTTCTGCTCCCCTCCAGTTTTCAGAACCTCCTTAACTGTTGCTGTCTCCTTCCCTTTTGCCTCCCCCTGCCCGGATTCCAGGCGGCCCAGGAGGCTGAGGCCATCCAGGAGGAGATGAATGAGAAGATTGAGCGGCTGAAGGCTGAGCTGGTGGTGTTTAAGGGGCTGATGAGTGATGTAAGTGCTGTTCTCTCCACCCACCTCGTCCCTGCCCCTCAGTCCTGGGTGGCATGACCTTTCCTTCCTCCCTCCCCCACCCCATCATGCAGGCGGCTTCATTCACCACCAGGGTCAGACTGTCCATCCGTCCGGTCCGGTCGTGGGCACTGCTTCATAGTTAGTATCCTGGCTGTGTTTGACTTGATGACAGATGCATCAGAGACCATCCATTTACCCTGCCCTCCTCATAGTGCCCCCTCAGCCCATCCCTCTCCCTTCCTCCCTCCCTCTCCTCTTCCTTTTTGGTCTCTGTAGAGATGCATTCACCTGCTGCTTGCCCCATGGCCTTGAGGGCTCCTTTTGATGGAGTGATTGATTTGGGCATTTTCAGTAGAGGATTCCCACCAGGAGGAGCAGCACAGGTGACCTTGGGTCCAGAAGCCTGTGCAATGGGAGCTATTATGGTCCAGGTCACTGTCCTTCCCCCACGGAAGGGGAAAGGGAGAGCTCACACATCTGGCCTTACTTCTCCTCCAGCCCCCGCTGGGTCCTGGACTTTAAACTTTATTTTCAAACTGTGGGATAACAGTACTTGACTGGGATTCTGACTTGAGTCCCCTGAAAAATCTATGGGTCCATCTAGGGACAAGAAGCAGTCCCAAGTATGGGGAGTTATTTCAGGAAGAGTCTTCCTCTCATAGGCTGGGAGAGACTTTTTTTTTGTCTCTTGACCTCTGACTGCCCTAGTATACAATCTGGGGTCAGACAAAAACTCTATTTAAAAAATAAGTCTATACTGTTCTCTGAGCTAGGGGAGATGGGAAGTTTAAAAGAGACCTATTCCCTCCCTTCGTGGAGCTTGCCATTTAGAAGGGGAATAAACCACAAATGGAGAAAACCCAACCGTAAGCCAACAGTGCCTTAGACAAAGGCCTAATAAAAGGTCATGGGAGATCTGAGAGAGGAGATCTTTTTTGACCAGGAAGGCTCCTTGGAGGACATAGCTTTTGAGTTGGACTTTGAAGGATGGGTAGAAAAACAAGAGAGTTGGGAGGGCAGGCAATCCAGATACGGGAGGGTGGGGGGATATTGTAAGCAAAGGCTCATGGTCTTTTGCTATGGAGAAGAAGGTCCAATATGCCACATCCTGTGCCCATGCAGGCTTCTTGCTTCCCCCTCCAGAGAACCTTCTGTATAAAAGGAAATCTCCTCCCCTCTTAAGCATGGAAACCTTGTGGTTCCTCTCCTGCAAGGTCCCCAGATTCCCTTTTTCCAGGGAGCAGCCCTACTGGAGAGAGATGGTTCTGCTAAAGCCTCGTGAAATGTGCACCCAGAGAGGCCAGACTGAATTGGCTCCAGGCAGCTGAGTGGAGGATGAAAGTGAGGGGCAGGATCCTTGTGCTGCTGCTGTCCTCACTGGCAGGGATGGAGGCCAGGCACCCACCCTGGCCCTCCTGGGGCATGCTCTCTGTCTCTCTTGGGAAAGTTGGGTCACTGAGGGATGTCTATGGATGGGGGCAGTGCCTCGGGCCTGTGGATTTGGTTGTCAGGCTGGGGATGAAGGCATGGTGACAAGTCTCCATCCTCAGTCTCTTATCTCTGTTTCTTGGGGCTCTGTGTGATACGGTGCCTGCCTTGGTGGGTGGGAAAGAATGGCAATCTTTCAACAGGTTTGGACTCTTCTTTTTTTTTTTTAATTAACACAACTCACAGTCTCTGTATAAATGCTGAGAGAGAAGATGCCTTCTAGTCTTTAGCCAGCGCTGGAGGCCCCTGGCTGGGAAATCTTGAGCCCTGTAGGCCTGCCTTGGAGCAGGATGGGAGGCCTTAAGTCAAGCCAGTCATAGCCTCATGATGCCAGGCCTCAGAACAGTTTCCAGGGACTCTTGTGAAGGCTGATGCCTCCCAACTTGGAAGAGTTGAGGTTTCCCTACAGGCTCTGGGGGGGTAAGCCCCCCGGTGCTAAGGCCCTTCCTTACCTTCTATTCTCCCACCCACTAGGCTGGGAAAGGAGTTCTGTGAGGTAGGGCTAAGCCCCTGACAGTGTCTGGTCCTCTCCCCCATCCCCCACTCATGTAACCCCCATGCTGTCCTCCCTGCAGCCCATGACAGACCTGGACACAAAGATACAAGAGAAGGCCATGAAGGTGGACATGGATATCTGCCGGCGAATCGACATCACGGCCAAGCTGTGCGATGTCGCGCAGCAGCGGAACTCGGAAGACGTGTCCAAGATCTTTCAGGTGAATAGGGCCTCCCACCCCTCACCTCCCACTGCCACCTCCCGGCCCTGGCCCCACCCTTTCTCTAGAAAGTGACTTAGGGTCCCAGAGCTTGAGCTGGAAGGGGCCTTAAAGGTCATCCCTCTGACCTTCGTCCTTTACAGATGAGGAAACCAAGTCCCAGAGAGATGGGAAGTGAGTAAAGGACTAAAGCTGGAAGGAACCTGAGAAGTCATCTGGTCTGACCCTTCTCATTTACAGAGGAGGAAACTGAGTCCCAGAGAGAGGGGAGTGACTTAGAACCATAGTGCTAAAGCTGGAAGGAAACTCACAGTTCGTCGCTCTGACCTTCCTCATTATACAGATAAAGAGCTGAGTCCCAGAGAAGGGGACAAAACTGAACCAGCCCAGGTGCTTGATGGCCGAGCTGGGTCTTGGCCCGCAGGCTCACAGAATCGTAATGAGGTCTTAGGGCTGGAAGAGAGCTTGGGATGTCCCGGACCATCTAGCTAAGAACAAGACCCCTCTTTAACTCTCAGGTCCTTCCCTTTCTCGTTCCCCGCAGAGGTGGTGTTCCGGCGTCTGTAGGTCTCCTCAAGTTTTTTCCTGTTTCCCATGGTCCTTGCTCATGGTTTCAGATTTTGCCATTTTGTGAAGTCCAGCCCCATCTTTTTTACAGAGAAGGAAACTGAGTCAGTGAGGAGACATGCTGTAGGGTTTTGGAATCGTAGATTTAAAGTTAGAAAGGACCATGTATCCAGTCCAAGCTCATTATTTTACAGAAGAGGAAACTGAGAGCCGGGGAGAACACATGGATTTTAGAATTATAGCTGGTAGGGACCTCACTGGTCTTCTAGTCCAATCCTCTCATTTGACAGAGGAGGAAGCAGGCCCAGAATGGAGGCGTGAATTAGGATCCTAGGTTGAATGCAAGTGCCCCTTCATTCGACTGATAAGGAAACCAAGGTCCAGTGACTTGGCCAACATCACAAAGATAGTAAGCATTTGAACCCAGGTCCTTGGACTCTAAATCAGACTACCTTTGTCTGTGTTCCATTGCTTCAAGGTCATCCAGCGAGTGGCAGGGCTGGGACCCAGATCTAGGGCCCCCGACTTCCAATCCATAGTCCTTGCCTTCTGAGCCTGTGGTAGCATCCTTGCTCCACTTAGTGTTATTTGCTGCCCAACAGAGCTGCTGGGGTTGCTCAGTTTCCAGGGCTGGGTCCTCTTACTACCATTTTGGGACTCTAACCCCAAAGGGCCAGGGCCAGGCATGGGTGAGCTAGTGATAAGAACCTACATTTGGAAGAGGAATCTTTTGACTTGAATTGATCTGTTCCCTCTCTGACCAAGCATAGCTCCAGACCCAAGTGACCTAACTGAGATACTAATAAGAGTGTGTGTGTGTGTGTGTGTGTGTGTGTGTGTGTGAGAGAGAGAGAGAGAGAGAGAGAGAGAGAGAGAGAGAGAGAGAGAGAGAGGAAGGAGATGGAGAGAGGGGCTGATGACTTTTTGGGCAAACCCAGCCTGCTGGACTTTTTGTGGCCTATTCATAGCTTGCTTCTGTTTGGGGGAAGCTGTTCTTTTCAACATGGAATTTTGGTTTGGCTTTTGCTTGATTTCAGGGGGAAAGGATGTGCTATTGCTTTTTAGTGTGTGACTGTGGACTTGGAGGGAGGCAGAGTGCAAAGATATCATTGCTGGGGGAAGTTTATTCCCCTCCCCATCAATCCAATAGCCAGTGGAAGGAGCTTGAAGGGGCAGAGGCCAGCTCCTCTGTTCGTATCTCCAAGCTTTGTGTGTGAGCTCTGCGTGTATCCCCCCCATCCTCCTGTCTGCATGTCATCATGGGCCCCCCGGAAACATGGAGTGGCTTTTCTCTGTGTGTTCTGGATCTTGCCTGGCCTGGCTTGTTCTCTGACATCTCTCTTCTGCCGTTCCCTTTGAGGAAGGCAGTCTCAGAAAGCTCTTTTGTGGACAGTGGCCTCAGAGAGGGTAGGTCAGGGGGTCTTCTGCCATGGTGGCCTTCCTTCCCCTCATGCTGTTTGCTAACGTCCGCCTGCTTTGTAGTGAGCTCTTACTGCTTGGCCCTAGCCGTGGCTGGCCTCAACTGCTTTCCATCCATTGTCCCGTAGGGGGAGCAGCCCCCCTCCCCCATCTTTCCTGGTCCTCCCAATCTCCTCTCTCAGTCTAGGCAGAGCCTTCCAGTCACACCTCTCTTTTTACTTCCTTCCGTGGTTCAGGTAGCATCCAAGAAGAAGGACCGTAAGGTGACCACAGAGGATGACATTTCTGAGCAGGATGCGGAGGTCACGAGGTTGTCAGATGAGGAGGTCAGCTCCATGAACATCACAGATGAAATGAAGCGAATGTTCAACCAGCTGTGAGTACTCGGGGGAAGTACTGGGGGTTCACTAAAAAGATCCTGACTCTGGAGTTGGGGCCTGGGCTCAAATTCCACCTTGATGCTTTACTCCCAGTATGACCTTGCCTAAGTTCTGGGCCTCAGTTTCCTCATTTGTAGGTGACCAGTTCTAGAGCTGGGATCCTACCCTCTAGAAGAGACCTGAAACCTGGGCCCTAGCCCTGCCTCTGCTCCTTACCACCTACATGACCCTGGTCTAGGCACTTTAATGCTGCCCAGCTCAAAAACCTGTGATCCACTGAAATCCCAACTCCACTGCTTCCCTGAGTCTTGGTTTCCACATCTGTGAAATGGGGATGACGATGCTTCAAAGTATTGTGAAGGAAGACTTTACTTTTTAGAGAGGGAGGCTGGGTATATTGGTTTTCAGGTTAAAAAGATGCTACCAGTTATTGACCTCCCCAGGCTTCAGTTTCCTTCTCTGTAAAGTGAGATATCTGGACTAACATTTTTGGTGTCCTGGGCCCCTCTGGCAGGGTCTGGGGAAGCCCCTTGGCCTTTGCTCAGAAGGATGTGTTTAAATGAGTGAAATGAAATGTAGAAGATTACAAAGATAACTCTAATAGTGAAATAGGGAGCTCTTTTTAAGTTTACGGACCTTCAGGTAAAGAATCTCTGGGCCAGATGGTCTCTAAGAGCTCCCCTAACTCTAGATCTATGGTCCTAAGAGATATAAAATATGTAGAGTGCAATGGGAAAAGGGACAGGTAGACAGGGAGGTTCCCAAACAAGTGAGGAGTTCCAGAAAGGGGGGAGGGAGGGAGAAAGAGAGAGAGAGAGAGAGAGAGAGAGAGAGAGAGAGAGAGAGAGAGAGAGAGAGAGAGAGAGAAAGGAAGAGTGTAAGTGCTAGAGCCAGCCTAAGACAGTGCTTTGCCTGCTCCCTCCAGCTCTTGTCTGCATCATCCCATAGCTGGTTCCAGGGGGCCTGACTCGGATGATTTTGGAGCTCTAGGGCCCCTCCCGGGCTCTCTATCCCTTGCTTCTATCTTTTCTTTCACTGGGACATGGGATTATTCACCCATAATCACGATGGTGACTGCTCTCTAGGTCTCCTTCCCTTCCCTGGAATCTTGGGGAAAGGAAGTGGAGTCTGAAAGGAGGGAGAGAGAGGAAGTGCTCATGCCCCAGGGGAGAGGAATGTTTCTGGCTCCAGGACTGTTCTGAGAAGACTGTTTCTGATGACTTAATGAATCCCCCAAAGGAGGCTGGATTGTTCAGAAGCAGGCTAGGGCTTCTAAGGGCAAAGGTGGTGACAATAGGGGGTATTTATGGGCCGTTCTGGGCCTATGGAGAAGATGCCCCGCCCCCCCCAACTTCAGTGCAGCAGCTTTGGGGGGGTGGAGGGGAATAGGGGGCAGGAGCTGACTTGAAGTTATCTAGAGCTTTCTCCCCCTCATAGCTGACCAGGGTGAGGGGCAAAGTGGAAGAAAAACCGGCACATTCCAAGGTTTAACCCAGACAGTTCCCTGCTGTCCACTACGTCTTGCTAGTCCCACCAGCCCCACACTCTGAATCCTGCTCATCTTCGTCTTTATCCATCCTGCCCCCCAATTTCTTTTCAAGCTGAGGTCTGGCCTTCTCACTCCTCCATCCCTCTAGGAGAAAATGCAGATGTCTCTGCTGGCCATATCCTGTCTAACCTACAGAACCCCCACCCCCACAATGAAAGGAGGGAATTAATCACCAGGTCTTTATTAAGCACCTACTGTGTGCCAGGCCCTGACCTACAAGGACAAAGAATGAAACAAACCCCATTGTAGACATGGGATGCTACATGCTCTGGCTGTCAGATGAGGGTGGTTGGTTTTCCCCATTTTTCTTTGTCCTGAGGGACAGCTCATTGGGTAGGGGGCAGGATGTAAGTGAATAGGATATAAAAATACCAGGCAAGAATAAAACTTACTTTAAAAAATGGAAGGGGGGCGGCTAGGTAGCGCAGTGAGTAAGAGCACTGGCCTCGGAGTTGGGATGACCCGAGATCAAATCCGGCCTCAGAAAATGAGCACCCACGCATAAATAATGACTAGCCGTGTAACCTTGAGCAAGTTACTTAACCCCAATTGCTTTAATAAAAAAAAAAAAATGGAAGGGCCATAGCCCTCCACCCCAAGGCCAGACAGGCCCCACCCTCTTTGGGACCCCTTCCCCACCGACCTCTCCAGCTCTATTTTATCCACAGCATCCTCAGGGCAAGTTCCACTGTGGCCCTGGGCTTTGAATACCTTCTGAGTTCTTGTTTTATTCTGATTAAAATCAGTTGGGTTGGTTCCCAAGCCCAACTGCTGTCAATGTGGGAAAGGGCTGGGCTTGGGATCTCCGTATATGTATGGGGGAGGGAGGCTATCAGCTTGCTCTGGCCCCCAGAGAAGGACATCCCCCAGTGTCCTGCCTGGTGCCATGACCTCCCCTTCCAAGCTCTGGTTTCACTGGGAGCAGAGACACCCAAAAGGAAGTGAAGGGGGGAGGGGGACACAGGGAGGCAGGCTCCAGAGCAGAGTCCTCCTAGGCTCCCCCCTGCCTACTTCTCTCCCAAGGAACCAGCCCAGAAGCTCTCTCCAGACCCTGGTCCCTGAATTTACAGAGACACCTGGAGGCACAATTAGGAATTGCCTCCCTGGTCTTGACCAGTCTTGAAGTCTGGCTCTTGAACCATGCCGTCCCCCATTTCCCCCCTGGAAAAGTTGACCCCAATGGAAGCAGTTTTCCCAGCATTCCAGAGACTTGCTTCTCAGTAAACTGGAAAAGTAAGCCCTGTCCTGTCCTTGAGGCCTGTGACAGTGAAATATTTAACAAGAGTCCAAGGAACTTTGGGAGGCAGTGGGGGTGATCAATGCCGGCTCCCTCATCCCCCCAGCTCTCCTGGGGAGGGGAGAAGGGCATCAGGGGCCCGAGATCCAGCTTGGCTCTGCTGCTGATTTTCTGGGTGCAGTTAGGAAAGCCATGGACCTCAATTCTTTATCTGTCAAGTGCTGGGGCTGGATTAGATAATCTCTGAGGCCCCTCCCAGTTCTGACATTCTGCATTTTATCATTCTATGTTCCAGAGTTCTTGCCAGCAATAAAATAAAATTCTGTGATTGTGCGAAGCATTTATTAAACTTGCCAAGTATCAGGCACTGTACTAAGTGCTTTACAAATATTTCATTTGATCTCCTCACAACAACCCTGTGAAATAGGTGTTATTTTTATACCCATTTTACAGTTAAGGAAACTGAGGCAGTCAGCAGTTAAATGACTTGCCCAGGGTCACACAGCTTGTAAGTGTCTGAGGCTGGATTTGAACCGAGTTTTCCTGACTCCAGGCCCAGTACTCTTCCTACCACACCACCTTTGAAGGATTGAGTCTGAGAAGAGTGTCATTAGTGACTTGTCTGTACAGTCTGTTGTTCCAAGGAGCCAGTGTCCTTCCTTGCTTACCCCCCCTTCTTCTTGTGTTGTTCCCCCTCCTGCTCCTCCCTCACCCCCGACCCCCACAGGAGAGAGACTTTTGATTTTGATGATGATTGTGACAGCCTGACATGGGAAGAAAACGAAGACACCTTGCTGCTCTGGGAGGACTTTACGAACTGCAACCCATCCATTGACCTGCAGGGAGAGGTGAGCAAAGAATGCAGGCCATTCCCTTCTTGAGATAGCCAGTATCCTCCCTGAGTCCAGCCCCTCCTCCCACTCCTTCCCTGACCTGGGGAGGGCTGGAGTTCTGGGGGGACTCCTTGGAGGGAGCTGCATTGCATGCATAAGACCCCTCCCAGCTCTGCTGTTCTGTGTTCCAAGGGCCCTCCCAGCTTTGACATCCTGTGCTCTAAGGGCCCTCCAGCTCTGACATTCTGGGTTCTAAGACCCCTTCCAGCTCTGACACCCTGGGTTCTAAGGCTCTTCCCAGCTCTGATGTTCTTGTTCTAAGTTTCCTTCTAGTTCTCATGCTCCATCTTACCTCATGTATCACTACTCTAGGACTCCATGGAATCCCAAGATCTGCCGCTGAACTATCTAATCTGCCTCTTGGTTTTATTTTTCTAGCAAGAGGAAAATTTGGGCAATTTGATTCATGAAACTGAATCTTTCTTCAAGACGAGAGACAAGGAGTACCAGGAGACGATAGGCCAGATTGAGGTGAGGACTGGCAGAGGGCCCTGGAGAGAATAGTTTTGTCCTAATAAATATCCCAAGTGTGGGTGGTGGGCATGACCCCATCCACTTGGGGTCTGTTGTTGGCAGGGGTTCTGCCCTGGGGGAACTGATGATCCTCCCAGGGGTGAGATGGGAGACTCTGGGATGCCCAGAGCAGCACATATACTAGGGTAAACTGAGTCTACAAATGCTGAGAGTAGTGGTGAGTGAAGCTGGACTGGGTTAGTCAGGAAAAGCTTCCTTGAGAGATAAGGAATAACTGGTAATTATTGAGATGAGAGTCAGACTCAGAGCCAGGGAGACCCAAATTCATGGCCTGCCTCTGCTCACACTGGCCATATGACCCTAGACTTCTCGGGACCCCCAGACAGCCCTCTGAGACAGGAAGTGACACATGGGTTACTCGTGTGCATGTACCTGGGGGCTCTGCAGTGGGTGAGGACCCTTTAACGTTTCATGACATTGTGGGAAAAGGACTGGATTGGAATTTCCAAATTTGGGTTCAAGGCCTGGCTTTGTCCTTTCTTCTCTGACATTCCCCATCTGTCCCTACAGCTCTCATTTCACAAATGATCTCAATAAACTGGTTGTCTGCTATACAGGTCATTGCAAGAACGTGTTGGTTTTTTTTTTCCTTCTAGTTGGAACTCGCTACGGCCAAGAGCGACATGAACCGTCACTTGCATGAATACATGGAGATGTGTAGCATGAAGAGGGGCCTGGATGTCCAGATGGAGACGTGCCGCCGCCTCATCAAGGGCTCTGCAGACAGGTAGTGGGGCCGGGCGGCTCCAGGGGTGGGGAGGGGGCTGTAGCCACTCAGATACCCTCCCTCCTTCTGTGGTGTCCTGCCCTTACTGGGCTGCTGGCAAGCTCCTCACAACCAGGGATTTCTTAATAACCAGAGCTGCATCAGGCTGGGGGCTCCATCCCTTCCTTCCCTTGGGGGTCTTCACACAGGCCTTCATGGAGGCTGTCAACATGCCCCAGCTTATCAGTAGACATTTTAAACTGTGACCCCCAGAACTGGCCCCTGTGTCCCAGATGTGGGATGACCAGGGCAGGGGATGATAAGATCTTTCCCTCCCTTGTTTTGTTTTGCCCCAGGGCAATGGGTGAAAGTGGTAAAGAAGGAAATTTAGGCTACTTCCCACTGCCAAGATATGTCCCAAAGTGGAATGGGCTGTTTTGAGAGGTGGTGAGTCCCCCTATCATTGGAGGGCTTCAGACAGATGCAGGAAGACAAGTTTTGGGGTGTGTTACATTGGGGATTCCTTTCAGGTACAGGTGGGGGGCTACATGGCTACTGAGGTCCTCCCACCTCTCAAATTGTGACCCCATTTGGGGTTTTCTTGGCAAAGATATTGGAGTGTTTTGTCATTTCCTTCTCTGGCTCATTTTACAGATGAGGAAACTGAGGCAAATGGAGAAATGTCCAGGGTCACACAGCTAGTAGGTGTCTGAGGCCAGATTTGAACTCAGGTCCTCCTGACTCTAGGCCTGACACTCTATAGCTAAAATGTGTATATTAGAGATCATTATCTTGTAAAAGCAAAGGAGGAGGCCTGGATTTGGAGTCAGAAGTCTGACAGTCAACTCTTCTACCTGTGTGACCTTAGTATCTTTCCTCCCTGGGTGCCAGTTCCCTGAGGGGCTAGCTCTGTGAGGCCCCTTCCAGCTTTAAACGCTGTAAGCCTCTGTCCCCAAGTCCCAGACCCCAACCTGACACTTGCCTCTTCCCTTGTGTCCCAGGAACTCGCCGTCCCCCAGCTCTATGGCCAGCAGTGACTCAGGAAGCACAGATGAAATCCAGGATGAGTTTGAGAGAGACCCTGATGTGGAGCCAATGGTCAGCTGATGAACCTCGGGGAGGGTGCCTGGAGAGCTGGGGGGAGAGCGGGACCTTCTCCCCACCCCAGGAGAGCTGGGGGGATGAGGGAGCTGGCATTGATCACACCCTGGAGGACTTCCGCCACTCTCCCTCCCCCATCTCCCATCGGACTGCTGCTTCCCACCGCCCGACGCCCACTGCCCACTGCCCGCCACCCTCCTTCTCCTGTCCTCCATCCACTCACCCACCGCCCCCCACCCAAGGATTGGTGCTGTCAATTTCTATTCTACACTACAAATGCGAACTCTGTCCGGAGATACGGTGTTAATTGTGCCTTTCCCCTTAAGCTGAGCCGCTTAAAGAACTCTTCCAAGCTGGGTTTTTTATATACAATTACCAGATGGGGGCAGAGGCCCCTGGGTGGCATGGATGGCGTTTTGTACCCTCCCACCTGCTGCACTGATTGGCAGTACTCCTTGGCTGCTCTGCCCCACCCTGCCCTGCCCCATTGGCCCCTGACCACTCTGGGGGGAGGGGTGGGGGCCTTTGGCTCCCAAATCCCCTGCAGAGGAAGGGGTGGAGGGAATCTCCCAGATATTTTCCATGGAAGAAAGGATCTGTGCTGCCAATGTTTTGGGGAAGGAGGAAGAGCGGGGAAAATGCCCTCACCCCTTTATTTTTTCTCAGCCCAAGTAACAAAAAGATAAGGCATGGGGGGAGGGGGGAAGGGAAGGATTGACACTGTGTTCAAACTACTATGCAAAAAAAACCACAAAAAAAGAGCTCGCCTTATTTATGTATGAAATATATAAATATTTTCCTCTCCCTGCCCCTACCTTAGGTTTTTCTCTGTACTGGGGAGAGAGGCTGTGGGCAATCTCTCCAACTGCCCCAAAGGCTTAGCTGTGACTTTGCTTCCAGGGATGCTGATTTAGCTGTGTGATCTTAGACAAGTCCCTTCCCTTCTCTCTGCCTCTGTAAAACAGAAGCAGGGAGGTGGTAAGTGAAGCTCATATTGAAAGTCCCTTCTGGGGGCTGGGGTTGATGGCGGGCTCTTGGCTTACTGAGGCTGAGCCTCCCCCGAATAGTATTGTGGGCGGGAATCACCACAGGGTTAGGAGTGACGCCTTCTCTGTGAGAAGGCAGGGGTTGGTGGTCAGGCGGGCACACCTCCTGGCTCCCCACTGTCACCCTGGAAGCAGAATAGCATTGTCTGGTTCTTCCCCTCACACCTTGACAAAGACAATGGCACCACCTTACTTTCTCACCCCTGGGCTGGGTCTGGCCACTGGTAGGAGACCATCTAAGTGGAGGCCAGGGAGGGATGGTGGGGCCTTGGGGTGGTTCTGTGGGAGCCAGATGGGGAACGTCTTGCATGACTTAGCCCACCACCGTTTGTAAGATGCAGCCTCTGCACTATGATGCTGACTGACTGACTGACTGACTGACAGATGGACAGCTGACTGACATGGGGAGTTGGTGTGAGCAAGTAAGAGGGTATCTCCCTAATAATTGGGTCTGGGTTGGTGGCAGCTGTACTGAGGTGCCAGCCCCCAAAGTAGACTTAAAACTACGTGTCCACTACCATTTGGGAGGGAACTTTTGTTTTGACTCATGAGCTCCCCCTGGAGGACCAAGGAGCATTAGACACCCTGGGCCAGGCCTAACCTAGCTTTCTTCAGGGTGGTGAGGAATGGTGAAGGGGTGGACCCCTGCTCCTTATCCCAAGTTAGGAGGCCAGACATAGCTTCTTACTGAACTACTCTTCCATGTCTTCCAAGGAGCTCATCTTTCTCCATATGCCTACTCCAGGGGACCAGAGGGAACCCTTTGGAAACCACCTCATTCCCCAAAGGGGACTTTTTTTTCTTCCCAGTGATTTTCGTTGTTATCTTAAAGCCATTCTGTATATAATATACATATTATAGATTATATATATATATATGGAAAGAGAAAGTGTATTGTGACCATTTCTAATTTATCAGACCTCAGTGGCCTTTATCATCTTTTCTGTTGTTGGGGTGAAGTCAGGCAGATGGATTCCCCACGTTTCAGTTGGCCAAGAGGTGCCACGGCTCTTCCCCCCAGCAGCTCTGACTAGCCAAAGCAGTCCCTGCTCATGAACCTGCAGGGAACAGTGGCTTGGGGTTCAGCAGGGGGCAAACAGTGCCCTCCTGCTTGCCCTACTCACTCTCTTTGTTTTTAGGCAACAGGGTTCAAATACACATCCCAGATGGAACCATCAGTTCTATTTTCATTTTAACCAAAGGGTAGCAAAGCCCTGTGGGCTTCGACCTCAGCTGCTATGAAGAACTTTCCATTCCCCCCTGGCTGGGAGATGTCCAGCCTCTCTCTGTGCATTCCCCCTCTCCCAGCCAAGGTTTCTGTCTCTTTGTATATCCCCAAGACCAGTGGGATCTGCCTGGGCTTTGATGCTTCTTCAGAGCTGATCTCCCTGAGCCTCCTTTTCTCTTTTTCCCAGAATTGTAGGGCAAGAAGAAGAGTCAGGCAGAGTGTTGGTGGTGGCTTCCCTTCAGGGAAGCCACCATCCCTTTGTACAGCATGCTGTGTCCCAGAGGCACAAATAACCTCCTTTCTGGGCATTATATTCCAGGTGATGGGAAGATGACATATCTTTAGAGTTAAGACTGATAGTATAAGTATTTGAGGGCAGCTCTTGTAGTTGCCATGGTGACTGGTGTCTGGTTGTATTATTTCAGCTTTTCTAGCTCCGGGTGATTTCTTTCTGTGGGTCCTGTGGGGTGGTGAATAATTGGGTTAAGAGGAGCCAATGAGGCTGCCTTCTGGCCAGGCCATCTTTGCCAGTAGCTAATCCCCTAGGCTGGCTTCTGGTTGGAGGGCAGGCCAGAGGACTGTGGATGCCCCTCACCTGACAGGCAGGAGACCCTCTGGGTGAATGTGTGGGGTGGGGAAGGGCTGGTCTCCTTCTGGGAGCTTCTAGCAGATCTGCTTTCTGGATCTCAGAATGACTTAAGTTCAGCTTCAAATTGTGGCAGAGTCCCTTTCCCTGAGCCCCGTAGCTTTCCAGGAATTGTCCCACCTCTCCTCCCCTTCCTACCAACCCACTACTGTTAGGGCCAGCACTGGGCCAACACTGGGACTGCCCAGTCCCTCCTTTGTAAAGTTGTAAATACTTTCTTGTTTTTCTATTTCTAGGCCCGGCATCATATTGATGCTGGCATTTTAGAAGGGTTCCTATATATACCTCTTTCCCTCCATCACTTTTTTGGGGTTTTGGTGGCAGGGGTGGTGGGAAGAGAGAGCAGGTTCTTGGGGTTTGTTTTATTTTTTGGCTTAATGGCCATGAGGCCAGACAGCTTATACTGAGAGAGTTGGAGGGGCTGGTATAGGGAAGGGAAGGTCAGGCAGAATTTTCATGGAGAAAATCCTTGTGTTTGCTATTGACAAATTTTTCACCCAAAGTATTCAGAGAAACGGGTGTGTGTGTGTGTGTGTGTATTCTCCCATGGCAAACTCACAAACACAGTGATCACTCACTGAATGGAAAGTAGTGAACCAAGGTGGTTGGAGGTGGGTAGGGGTGGGGGGAAGGCAAAGGGAAAAGAGTGTGTGTAACTTCAGCTAAATGTAATCCCTGTACGAAACAGGAGTCCCACTCATCTATTTTGACAAAGGGGAAGGTTTGGAGTGTGTGGGTTCACAGCCAGCTCTGGGCTGCACAGGGCCTTAAGGGGGGCTGGGGTGGGCCTGCTTGTATCTTACCTGCCCTGTCTCTCTTGGTCACCTAGCTCTTCTCTCCCACCCATGGGCCAGTGAGGGAGGCAGGGGGGTTCAGCTCAAGGAACACTGAACTTCGAGCCAGGAATCCCCACCCTGCCACTAGCTAGCTAGGTGACCTTCTTCAAGCTATTCCAGGCTTGAAGTCCCCCTGCCCCTCCCTAGGTCTAGGATTCAGTGATGCCCATCTAGTCTCATAGGGGTAAGGATGCCAAGGACAAGCCCCCCCTAAAAGAGTTGTCCCATCTTGGGAGCTCCCAAGATCCATTTCCAAATCAGTTTGTGTTTTTTTTTTTTTAATAAAGATTAGCTTTGTCTCCAGAGTCCCCGCAGATCTCTCCTACCCCCAGGGCCTGACCCAAGGGTCATTGGGTCTCCAACCCAAATAAGCCTTCAGGATCAGTGCTATTCTAAACAGACTTCTTCTTCAGAATTCCTGGCTAGGTAAAACACATGTCAGGAGCAATGTCTTAATCCCCAGCATCCCCTAAGAAGTTAGTTCCCTTCCCAGCCTGCCTCTGGGTTGGGCCTGAAAATTGGCTTGTCTCCATTTTAAGGAGAAGTCTATCCCTGGAGGTGGGGGGAAGGTTTTCCACGAATTCCAGATTTGGGTGGGGTTGAGGGGGGAGTGGAAGGTAGGTTTTGGAACAGTCCCTCATCATCCTCTAGGCTGAGGAAGGGCTCTGGTTTTAGCAGAGAAACTAGATTCGAAGGGGTGGGAGAGAGGGGTAACTGTGGGAGGTAGAAGGCAGGGCATGGGAGGGGCCTGGGTTATTAAAGTCAGATCTAAATTTGAACAGGATGAAATCCAAGCAAGGAATTTTCCATAGTGGGAAAGCCCTAGGAAGGACAGTTAGGATCTAGTACCTGAAAGAGCTAGCCTAGGGCCAGGTGTGTTTGTTCTCTCCTCATTGGAAGAGATCAGAGCCTGGAAAGGTCAGCAGATTCTTGCTCCTCCTGGCCTCTCAAAAAAAAGAAAAAATAGCATCGAAACTCTCTGCTCCTATCCCTATATGGTCCCTGGTGTTGGAACCTAATGGTGTTTAAATATAGCTGGAAACCTTAGCCCCAAAGGAATATTTATTTAAAGAGACGCTGTTGGGTGGGACTTGGGGTTTCCCTCCAACTCCCCCTGCCCCCAGCTGTCCTCCCACCACGGGGTCCTGGAGTGTCTGGGTTTGATTTTATTTTATTTTCTATTCATCCAAACAGACTACTGACCCCATTGAAAACCAGCCTGTTTACTGTATTGTTGTAAATAATTGTGCCCTTTATATTCTGTATATTAGCATCTTTTCAATAAAGTGAGATGTCTTAGAACTGCTGAGGTTGTTTGTTTGTTTTGGCCTAGAGGCCTGCTGTGAAGGGCTGGCCACAGCCAATATATCAGTATACGCTTATTCTCTTCAATCCAATAAACCCACAATCCGCCAATAAACACTTGTTAATCACCTACGGTGTACCAGGCACTGGGTGAAGTCCAAAGAAAAAGCCAAAGACAGTTTCTGCTCTCAAGGATCTCACAGTCCAATGGGGCAGACAACATATAATAAGCTACATAGGGGGCAGGAGGGGGTGAGGGGAGAACAAGCATTTATTAAGTACCTACTGTGTGCCAGGCGCTGTGCTACAAAGAAGGCCAAGGACAGTTCCCATTTTCAAGGAGCTCCCAGTCTGATAGAGAAGAAAACATGCAAACAGCTTGGTACCAATAAGCTACAGACAGGACCGACTGGATATGCCAAGTGCTATGCTAATGCCTTCTTGCCTCTATCTGGAGCTAGAGGCCACTTGTCATAGTAGATAGTCAAGTCAAGAAAGATGCCAGGTTTCCAATAATCCAGTGAATCTGTGTTCTCCCATGGCGCCACTCCCAGAAGGGCGCCACAGGGACCAGCCTGGCACGCCAGAAGCCTTCATCAAATCTCTTGTTGTAGGCAAAACCTGGATTCAGATCTCCTCTCTGGTATCAACTACCTGTGTGCCCCCCAGAGCTGGCCACTTAAATGTCTGGTGCCTCAGGTCACTCACTGAAGTCTCCCCACCAAGGTCTCCCCCTCAGATCATCTCCACCCAGCCAGAAATGACTGTGATTGCCCCCTCCCCCCAAAGCACCAGCCTTTAGACTGTGGAGTAGGAAAGCAGGGTAACCGGGAGTCTCCTGAACCACTTTCTTTTCCTCCGCCTAAACCTCACTTACAGCATCCCCTTGGACGATATGCCATCTTCCTGTTAGAAGGCAAGCTTCTCAAGGCTGACAACTGTCTTCCTTGAATTCTGCATGTGTGTGTATATATCTCTATATATTTGATTTATATGTCTATATATATGTCTATACATATAGACATATAAATCTTGTTTGATTTTGACATATCTCCCTCCCGCTTCCTCTATCCTCCCTCCTCTCTCCCCTCTCCTCCCTGTCTCCTTCTCCTTCCCTCCTCTCTCTTTCTCCCCCTCTTTTGTCTCCCCCTCCTCTCTGTCTCCCTCTCCTCCCCTCTGTCTCCCCCTCCCGTCTTCCTCTCCTCCCCTCTTCTCTGTTTCCCTCCCTTCTCCTCCTGTTTTCCTCTCCTTCCCTCCTCCCTGTCTCCCTCTCCTCCCCTCCCGTCTCCCTCTCCTCCCCTCTGTCTCCCCCTTCTCTCTCTGTCTTCCTCTCCTCCCCTCTTCTGTCTCCCTCCCTTCTCCTCCTGTTTTCCTCTCCTTCCCTCCTGTCTCCCTCTCCTCCCCTCCTGTCTTCCTCTCCTTCCCTCTTCTCTTTTTCTCCCTCTCCTCTCTTTGTCTTCCTCTCCTCCCCCTCCTCTCTCTCTTTCCCCCTCTACTCCCTTCTCCCCTCCTCTTCTATCCTTAGAATAAAAAGAGCTGAATTTGGAGCTAGGGCCTAGAGTCAAATCCTGCTGTTGCTACTTGCTGTCTGTGAGAACCTGGGCAAGTCACTTAGCCTCACCAGGCTTCAGTTTCCTAATCTAGAAACTGTGGTTTGTTTTCTTTTTTTGAAAAATAAAACCTTTATTTACACATATTCTGTCCATTTAAAATGATGGAAAGGTGAAGGACTTGTAAAATAAGAGGGATGGCCTCTGTAGTCCTTCCAGTTCTAAAGTCCTATGCTCTTAGGCCCTGCCATTCCTCCCAGATTATGCCACCTTTGAGATTCAAAGGATCATAGATCCTGGAAGGGACCTTAGAGGTTGAGTCCAATTTCCTCATTTTATAGATGAGGAAACTGAGGCCCAGAGAGGCCAAGTGACTTGCCCAAGTCAAGCAGCAAGACTCTGAGGCTGGATCTGAACCCAGACCTTCCAGCCTCCAAGTCCCACAATGCTGCCTGTTCTTTGTCCTTAATCTGACATCCCCCCCCCCCCCCCCAGTCCTTCAGTTACTCCCCCTGGCTCTGGCCTCACTCTCCTCCCTTCATAGACTTGGCCGTTCTTCCTTCAGTCGTTCACACTCACCCTGCTAATTCTCAGCTTTGGATCTACTTTCCCCTACCTTCCCCTGGTCTCCCCCAGCTCCTTTCCATCTACATTCTCAATTCTGAGCCAAAGAGCATTGCTTCAGCAATCACTCAAGGCCCACAACCTTGCACCCTGCTGGCCTGGTCCAAGACACATTCATGCCTTCTTCCCTCAACTGGGCCCTCCCTGCTGCCCAGCAAACCCTTTATCTGTTTGATTCTTACCTAAATCTTCCCTTCCACCCTCCTCTCTTACTACAAGACCTCATTCCCTACTTTGTTGAGATCAAAGCCATCTTTTCTTCTCCCATAATCCAGGGTTCCTCTTTTCCCGGGTTCCAGTCTTTGAGAAAGAGACTGCTCTTCTCTCTGTAAGGCTAGCTCTGCTAACTGCACCCTTCCTATCCCTTCCTGTCTCTTTCAGGAAGCTTCGTTGTTAGCAATTTGTTCTCCGTCCCACCTCTCCTCTTCTCTTCCTCCCTCTTTCCCCCTCAGCCCTCTCTTCTTCCTTCTTTTCTTTCTCCTCTGACCTTCAAGTTTCCTTTTTCCCTTTCTCCTCTCTCTTCCTTTCCCCACTCCCCCTCCTTTCTTTATCTAGTCCAGACTAGACCAGTCTCTAATCTGGAAATGGCTGGAGCTGAACTGAGTAGGCCAGAGACAGGTGTGTCAGGAATCAAGTATCAGTTTAATTAATTTTGGAGTGAGGACGTTTGCAAACAAAGGTATCCTGGAGAGGGCTTATCTTGTTGGGGCAAAGGCAGAGCTCACATCCATAAAAATCGCAATGGGGGAGGGGAGGAGTGGATCCCAACATTCTAAAGTCTAGAAATCATTTTCCGGCATTGTACAGTGTACAATACAAAGGCCCCTCAGTCCTGTGGGAACAGTTCTAAAGTTGATTGTTTATTTTAATTGATCTTAAATTAAACTAGGAGTTGGGAATGGTCGCAGCCTATCTAGACTCTTAAGTCTGGGTAAAGCCTGTGGCTTAAGGGCGGGAGGGACCCAAGAGTGACTGCTACCCAAGGGAAATGGGGGGCGGCTGGGTGGCCCAGTGCAGAGCTCGGGGCCTGGAATCAGGAAGACTCATCTGAGTTCAAATCAAACTTCATATACGTCCTAGCTGTGTGACCCTGGGCAGGTCACTTCACCCCGTTTGCCTCAGTTTCCCCATATGTAAAATGAGCTGGAGAAGGGAATGGCAAACCGCTCCAGGATCTTTGCCACCCCAAAGAGTCGGACACGACTGAAAAGACTGAACAACAAGGGGAATGGGGGTTGGGGGTCGGAAAGGACGCGGCAACCCACCCGGAGGCAGGGGGATGGTCAAGATGAACTTCTGGGGAGAGTCAAAATTCCTACAAATCTCGAACTTTCCCTAGTCACACCCAAAGGCAGGATCTCCCGGCTGGCCAAAGGCCGGGTAGGGAAGAGTAAAGTCCAGCAACCTCCCTTCACCCCCTACCTTGCCCCGGTACCTGCCCGACCCGGCCTGAGTCCAGGCTCCAGATTTGCTTCCCCAGTCGCACGTGGGAATCCCCGGCCTTCCCATTGGCTTCCATTTCCCCCTTCCCCCGCTACCCAAGAAGGCCGCTACATAAACGGAGCTTCTGATTGGTCCGAAGCCATAACGTGTCGTTCTGATTGGCTGGAAGCGTTCACGCCTTCTCCTTGCTCAGTTCTCAGCCTCGAGGTCGGGCTGAACCAAGAGGAAGGCGGTGGGAGGGATGTGGCACAAGGGTCTTGGGGAGGGGGTCGAGGTTCTTTTGGGTGGAGCCATGTCAGCAGCAGTCCTCGGGAACCACGAGGTGTTCGACAGGTTTTTCACTTGTTCTTCTTTCTGCCTGGACCAGAGAGCGAGGGAGGCTCAGGCGCTGGCAGACTGGAACGAATGCCCGGAGTGGCTAGGTTCCCCTCTCCCCTCTCCTCGGTGGTGTGGGCCAGGCGGGGCCTCGCGGGGCTTCAGGCGCAGGGGCTTTATAGGAGCGTCTCAAGTTCGGCCTCGGCTCGAGCCGTTTGCTTCTGCCGAGCAACCTCTGCTTAGAGCTCGAGATGGTCCCGCTGCTGCCCCAGCTCCGCCGCGCCCTGCTGTGCAGCCCCTGGCGGGCGGGGTGAGTGTCCTCCCCTACCCCCAAAGATCCCCAGAGCCTCAGGACCCTCCTTCCTCTGCAGTCCCAGGAACCACTCCCCCTCCCGCAGCCTCAGGTCCCCCTCCCTCACTGGAGCTTCAGGATTCCCCCTCCCCCTCTGCAGTCTCAGGATACCCCCGCCCCCCCACCCCGCAGCCTCAGGTCCCCCTTCCTCACTGGAACCTCAGGATTCTTCCTCTGCAGTCTCAGGACCCCTCCACCCCCGCAGCCTCAGGTCCCCCTCCCTCACTGGAACCTCAGGATTCCCCCTCTACAGTCTCAGGACCCCCCCCCCCTTGCAGTCTCAGGTCCCCCTCCCCCTTTGCCGTCTCAGGACCCCCCCCCCCCCTCAGCCTCAGGTCCTCCTCCCACCCTGGAGCCTCAGGATTCCCCCTCTACAGTCTCAGGACCCTCCCCCCCCACTGGATCTCCTTGATCTCCCCCCTGCTGGGTCCCTGAGACCCCCCCCCTCCCCACTAAGAGGAGTCTCCCCTAGGGACCTACCCCCCCTTCCCTTCACTTTATTTCTCTCTCCACCCAATGAATCCTTTAGGGTAGGGGTTTCCAACCTGGAGACTTAAGACTTGGTTTTAAAAAAACATTTTGGTAACTATTTGATTTACTTAATAATTGATTTACTTCGCAATCCTGCGCGTTTTATGTTGTGCATTTAAAAATTCTGATTCTGAGGCGTCCCTACACTTGGCCAGACTGTCAGAGAGCCCCATGACACAGCTTTAGAGGCCCCAGCCTCTTTCCCCCTGGAGTGATTTCTCTTCACCCTCTGGATCCTTTAGGGTCACCCCCACTTAACAGATTCCCTCCATTTCCCCCATTCTTCTGCCCTCAAGAGGTTCCTCCGCAAAGTCTTCTGGGTCTGGAATTTTCCCCTCTGGGGATGGAGCCCAAGCCTCAAGATTGAACCTTCTCCCCGCAGTGGAACCTGTGTTCTGAATCTTTGTGCTGTCGTGCCTGGTACTCTCTTGATGCATCTGTTTCTCTGAGTTACTTCTCACAAATTGGGAATCTCCTCCTTCACCCTGGCTCTTGAAGCCTAGAATCTTTTTTTTTTTTTATGCTTTTTGGAGGGCACTTGGAGTTAAGTGACTTGCCCAAGGTCACATGGCTAGTTTTTGTGTTAAGTGTCTGAGGCCAGATTTGAACTCAGGTCCTCCTGACTCCAGGGCCAGCGCTCTACTCACTGTGCCACCTAGCCTCCCTGAAGCCTAGAATCTTAGAAGAGGAAGGGACCATTGATAAGACAGTTCAGGGACCTACCCCCTCCCCCATTTTAAAGAGGAGGCAGCTGGGGCCCAGGAGAGGGGAAGTGACCTTAAGATCATAAATTTGCGGTGGGGGCAGAGAAGGGGCTGGAACCCAGTCCTCTGATTCTCAGTTTAGGATTAGAATTCTCTGATTTACTGCAAAAGCTTTTCCTTTCCAAAACTTTACTAACATTCTTCTCTTCTCCCTACAGCTCTAAACCTGTATGAGATTATTGTCCAGCCTGATCCAACTAACCTTCATTGGAACCCTCCCTGAGGTCGCTAGGATTTCCCCAGATGAGGGCTCTTCCCTCAGTTACCATTTATTTCAAATATTGGAGCCGTCCCTTTCCCCCAACTTCAGCTTAGCTGTCTCATCTTCCTTCCCCTCCCCTTTGGACTTTCTCTTCTTTTGCAGGTCAGTTGCCTAGAATGCTGGGATGTGCCCTATCAGTTATCCTATTCCCAATGCCACAGTGCTGAGCTCTGCCCTCAAGAGTTAATAGGTGTCTCTGTCCTGTATGTGAACCAGAGCAGCTGCTTCTAGGCAGACATTCCCTCAGTGGGCCTCAGTTTTCTGAATCTATAAAATAAGACTTCATAGGATTTAGAGCTGGAAGGGATAGTTTGTTGATTCTAACTGCTTTATTTTACAGATTTCAGGTGCGGTGAGATTAAGTGAATTATCTTGTTATATAGGAAATATGGAGCAGAGCTGGGATTTGAACAAAACTGCCTGCAAATCTGGTGCTCTTTCCATTACCGTAAGGCAGGCCCTCTAGGACCCCAAGTAAGGCCTTTCCAGACTTCCCACAATAAAATCCCCTTAAGAAAAGGAATTGTTCTGTAACACTTGGCCCCATTTATATTGCTCTTTGAGGGTGGCCATGCCCTGTTATCTCATGTGATCTGCATGACATATACACATGTTATCTCATTGATCCTCACCATAACCCTGGAGGTAGGTGCTGAGGGAGACTCTACTCTTCACTGATCTAAGCATTTTGGAGCAGTAGAAACACTGAAGGGTTCAGGTTTGAGTTGGTGAAGGTTACTGTCTCATTTAAGGCAAGTGACTTAACCTCTGAACTGCAGTGTCTTCATTTGACTAAAACCCCCTTCAGCAGTTTGATCTTCCTTTCTGAGGCCCCTCCCTCTGATCAGAACTCTGATCAGACCAAATCTGATCCATCTTGTTGGGACCAGAGCTAAGAATGGTCTCAAACAAACTCTTTTGTTCTGACTTGTTCCCTGCCTAGTCCTCCCCTTGCTGTAGTGACCTTTATTCTAAGTCTTCCCAAGTCCTGGTGTTCCGTAATAATAGCTAACATTTGTAGGGGTTGCCTATGTGCAGGCTGAGTTAAGTGCTTTACAATTATTTGAACCTCACGATGACACTGGTAGGTAGGTGCTGCTTTTGTCCCCATTTTACAGTGGAGGAAACTGAGGCAGGCAGAGGTTAAGTGACTTGCCTAGAAACACATAGCAGGATTTGGAGTCAGGAAGGGGAACTGCTCTGTCCTGTGTGCTCCCTGTTCCAAGGGTGCTCTCAGCTCTGATGTGCATTGGGTGACTTGTAAACATCTATTCTTTATCTTTCAGTAGGACATCCACTCTTTCTTCTTCATTCTGTAGCTGGGGTTAGAGGTACTGGGAATTTCTCTTCTTGGTGGAAACCAGGAATTATAATTAGCCCCATTAGAAAGGGATGCTTGGGTGGGGCGGCTAGGTGGCATAGTGAGTAGATCGTCGGCCCTGGAGTCAGAAGGACCTGAGTTCGAATCTGGCCTCAGACACTTAACACACACACAAACAAAATCCTAGCCGTGTGGCCTTGGGCAAGTTACTTAACCCCAATTGCCCTCCAAAAAAAAAAAAAAAAAGGGATGCTTGGCCAGAAAGAGATTGAGGAGACAGATCTTCCTGATTCTAAGGCCAGCCAGCACTCACTGTTATGGTTAACCCACCCCAGGAGCCTGGACACCTCTCATCTTCCATATTAAGTAGAGGTTGGTTTAGCCTCTGTTTGAACCCTGGCCCCTGGGTGTCTGATCTCAGGCAAGTCAGTTTACCTCTGGAGCCTCAGTTTCCTAATCTCTGAAGTGGGGTGGTGTTGTCTATACCCTTGGGTGGTTGTTTAGATGTGGGTCCAATAATGTGCTTTGTACATAACTCATTTTTGGTGAACTGAGCTAAAAGATGATGCCTGTGAAAGTTAAGAGGTTCCCATACCTGTCTGCATTTGTTAACCTAGGTTTTAGGCCTCTCAGCTAACCTAGGGGATTATCTACTCTGCACTTTCCCCTTCTTTAACTCCCCAGACACTCCTATCTCTTTTCTGTTATCTCCTTGATAAGGGCAGCTTTGCTTTATCTGGAGCTGTAGATAACCTCTTGGAAGCCTTTGAGGCAGTGATAGGCCTGGTAAAAGTTGCCAGCAGAGCTACCCCCAGTGTAATGGGCTGCCTTGGAGTGTTGGAGCCTTCTCCCTGGAAGTCTTCCCATGGAGGCAGGGTGAACAGTAGAGGGCTAGGCTGTAGTGGGCATTCTTGGGCAGGCATGGGTAGGATTAAATAATCTTTGCTCTGAAAATCTAGAAGTCTGTGCCCAGCCCTCCCCGCCCCCCCCCCCCCAAAGGGACCCAAACAGTCTCAAAATTGAAAAGTACTTCACCCTGCATCTAGTCCAGTCCATCTTTGACCAGTCCCCATTAAATCTGTTGGATCTAGAAGGAACCTTAGAAGAAAGAATGGGAGATTAACTCTCATCTCTCAGCCCTGATGCCCTTCATTTGCCACATTGCCTCTTAGTTTCTGGTAGACACTGCCAGGTTATTCTTCCTGAGATGGCAGCTACCACTGGCATCTTTATTACCTGAAGCTCCCTGTGGCTAGTGGAGAAAGTTAGCAGGTATGGTTATATGTGTCTCACTGCTAGGCTGTGTGGTATGGTGGCTAGAGCATCCAGTCTGACCTTTGGGTAGAAGGTGAGGGTGGGGCTTGAATTTGGATACCAGCTTTCCACTGCTGCATGACCTAGAGGAAACCCCAAATCTCTGCTTTCTAAATTGAGGCATTTGATGGGGGTAATCTCAGAGGTCCCTTCTGATTCTAGAGCTTTGTTATTTGGAGCACTTGCCTGTTGGAGAGTCTGTATTCACACCAGCACCTTCTCTGTTTACAGAGGAAGAAACAGGCTTGGAGAAGGGGGGGGTGACCTGTCTAGGATGTGCAGGCAGGAAGTGACCAACCTTGGCTTTAAACCCACATCTGATCCATGTATGGTGCCATGCTGCCTCTGGGTGGGGGCACCTCACACCATGGAGACAGGCAAGGGGATTTTAGGCCCCAGGCTCATAGCTGGTTTGGCTCAGATGAGTGCTTGGAGATCATGGGCTATCTCCAACTAAATTGAGATTCTTAAGTCTCAGACTCTTACATCCTCTTACATCCCAGGGGGAGACTGAGTAGCAATCTTCATTCAGGAACTGCTTGGGGATTAGCCTATGTTGGAGACTCTCTATACAGGGTGCTTTTCTCAGTATACCCCATGGGTAGAAATAATTTCCTTTGGAAAGCATGCATAGCCTCCTCCTGATCTCTGTCTTAGGGTTCTTCTGGTCTGGGCTAAAATCATTGCAGAAGCCCCGGAAGGGACACCCTTTTTCCCCACAGGTCCCTCTGAGCAGGTTCCGTTCCCTGCTTCCCTTACTTTTTGAGCTCTCCTGGTGGCCTGTTTCCTAAGATGTTAAGACCCTCTCAGCCACAGTGCTGAGCTTGGGCCTTTTGAGTTAATCAATAAACTTCCTCTCCTTGACTTTTGGGCATGGTCAGGCACCCACTGCAACCCAGACTTGGCCCAGGCCTTGTCCTGTACTCTTGTTAAGTCTCTTCATTTGTGGGCCTGTAGCCTTCCCTCCCAGTCTCAGGTTCCTCCTCTGTAATTCTAGAACATCCTCCCAGGGTTTTTGGAAGACAAAAGGTTGTTAAGCACTTTGCAAATCTTAAAGGACCATAAAAATGTGAGCCATTAGGATTATTGTTATGGGTAGGTGCTTATTAGCAAACTGTTTCTCCCCTCTGGGCCTCAGTTTTCCTCTTCCAACTGACTAGGATATTGGTCTAAGTGTGTGCTGAGGTCTGTTTCCCCTTCAATGTCTTGTGTCCTAAGCCTTAGGATGTAATAGAAGGCACACTGGCCTGGGTGCTGGTGAACCCTGAGGCTGGACTCAGCCACTCACTCCCTATGTCTTTTGGGGCTCTCTGAGCCTCATAGGTCTCATCTCCAGAGCAAAGGAGCCAGACCTGATGGGCCCTTTTCCTTCTGATGGTCTTTGTTCTAAGGGCTGTATTTTAAAAGCCCTTTCTCCCAGCTCAGAGGCTATTTGTTGAGTGGAAGGAGCCTGACTACAGAGGGAAGAACCACCTCCCAAACCCTTTACTAATTTCTTGGGAAACCAGTTCTGCTCTCTCCTGCTGATTGCTTGGTAGCACTGGCCTTGAGGCAGGGCGTGGTGCTGGTTCCTGTGATTGAAATCTTTTAGATCTGTGGCTGGAGTAACTAGTATGGAGACTGTCTGCCAGGGTCAAGACTCTGCTTGTTCTCCCTAGGTCCCTTCAATCCTTCCCAGTATAGCTGGAAGGGGATGGACACCCTTGGGTAGAGACTCCCAGAGCTGGGTAGGGGGGCCTTAAGACCATAGACTGTCAGAGCTGGGGCAGTCTTTAGGAATCCTCTTTTACTTTGTAGATGAAGTTGAGGCTCATGGTGGTGAAGTAATCTGTAGGATGTTGGGCAGCAAGCTGTTAGCAGAATGAAAATCAAAACTCGGGTCTCCTTCAGCTATACTGCAGAGTGACAATCATTTAACATAGGGTTTAGTGTCTAAATGATGGATCCAAACCAGTAGGGTGATAAGGCCCTCAAGAGGTTGTTGGTGGTGTATTACCTTAGTTTCCTTAAATGGGCCTCATCATCCGTGTTTGACAGGATCCTGGACTGACCTAGAGCAGTACTGTTGATCTGTCTTCTGTTCTTTTGTCTTAGGCTTCGATGGCAGCATGCTGCCTCAGTGAAGGTGACCAATGAACCTGTCTTGGCCTTCACCCCAGGCAGTCCTGAAAGAAAAGCCTTGCAGCAGGTATGTGGTGGGGGCCAGATATGAGTAGAGTAGAGGAAGAGAAATACAGGTACTCCCTAGGTCACAGCTGCTCCTGTGTTACAAACAGGCAGCAGGGGGTGGTACAAATAAGTCTGATCCTAGAGCCAGAAGACCCTGGACTGAGTCTGATAGCATCTCAGACATTGACTAGCTGAGTGACCCAGTTCAAACACTTCCTCTCTGAGTCTGGTTTTGTATTTGCAAAAGGGAGCTAATACTGTGTGCTTAATACTTGGTATATTCCTGCCCCACCGGATCATAGATTGAGAATGGGAAGGAAACTTGGATCTTTTAATCCAATCCCCCTTTTTATAGATGGAGAACAGTTAAGCCCAGAGTGGTTAAGTGACTTGTCCAAGGTCACACAGGTAGTAAGTAGCAGAGATGGAATTTGGACCCAAATCATTCTTTCCTTTACAGCCTACTGCTTTGCAAGGTAATTGATTGACAAAGCATTTTCTTTACAGAACCAATAAACAGAGGAAAATACACACCTAACTCTTATAACTTTAAATGTGAATGGATTAAGCAATCCTATAAAATGAAAAAAGTGACAGAGTAAATAAGAAAACAAAACCCTACAGTCTATCTCTTGCTTAAAAGAAACACATCTTTAAAACAAAGACATATACAAAATAAAACTGAAGATGAAAAAAAATTTGCTATGTATCAAGTGGGTCTAAAAAGGCAGGAGTTGCAGTCACATTATCTCACAGAACAAAACAATGCTGAAAGGAGCCATGGAAAACAAACCAGTATCAGTAATGTATATACTCCAAATGCCTTATCCAGATTTATGAAGGAAGCATTAAGTTAAAAGAAGACATAGAGACTTCAGTATCCCTCTCTGTCTTGGATAAGTCTAACAGAAAGACAAACCAGAGAGAAAATATAGTGCTGAACAAATTGCTGGAGAAACTTAGGGCATCTCCTAAATAGGACCACAGAAGACTATACATGTTTCTCCCTACCACATGGAACTTTTACCAAAATTGATCATGTATTAGGGCACAGAGAAATTGCAAACAAATGTAAAAAGGCATAAAGTTATTGTATCCTTTATAGATTATAATGCGATAAAATAGTTATTGCTTCAGGGACCACAAGCAAAAAACACAGATCCAAATGGAGATTTAATAGTGAAATTCTAAGCAGAGTAGGGAACCTGTGGCCTCAAGGCCTGGTCTAAAGTGAGTCAAAGAGCAAATCATAGAAACATATATATATATATATATATATATATATATATATATATATATATATATGAAAGAAAATAAGGATGAAATAATGTGCCATAATTTCTGGGGTGCATCTAAAGTTCTCTAGAGAAAAATCACATCTCTACAAATATATATCAACAAAATAGAAAAAGAGAGGATTAATTAACTGAAAATGCATTTTTAAAAATTAGAGAGCTAACAAATAAACCTAAAAGGGTAGGTAGTAAAAATAGAGGAGAAACAGACATTAGAAACAAAAACCTCAATAGAAATGATAAATCTAAAAATTATTTTTGAAAAGATTAATATAGTAGATAAACCTGTAACTAAGATGATTAAAAAGAAGACAGAAAATCAAATCAATAAAATAACAAAGGAACAAAGTGAAATTATAGCAAAGCCAGAAGAAATAAAAATAATGATCAAGGTTACACGGCTAGTCATTGTTTATGTGTGGGTGCTCATTTTCTGAGGCCGGATTCGATCTCAGGTCATCCCAACTCAGAGGCCGACACTCTTACTCACTGCGCCACCTAGCCGCCCCTTAATTAACGCTTTTAATGCTATACCAGTCAAAATACCAAGAGGATACTTCATGGAACTTGATAAAACAATAAAATTAATTTGGAAAAATAAAAAATCTAGAATATTAAGGGACATTACGAAAAAAAGGACAAAAGGGGAATACCACTTATAGACCTCAAACTAGAATATAAAGCAGCAGTCATCAAAATATTTGATATTGGTTAAAGGACAGAGAGAGAAATCAGTGGAACAGACTAAACTTAAGAGAATCAGAAGCAGTGGAACTTTGTTACCTAAGGAGAAATTCCTATTTGAAAAAAAGCTGCTGGGAACAATGGAAATCAGTGTGGCAAAAACTAGGCTTAGAGTTAGATTAACACCTCACACCATACAGCTACTAGGATACAAATAGAGGCATTTGCCAAAGATAAAGTAGCTAACTTGAATTACATAAACCTGGAAAACTTCTGCATAGATAACATTGAGGCTAGGAGAAGAAGGGAAGCAGTTGATTGGAAAAAAATTTTTGCATCAGATTTCTCTGGTAAGAGTTTGGTACTTAAGATATGTGAACAATTAATAACTACATATAATACTAATAGCCATTCTCCAATAGATAAGTGGCCAAAGGATACGTACGGTTCTCAGAAGAATAGCTACAAAGTGTTTACGAGCACATGAAAGAATTTTTCAAATTACTCATAAGAGAAATACAAATAAAAGCAACTTTAAGGTCTTGCCTCATACTCTGCAAATTGGCACATAGGATGAAAAATGTCCAACAATCACTGTTGAAAGGGTGATGGGAGATAGGCACACTAATACATTGTTGGTGGAGCTGTGAAATGGAGCAACCGTTTTGAAAAGAAATTTGGAATTATGCAAATAAAGTGACTAAAATGCCCCCTTTGAACCAGAGTCTTCTGTTATTGGCTTTATACCCCAAGGAAGCTGTTGATAAGAAGAAAAGTCGTCATATTCCATAATATTTATATTAGCACTTTTTGTGCTAATATAGCTAAGATAGCTAAGAATTGGAAACAAAGTAGAGAAACATCGGCAGGGAATGGCTGTATTGTGGCATGTGAGTGTAATGGATATCACTATTCTATAGAAGTGACAATTGTAAGGAATGCAGAGAAGCCTGGGAAGAACTAAAGTATGAAGAGCCAAAAAAGCAGTATACACAAGGACTACAACAATATAAATGGAAAGAACAGCCACACCCCAAAATACCCCAAAATGAGAAGTTCAGGCAGGATTTGAATGTAAGAGATGAGAAGATTGCTCTTCCCCCTCCACCATAGAGGCAAGAGGTCACAGGTGTCAACTTTGTACGTGTTTTTGGGCATTTTTAGTGTATCAGATAATTGTGCTGATTACCCCTCTTCTCCCCTTTGAAAAAATACTATTTGTCATATGGGAAGGATGCATGGGATACTATGGTGTTGTAAGAAACAAAATATTAGTTAAACACTTTAAAATGTAATTTTCCATTAAAAAAGAATTGACAAGCATTTTATTAGGTACCTGTCTCAGGTGATTCTCTAAGATTATAAGTTGCAAAGTTGGCCTTGATTTGCAGTAAGAGGTAATTTCTCCCCTGGACACTCAGGACACATGAAATCCCAGCTATCCTCTAAAGGGTGAACAGGAGTCAAAGACAAAGAGATCCAACCTCTCCTTCCTGCACTCAAGGGCTTGCATTCTGGGTGAGTGTTTATAGAGTGAACACAGCCTTAATGCACTCTAGGCCTTTGGTGGAGAGAAGGCAGGATCTGGGTTCGTATCCTGCCTTTGCTACTTTAGAACCTATATGACCTTGGGCAGATCACTTCCTTTTTAAGGGCCTCTATTTTCTCTTCTGTAAAGTGACTTCAGATGATTTTTAAATTCCCCTCCAGCTCTAGATCCTGTGATTTTTCTGAACCCCTGTTAGTCACTGTGGTCCTGGGACTTCCAGGTTAGAAATTGGCCTTTCTTCCTCTTTGATTAAAATGTTCTGTGATCTTAAAACCTAGAGCTCAGCATTTGTTGGCCTCCGAGGTGGCCTTCTAGCTTTAATCTAGGATCCTTATAAATAGAAACAAAAGAAAAAAATTTCAGCAGAACTTACCAACCCAAGAAATGATCATGCATCCAATGTTCCATACCTGTAGTTCCCTATCTCTTCAAAAAGGGAAAGGAAATGCATTTTCTCTTCTCTTCCATGGGGTCAAGTTTTGGGGCTAATATATTAACTTTAAATTTTAGGCATGTTAGACTTAATACAAGTTTTGTGTCTTTGGAGTCCTAGCCTGGTGCTTGGCACATAGTGGAGACATGATAGATCCTTGCTGATTAATTAAAGCCTGAAGGCCCAAGCTGCTATTATTAATGTGGAGAAATCTGGGCCAGTTACCAAATGGTCTCATGGTGAAAGCACTTGGGGTGAAACCTGAGGTCTGGTTCAGGGCCTGGCACAGAGTAGGCTTCTGATAAATGCTTGTTAATTGATTTACAAACTTCAGGAGGCCATTCCATATGGAAATGGGGGTGACTTGAACTGAAAATATTATAAATGTTAAGAATGCTACATAAGTGCCGGCTGTTATTGTTAGCCTTTACAAAAGTTAGCTGCGTTCTTCTTTTCTGGTAATTCCATTTTTGGGCATGGGCTTCCAGGAGGCAAGCCTTCACCATCTGTGGAGGATAGGCCAGTCCTGTCTAAGCTAGTCTACCCTCAGATCTCAGGATCTGTAGTTTCCCTCTTGTAAAAAAATCACTTTTTTGGTGAGAAGATCTTTCTTATACTTGAGTGGATCTGTGCTCATCCATTTAGGTGTTCCCTTCAGTGCTGCTGATTGCATGCCGCCCCCACCCCCCAACCCCCTTTGTCAGTTCAGCCTGGGCGTCCTTCTCTGAGTTCTTCACGGTTAGGCAACTCAATATTCTTGGGAACTTGCTTCACTTTCTTTTCTCTTATCTAGCTTAATCTGACCCTTCTGGCCCCTTAATCTTGGCCTTTTTAGACCCATTGGATGGAAAGTTTGGGGGCCTGGTCTTTGCCCATCCACTCACTTTCTAGATGACCTTGGGCTCATCATTCCCCTTCTTTGGGTTAAGTTTCCTCATTTGTAAAATGGAAAGTGTTGAAATGGATGGTGTCTAAGGTCTCTTACAGCTCTGACCTATGTTCTGCACTTTAAAGGCCCATTTAACCTTGACATCCTGTGTTCTAAGGGCCCTTCCCCTGCCAGTTTTCTGTTTAATCTTCTGCTGTTGTGTGGTGTAGTCCAAGACTGTCTCTCAGTAAACTTTGTTCACCCCTGGCCAAAGCTAATTTTGGTCCCACTGTTGGATTCTTCAGTTGGGAGCGGGCAGGGCAGACCTGACATCCAACCTAGGAAGGGACAGATTTCATTTGCTAGTACTCACACTTCTCTCCCTAGGCCTTGAAGGACCTAAAGGATAAGACAGAAGCCATTCCATGTGTCATTGGGGATGAAGAAGTATGGACCTCAGACGTGCAGTACCAGGTGTCGGTGAGTGCCCATGGGCAGGGGCTGGGCCTGACTTGGTAGCTGGAGTTGTCCTCTCTGTGTCTCTGGAGAAACATTACCTTGGCCTTTGCCTGGGATAGAGGATGCTGGTCTTGTAATGCTAATGCTTATCTTGGCTCTAATCTTCACTTTTCACACCTTGAATCACTCTAGGAAAAGGGAACCATTATCCTGGGCTGGAAGAAAGCCCTGACTTTGGGGGCTAGCTCAGCCAGACTCCAAGATCCTCTTTGATGTTAGGTTACACTGTGGGGATGGTCAGCAATAGGCATGTGGAAGAGAAAGCCCTGGGCTGGATGGGGGAGGGTGGCCCTAGGCACTGGGTCTTTCCAGGGATACCCCCCTCCCAGGTAAGCAGTCAGCAGTGAATGAGTGGAAAAAGCCTTGAGTGTGGACTATGTGCCAAGTCCTTTGAAAACAAATACGAAGGGGAGAGGCTTCTCTGCCTCGACAGCTTAGCTTCTAAGAAGCCGAAGTTACTTGTCAGCCTCTCCCCAGTGTGCTTGCTGCTCAAGGCAGGGATCAGTTCAGGTAAGACAAGACTCTTGCTGTCCTGGGAGGGATGGCTGGGACATCAGCACAGCAGTATTGCTAAGAAGTTAGACAGGTGCAGAATTGATGGCTATTGTAGATTTAAAAGGAAGAAGGTAGAAGTATGAAGGGGGAATCCAAGAAAGCTTCCTGGTAAAGGTGGCCTTTTGGCGGGGGGTGAAGCAGGGGGGCCCAGAGCTGCTGGCTGGGGGTTGTTTGAGCTTGGGATTCCTGAACTAATTGGCTGTCCATCCTCAGGGTCTAGGACCAGTATGGTGTAGCAGGGAAGATCAGGCTACCCAAGGAGCCTGGAAACTGCAAGGCCAAGTTTTTGTGCTTATGAGCAGTAAAATCAGGCCAATGAATGGCTGCTGCACTTCCAGGGTGACATAGGGAGATCCAGTCTCAGATCCTTGCCCCCCTAAAATAGAGAAAGTGGCAATCAAGCTGGACTTTGAAGAGTGGGTAAGAACTGAACAGGCCTAGAGATAGAATAGAAAAGAGGGTCCACTGGGTGCAGGGTGCAGACTGAGTAATGGTGTGTTAGTGGGCAATGACTAGGCAGATTGCATAATAGCACCAGCCTCACTAGCCAGACCCCTAGATAGCTACCTGTGCCTTCTGGCCAGAGCTTTGGGATCCCAGTGGCATCTTCCTAGTCCATCCTCCTGGTGGATGCCCAGGCTCATGACCTGGACGTCCCACAGATCCTGTTTATTGCAAACATTTCCTTCTGAATTTCCCTGTCATCTCACTGCCAGGCCTCCTCCCAGGTGTCGTCTTTAGCTCTTCCCTCTCTCCCATTTTTTCTCCTCTGCCCTCATCCCTTCTTTCCCTTTCTTGTTGGTCTCCCTGCCTCATCCTGTGCTTAGCTGCCCAAGTGATTTTCCTGACATGTAGGCATGGACTTGTCACTCTGTTACACCATCGACCCTAGTGTCTCTCTTACCGTTTCTAGACTTTGCACACTTTCTTCCCCTTCACAAACTAGGGTTTGTGCCCTGGCCTCTAGCCCTGGCCTCCTCACTGTTCCTTGATACCACATCTCCCACCTCTGAGTCTTTGTACTGATTGTGCCCCATACCCTGGGCCTGGAACATTCTCCCCTTTTGTATTTCCCTCTTGGAATCCCTGCTTCCTTTGACTCAGTTTAGCCTTGTGTAGGAGGTCCCCTTCCCTGTGTGTGGCCCGCCCCAGCTGCTAGGTTCCCTTCCATCTCCTTTATCTGGTTGGTCTCTCTCAAGCCCTTTATGTGGTACCTCCCCTATAGAATGTCAGCTTCTCAGAGGCAAGGTCTAGTTCTCTTTTATCTTAGGATGCCATGGGCCTGAGAGATGCCTAATAAATGCTCATTGATTGGTCTGCTTCATCACTGTACAGAAGGGAGGTCAGGCCCCCTTGAAACAGGAAACAAATGCAGTGCAGTAAGATACTCAGAACTGGAAAGGAAGGATCGGAACTCTGCTTTTGGCAGAAGTGGGGCAGTCTGGAGAGAAAGACGCTGAGGTGGCTGTGAGGATCCCCCCGGGAGTATCCAGTGGGCCATTGGTGATGGACAGGAGAAGGCCTGCAGGTCACCTGCCCAGAGAGGCTGCTCGAGCTCATGGAGGAGCTTTCCTCTGAGGCCTCTTCTGGCACCAGATTGGTGATCCTGAGGCAGGATCACTGTGTGTGTGTGTGTGTGTGTGTGTGTGTGTGTGTGTGTGTCTGTGTGTCTGTGTCTCTGTGTGATTAGAGTGTTGGACCACCCCTCCCCAGGATGAATGGTTCTAGAGCTTGATGGCTTCTCATCTTCCTCTTCCTTTTCCTTCTCCTCCTCTTCCCTGCCTTCTTATTCCCCCTCCTCTTCCTATTTTTCCCCTTCCTTCTTCCCCTCCTTTTCCCTCTCCCTCTCCCCCCTCCATGAAGCTGGTCTCCCTCCTCTGCACTGAAATCTGGGCAGGAGGACAGCAGAAATAGGTAGAGAGGGTGAGAAAACGCAGGGTTTGGTTTCTTGGGGCTGCTGGGTGTTCGTCTTTCTCCAAGTAAAGAGGAGTGAACAGTGGGGTATGAGGCCTGGCTTTGGGTCCAGGGCTGTGTTCTGGCTATCCATGCTGACCTAGGTTAAGCTGCTTAATCTCTTGGAGCCTCCATGCTCTCATCTGTGAAGCAGGGACATTCCTACTTGGGCTGTGTCCCCGGGCTGTGAACCTTACAGTACAATCTGGTGGGCTTTGGGAGTGCTACAAGCATGCAGCAATGGGTCTGATCGGGAGCTCACTGGGGCTCAGCCCTGCGTGGGGCAGGGGAGGGTTGGCCTCCCGAAGTGCAGGGCTCTCCCTCTGACGCCTCGCCTGGCCCTGGCTCTGTGCTGGAGCTGGAGGCTTGACCACCTGGGGCAGAGAGGGCTAATGACCGGCCTGGGTCACCCAGCGGGGGCCTTCCTGACTTCCAGGGCAGCTGTGCTGCCTGTGGGCTGTGCATTGCTTGATGTGCTCCTTAATAGAGCTTGCCCAGGGATGACTCCCAGGCCTTCTTGCTTCCTGCTTGGCCACCTTGGGGAAGTCATCCACTCTAGCTCTCAGTTTCCTCACCTGTAGAATGAAGGGGAATGGGCTAGCTGAACTCTGAGTAAGATTGTCCAGCCTCAAAGCCTTTGATCTTACAGCATTAGAAAAGAAAATCCCATTGCAAAAGATGTGTTAGAATGTACGCTCCCAGAGGGCAGGGATGTCACTTTCCACATTGTCTCCTTAAACAGCTGTAGTGCCTTACACAGAAGTGGGCACCTGAGGATGATCTGGACCTTGTTAAGATGTCAGCAGACAAATTCAGAGTCAAGTGGCTGGGGATTCTGTGGCTGTTGTTGGCTTTCCCTCCTGGTGCTAGAAGCTCTTTATTTTTCTAGAGTCTCTTGGTTTTTGGATTGTTTGCACATGTGGGTGGGTAGGGGTGTGAGTCTTAGGGAAAGTGAATGAGATCCTAGGGAGGTCCTCTTGAACGAGGGAGAGGAGGGCTGGGAGGCATTTTGTGCCCATCCTGCTTCACAGGGGCCAGGAGAGGAACAAGGACTGAGTTTGGTGGAGGTCAGAGAAAAAGGGAGGCCTGGCAAGGTGGCCAGTGACGGGGGGGATGAGGACAAGGATGAGGAGCGGGAGGGATAAGGAAACAAAAGCATTGCAGTTTTTGTCTCTTGAGCAAGCCCTCCTCAGCCAGTCCCTCCAGTTCGAGGTAGGTGTAGGAGAAGGGGGACTTTAGGCTGAAATGAGCCCCGCAGGTACCTCCAGCTCCACATTCTGTGGCTCTGTCTCTGATCCTGATTGGTCTTCACCCAGGGCATGTCTGTCTGGGGTCTTTCCACTGCACTGTTAGCCATTGCGCCCAAATGATGAGTTAGGAAAGCCATGGGGGAGGATGGAGATGTCGGTGGGCAAGATGGTGAAGATCGTGGGATTGAATAAGTGAGGTCCTCTAACAGTAACAGTGGTGACCTGGAGGGTCGTCAGTGACTTGGCATGTTCTCTTTCTCTCCAGCCATTTAACCATGGGCACAAGGTGGCCAAATACTGCTATGCTGACAAGGTGGGTACCTTCCCATGATTCTTTCTCTTTTCTTCCATTCTTTCTCCCCTCCTCCTTCTCCCCAAGCTCTTAAACTTTTGGTGTTTACTCTGGGGGAGGGGGCTTGGAACTGGAGTAAGGACCACCCTTGCTGCTTCCTCATCCTATGGGATCCCTGATGGCAAAGGTCGCCCCATTGAGGGCCCATGCTGCCTCACCTGAGCTGGGAGCCCTCTTCACTACCCTAGCTATGTCCCCAAAGAGCTTTTGGGTTTTGGTGAGGGCATTAGGACTCTTGCCCCCAGGCCCAGGAGGGAGTACTGTCTGATCTCCTTCACCCTTTCCAGGCCCTGCTCAACAAAGCTATTGAAGCTGCCCTGGCTGCCCGGAAGGAATGGGACCTGAGGCCCATCTCAGATCGGGCCCAGATCTTTTTGAAAGCTGCAGACATGCTGAGTGGCCCCCGAAGGGCAGAGATCCTTGCCAAGACCATGATTGGGCAGGTGAGAAGTGGACTTGGGCCAGGGAGCACCGTGGGTGTTGCTTGTGCTACAGAAGGGAACTCTGGCTCAAGGAAAGGGAGAAAAGACTTTGTCCTCCTCTTAAACGTTCTGTTAGTCATTAGTCTCTTGATTTTTACCTCACTTTCATTTCTGAACATGTCAGTCTCTCCTTCTGTCCAATGAGCAAAGATTTAAAAAGAAAGGGACAAAGCAGGTCATCAGAGCCAAGTAACTATTTCTTTCCTTTTTTGCCTTTTGGAAGGCAATTGGGGTTAAGTCAGGTCCTCCTGACTCCAGGGCTGGCACTTTTTACTCACTGCACCACCTAGCTACCCCTTAGTAACTATTTCTTGCTTTGTATTATTATTATTCCTTTCAGGGCAAGACTGTGATCCAGGCCGAGATTGATGCAGCTGCCGAGCTCATTGACTTCTTCAGATTTAATGCCAAGTTTGCCATGGAGCTAGAGGGGGAGCAGCTCCTCAGTGTCCCTCCCAGCACCAACAGAGTGGTCTACCGAGGCCTGGAGGTAGCTTAGGGGGCGATGAGCCGGGAGGGGGCTCCCCACCTTTGCCCTCCAGGGGCTTGACCTCCCCATCCCTTCTCTCACAGGGCTTTGTGGCAGCCGTCTCTCCCTTTAACTTCACAGCTATTGGAGGCAACCTAGCCGGGGCTCCGGCCTTGATGGTGAGTACAGTGCCGGTCAGGGCCAGGAGGCCAGGGTCTCTGTGCTCTCATCACCTCTGCAGAAGAGGGCCCAGGCTGGGAGGGAGGGGGCAGAGGTGCCTCCTCATACCCTTGTTTGGGACCAGGCTTGGTCTGCATCATTTCACAACACTCTGTTTTGAGCTATGGTTCTCGGGCTAAAGGCTGGGAACACAGAGGCAGAAGCCTAGCCCTTCCCTTGGAGAGCTCCCACATGGAAGTGACCAGGCTCCTTGGCTTAGGGCAGCAAGGTGGCACACTGGTTAGAGCACTTAGCCTGGTGTCAAATCCAGCTTTAGATACCTATTATGGGCGTTCAGCAGAAGTTTGAGTCAGAGCTCGGTCCTTGGGTGTGAGGGGCAGGGGGTCAGAGGACCTTGTGAATGTGTTAAGGCAGAAAAGGAGAGTGAAGGTGCCTGTCTTCACATTCTGGGAAGTGGGATGGCCTCATCATCATCACTGCACCAGCAGTGGCTAACGTTTAGATGTGCTGGGCCCTGGGCTGAGCACTTCACTGCAGTCCTGGGAGGTAGGGGCTGTTATTATCCCCATTTTACAAATGAGGAAGCTGAGGCAGGCAGCAGTTTAAGGGTCATCCAGCTAGTAGGTGTTTGAAGCTGGATTTGAACTTGGGTCTTCCTGACTCTAGGCCCAGTGCTCTGTCCAGCATGGCATCACCTAGCTGGCATAGCTACCCAGCCTCCCACATGCTCCCTCCTGTCCCAGGGCAATGTAGTGATGTGGAAGCCCAGCGACACAGCTATTCTGGCCAGCTACACAGTGTACAGAGTCCTCCGGGAGGCTGGTCTCCCCCCAAACATCATCCAGTTTGTCCCGGCCGATGGGCCCGTCTTTGGAGATACAGTCACCAGCTCAGAGCACTTCTGCGGGCTCAATTTCACTGGCAGCGTGCCGTAAGTCTGAAGGGGTCTGGGGACGTGCAGCCAGGGCAGAGCCAGCTGAACAGCAAAATCTGGAAGTCGGGAGTAGGTGGGTGGATGGGTGGGGAGGTAACCTGGTCGGTGATGCTCTGCTCTGGCCAGGCTGTGTCTAGGTGTCCAGGTTTCAGTGCCATAGGAGCAATGTTGGCCTTTGGAGAGTGTCCAGAGCAGGGCAGTCAGAGCCCACCAAATGAGGGGAAGTAGTGAGCATTGGGTCATTTGGCCTAAATTAGAGACTTCTTTTTGGGGTGGGGGAACAATCCAAGAGCTGTTGTGAGGGAGGGGATCAGACTTGTTCTGCTAGGCTGCTGAGGGCAGCACCAGATGGCATCTGTTAGAGCTGATAAGAGACAGATTTAGGTCTAATGTTAGGAAAAATGCCTAAATTAGAGCTTTCTAAAAGTAGGATGTGGGTATGCCAGCAGAGGTGGGATGGCCCATGGTCTGGGCTCGAGTAGAGGTGATTCCTATTTAAGGAGGGCTCAGGATGATCTGTGGTTCCCCACACTCCTTTGATCAGGAAAGGGCCACCCCTTCTGCCTGAGGACCACTAATTGTTAGAGCTTCCTCACTTTGGTTTGGTTTAGCCCAGATCTGTTTTCTGGCCCTCTCCATTCACAGGACACCTTTGCCTCACAGTGGGTTCCACCCTTTTGGGGCCCATACCCCAGGGAGCCCTGCTATGGAGCACAAGGGGCATGGCCCTGCCCGCTTCTCTGCCCCAGAGCTCTGACCCTATCTGGAGAAGAGCTCTCATCTCTGGCTTTTAAGTTTTCTTCACTTGGTGGAAGGGAACATAATGGTTATCCCCCATTTTGCAGATGAGGAAACCAAGGCTCAGAGCCTCTTAGAGTCCCCGTTCTGAGCTCTGCATCCCAGGGCCCCCACCTTCCAATCATTCCTTTTTCTTGTTGTCATTCAGTTGTTTCAGTCATCTCTGATTCTTTTTGACCCTGTGGACCTCTTGTCTGTGAGGTTTCCTTGTCAAAGATACTGGAGTGGTTTGTCATTTCCTTTACCAGGGCAAACAGAAGTTCAGTGACTCGCCTAAGGTCACACAGCTAAGAAGTTTTGAGACTGCATTTGGACTCAAGTCTTCTTGACTGCAAGCCCAGGCTTCCCCTTTTCCTACTGTTCTTTTAAGGCCCTTCCCCTGCCCCCTGTTTCACCCTGGTTCTGCACCTTTTTAGTCAGCAGAGCCTGTTCCTAGAAGTGGGGAGCCTTCCTTCTTGTTCTTTTTTCTGGAGACAGTGGATGTACAGGGATATGTTTCCAGCCTGAGACTAGAAATTAGGGGACCTGAGTTCGAGGATCAGCTGTGCCACTAAGTACCTATGTGGCCACATGCAAACTGTGTCCCTTGAACCTCCGCTGACTTGTCTGTAAAATGAGAGACTCAGACTAAATGATCTTCAAGACCCCTCCTGGCCCATTCTCAGATCCTTTCTGGTTCGACATTCTCTGTTCTAAGACTCCATTGTAGCTTTGACATTCTGGAATCTCTGCTTCAGAAACCTCCTGGGCCCTGGCACACGCCCTGCCCCGGGGGAGAGCGTGCCCAGCTCCCACAGGCAGAGTTGCTGAAGAGAACTGTTTTCCAGAAGTCCCCGCTTTCCCTGAGCAGAGATTCTGTCCCCCCAGGCACCAGCCTATTAAAGAGGGGAGCGGGGAAGGCTGGCTTCTGCCATGCTTTGATGAGTGTCGGGGCTTCAAGGTAGGAAAGCCATAAATTAGTATTAGGCACTGTGTCGCCTGGGAGGAGGCGATTAGCATTTTTATTGTTTGGTGCCACTAGGGTTGGTCACACTGCAAGCCCAGGGGAGGAGTTGCTGGGGACCTTGTGGATGGAGTGCTGGAGACCTAGGGCTCTGCTCCAGGTCCCTGGAGGCCCGTGCTCCTCAGTGACTCTCGTCTAAGCTCCAACTTCTTCCCTGGTTGGGGCCCTGAGCCTTCCTCTCTGAGGAGTCTCTGGAGGTATCACCAGCCAGGGGCCACATCAGCTGAGCTAACTGCTAGCTTATCCCTAAAGTGGCAGGGTCCTCCTTTCCTGGCCTTTCCCTTCATGCCCACATGTGTCTGTTTCAGGACCTTTAAACTTCTATGGAAGCAGGTGTCAGACAACTTGGATCGTTATCGTACCTTCCCACGTTTAGCAGGAGGTAAGTCTGCTTCCAGCTTGGAATCTCTCCCAACTCTGACATCCTGTGTTCTAAGGGCCCTCCCAGCTCTGACCTGTGTTCTAAGGGCCCTCCCAGCTCTGACATCCTGTGTTCTAAGGGCCCTCCCAGCTCTGACATCCTGAGTTCTAAGGGCCCTCCCAGCTCTGACATCCTGTGTTCTAAGGGCCCTCCCAGCCCTGACATCCTGTGCTCTGAGGGCCCTCCCAGCTCTGATAAGCTCCCAGCCCTGACATCCTGTGCTCTGAGGGCCCTCCCAGCTCTGATAAGCTCCCAGCTCTGACATCCTGGGTTCTGAGGGCCCTCCCAGCTCTGACATCCTGTGTTCTAAGAGCCCTCCCCTTCACCAGCTCTGACATCCTCTGTTCCAAGGGCCCTCCCAGCTCTGACATCCTGTGTTCTAAGGGCCCTCCCAGCTCTGATAAGCTCCCAGCTCTGACATCCTGTGCTCTGAGTGCCCTCCCAGCTCTGACATCCTGTGCTCTGAGGGCCCTCTCCTCTGACATTCTGGGTTTTAAGGTCTCTTTCATCTCTAGTGTTGATGACTATACATTTCTTTAACACTGTAAGCTTCACGAAGTGCTTTCCCCATGACCCATAGATGTTGGGGAGCATATATAGCAGTATCGTCACTTCATAGTTGAGGAAGTTAAAGGCCAGAGGGGAAGTCGTTTGCTCAGGCTTGCACAGCTAGGTAGAGTCCGGTCTTCCCGACTCCTGTCCACCCAGTGGTGGACAGCTCTGTCTCTGTGCACCTTTTTTGCTCTGACAGTCTCTGATCTCTGAGGTCTCTTCTGGCTTTGAGACCCTACTCATCAGAGGGCCTCTGTTGCTCTTGCTCCCATCTGTTTGCTGTTGACCAGTGTGGAGGAGAGGATTTCACAGCCACAGCATCCAGAGGCCATGTGATACAGTAGATTTGGAGTCTAGCCCTGATTTCAGATGGCTGCTTTTTCATTCACTGTGTGGGGCCTCAGTTTTCTCACCTGTAAAATGAAGGGGCTGGACTTGGTACTGCTTGTTTTAAGGTCCCTTCCTACCCTGAGATCCTCTAGTCCCTCCTTAACCTTCTCATCCCTGGAAGATGGTGGCAAGGAGCCTGACCTGGGCCCCTTCCTCAGGAGCCCCTGGGCCCTCCCCTCAGTTTTTCTTTTCCCTTCTCTCCCCCAGAGTGCGGCGGGAAGAACTTCCATTTCGTCCACAGCTCAGCGGACGTGGCCAGTGTGGTGAGCGGGACGCTGCGCTCTGCTTTCGAATATGGTGGTCAGAAGTGTTCAGCCTGCTCGCGCCTCTATGTCCCAGACTCGCTGTGGCCCAAGATCAAAGATCAGCTTCTGCAGGAGCACAGCCAGATCCGCGTAGGAGATGTGAGTGGCCCAGTGTCTGTGGGCTCTGGGCCAGGGGCTCGTGTTCAGACCTTTGTTCTCCCCTTTCCTCCTGGGCTGGCCTCAGGCCAGTCTCCTCTCTACCTCAGGAGCTCTGAAGTTGCTTGGACTTGGTCTGTAAGGTCCCTGCCAGCTCCAAGCCCATGCTTAGAGTTAGGACCCCATGCTTTGGGAGCAAGAGACTTGGAGTGCAGGCCCAGCCTTGGCTTGTGTACTTGTTTTCCAAGGACCAGCTCAGCTCAGTTGACAGAACCTCACCCCCCAGGCTGAGTGGCTGAAGTGTCCTTCAGAGACTGTGCCCCAAGGACCAGCAGTGTTGTGCCCTAGCTCTGTGGAGGGACCAGCCACACCACAGAAAGCATAGCTTTTTGAAATGCTGGTCTTTGCTTTATTTATCACAACTGCAAGGGAGGAAATACAATGAGTTTAGCCCTGTTTTTTTCATAAGACAAAACTGAGACTCCTGACTTAAGAAGGGTAGGAGAATGGTAGCCCTTCCCACAGGCCCAGGCTGGTTTTTTGTCTGCTCATTACCTGGGGCTTTTTTCCCCAAAGGTTCCATTTTGCCTGTGGGAAGTTTCCCCATTTCTCAAGTATTATGGGTCAGGATACCAGGCAGGGCCAAGGCTGGGATTGTTGTCTCTTGACCTTGGACCCACCAGTGACTTGACCTTGTTTCCTCTGTTTTCCCTTGGCACCCTGCTAGCCTGTGGAGGATTTTGGAACATTCTTCTCTGCTGTCATTGATGCCAAGGTAAGAAGCCTTGTTTCCTATGGCTGCCATGACACACCAGGGGCCACAGGTCAGGGTTTTGTGGAGAGGAATCCTTGCCTTGGGACAGTATGACCAGTGAGATCTCATTCTCCCTTCCTGTTCCTGGCCTTGGAGGTCAGGGAGCAGACATACTTCTCCCCTATGGCAGCTTCTAATCTGATAAGAGAGATGGCCCCTGTCCTCAGGGAACCCTTAATCTAAGGGGGTTCTAGGACACCCCTTGTATGGACAACTGTGTGTAGTACTGAAAGTGCAGATAGAAAACAGGAGACAGCTGTGCCCTTGGGAGCTCAGTCTTCATTGGAAGAGATGCTATATGTCCAAGGGCCCAGCTTCAGGGCTGATGATCGTGGACTAGAGCCGAGGGACTTTGGGGGTGGCAAGCTCCTGTGAGTCTGAAGAGTCTGGATGATACAGTGGCAACAGAGTAGATAGCAAGGGGCCCCTGGGCTTCCCTCTCCCTGGAAGGGTTGAGAGTGACCTCTGGTGCGTCCTTGCAGTAAGAGGAACAGCCGTGGGTGAGGTCTGGGTACTCAGGGTAGAAGGAAGGGCCAAAAGCAGACTTAATGCACTTAGGCCTCACTTATCTTCTCATTGTGGAAAAAGGACAAACTAGAAAGATCCTTCAAATGCCCAGGCTCAGGAGTGCTAGTTACCCACTTGGTCTACAAACATTTATTAAGTCCTTATTGTATGCTTGCCTCTGGCAGGTTCACCCCAAGCCAGAAGGCAGTCTTGTGCTCCTCTCTCCAGGGATGAGGGAGGGAGCCTTGACTTTGACCAGCATGGGAAAGGGCTTAAGGTCTCAAAGGACCTCTCCCCTGATAGTAGCTGAGCCTAGAGGGTGTAGAATGTCATGTGGTCTGACCACCCCAGTGGGCCCTGGGAGGGCAGCCTCCTAGCCCCACTTCTCTGTTCTTTTGTGTCTTTCCAGTCTTTTGGACGCATTAAGAAATGGCTGGAGTACATCCGGTCCTCACCCAACCTTAGCATCCTGGCTGGGGGTCAGTGTGACGACTCTGTGGGCTACTTTGTCCAGCCCTGCATCGTGGAGAGCAAGGACCCACAGGACCGAATCTTGAAGGAGGTGGGTAGGGATGGGCTTGGGCCTAGGAATGCCAGGGGTAGACAGGCCTCAGGCTGGCACACTGTGGGGAAACTGAGTCCTTGAGAGGCCAGAGAGTCAGAGGATCTAGAACTGAAAGGGGGCTCAGAGGTACTAGTCTGACCCCTATTTTACATCCTACTTGGTAGGTCAGTGAAGTCAAGCAACCAAGCAGTTGACCCTGCCCCCCATCCCTTACCTCTGCAGTGAAGGGGGATGGGGCTTGTTCTTGTGGGCCAGATTGGTCGTTATAATTCTACAACCAACCCTTTAATTACCAAGAAGGAAGCAGCCACTCACAGAAGTATCCTAGAGTGATTTTAACAGGATGGAAGGAAACTTAGGGGGTATCTAGGCCAATCCCCCATTTTACAAGTGGGGAGATAAATCTGAAGGAGTTCATTGACTCAGGTGACCCAAGGCCACAGCACTAGGAAGTGACTGAGCCACAGTTCCTGTCTGTCACTCTGCTGCATCAGTGACCTTGCTCCAGCCCCGGAGGGAGGACAGAGCTGCTTGGCTCTTCACCCTATATCCTGTGATCATTTCTCAGGACTATACTGCCTCTCGTGTAGGGGCAGGAAGGACAGAGGATAAGCATAGAACAGTCTTTGTCCAGAACAGAAGCACAGCAGGCATGTATCTACCTAGGCACTGAAGCCTTAATTGGGAGTCAGGACTTAGAATCCAGGATGTCAGACCTGGGAGGGCCCTTAGAACCCAGGATGTCAGAGCTGGGAAGGCCCTTAGAACACAGGATGTCAGGGCTGGGAGGGCCCTTAGAACCCAGGATGTCAGAGCTGGGAGGGCCCTTAGAACACAGAATGTCAGGGCTGGGAGGGGCCTTAGGACACAGGATGTCAGGGCTGGGAGGGGCCTTAGGACACAGGATGTCAGGGCTGGGAGGGGCCTTAGAACCCAGGATGTCAGGGCTGGAAGGATCCTTAGAACACCGTGTGTCAGGGCTGGGGGGCCCTTGGTCCAGCCGCTTCTTTCCAAAAGTGGAAGTAAAGAGTAGAGAAGGAAGGAGGCTCCTGACGCCCGGTCTGCATCGGGATGAGATGCAGGTTCTGTGGGCGCTCTTCCGAATAGTATTGGGCCCAAGCTTCGGCATTCAGCTGTGGGCGGGGAGGGGTACATGACGACCTGTGGAGCCTTTGCCAGCTGGGTGGGGGAGGGCACAGGCTGGGCTGCCCTGGGCTCAGCAGGCATTAAGATTTGGAGCCTTGGCTGCTCAGGGGAAGAAGGAGGCCCTTGCCTGTCCCTGGTTCCTTCTGAGCCTGGGGGCTCTCGCCTCCTCGCCTCCTTACCCGGAGGCCTGGCTGCCCTCTGTTTGCAGGAGATATTTGGCCCCATCCTGACGGTCTACGTGTACCCAGAAGGCCAGTATAAGGAAACTCTGCAGCTGGTGGATGGCACCTCTCCCTACGGCCTCACGGGGGCAGTGTTTGCTCAGGATAAGTGAGTGGGGCTGGCGGGGCTGGGGCATTGCTGCAGGGCCAGGGTCTTCCTCCCTGCACCTGCTTGGCCTTTGCTGCATAGCTCCAATTCCAAATATGTCATACCCCCTCCTCCCCTCCCTCTGTCCTCTCCTGAGATTCTGGCTCTGGATTCTGTACACTCCCGGCTCCCCGACTGGCCTTAGAAGCCTTGATAGAGCCAGGAGGGAGCTAAGGGTAGGGCATGTCAGAACCATAAGATGGGGGCATTAGAACAAAGAACTTCGGAGCTCAGTGCATCTTGGAGACCTTCTAAGCCAGCTGGTCCTCCCCTGGCCCCACAGACATTTGGTTCCATGGCCATGGGAACAGACACTGAGTGTTCTCATTGAGGAGGTGGGTGAGTGGGGAGAGGCAACGGGACTCCAGCATTGGGGGTGGGGCTTGCCCCTGGATTTCTGCAGTGACCAGGTGACTTTCTCTTTTTCCTTTTTGGGAAGTTCCTGCCTAGTTGACTCTGGTTGATGGAGCCATTGTTGATTCCTCTTGCCCTGACCTCTCTCATTAAAGGAAGGAGGATTGGAGGTGGCTCACTTGGGTCAGAAGACTGATGTGTGGGACCCCCTGGGAAGCCTGAGCCCTGGGCTGGGGGAAGGGGACACATAGGCCATGCTGACTTTCCACTTTCTTTCTGTTCCCTGTAAGGAACATCATTGATGAGGCCACAAAAATGCTGAGGAATGCAGCCGGCAACTTTTATATCAATGACAAGTCCACGGGTTCAGTGGTGGGTCAGCAGCCTTTTGGTGGCTCCCGTGTGTCAGGTGAACCCCTGTTCGCTGAGGGGAAGTAGAGGGGGCAAAAAATGTCACAGCGGGGAGCGGTTTTCGAGTATAGAATGTCAGAGCTGGGAGGACCCTTAGAACACAGGGTGTCAGAGCTGGGAGGGCCCTTAGAACATGGAACATCAAAACCAGGAAGGAACTTCAAACAGGGAATATCAGTACTGGCCCCTAGAACAGGTTCTTTCTGCCTCTGTCAGTCTCAGAAATCATGTGATGCAGCCTCATAATTTTATATTTGAGGGAGCTGAGTTCCAAAGAGGGAAGGTGACTTGGCCAGGGCTCTGTGTGTAGGGTTGAGCTAGGACTAGACCCTTGAACCTTTACAGAATGTGTTGTGGTACATGACGGTGCCTCTAAGAACCTCCAGCCATGGCCATTGTCATTGTCTTGGCCCAGTGTTGCTCTCCTGTTTCTTGGATCCTCCCTTTTCTTTCTCCTCTTGGTGTACCCTCCATCCCCTACTTGGGTCATTCCTTTCTTTTTACCATCAGCCAAGGGCTGCTAGTACATCCCTGTCAGGTGGGGAGGGTTCCCTGGGGGGGGGGGGGGGTATTTTATGCTCTGCCAGCAGGTTCAAAGTCAAGCACCCCGTCACTCTCAGGCCCACCCAGTATGTGTTTCAAGTATCCATCCAGTTAGATCCTCACATTTATCCCTCATGGCACCATTTTTCCTTCATAAAACCCCCTCTCTTCAAACAGGCACAAATGACAAGCCAGGTGGTCCCCATTACATCCTCCGCTGGACTTCACCGCAGGTCATCAAGGAGACCCATGCTCCCCTCGGGGACTGGAAGTATTCTTATATGCAGTGAGCCGCGGGGGCTAGCTCCTCATCTGTCCACGCTACTGACCAGTTGTCTGTCTACACTGTTTAACTCCTGATCTCCTTTTGCCTCTCTCTGCCCCAGGGTCGAGCCTCTGGGTGCTGCTGTCCGGTTGTGCACATGCACACACGTGCTCCCACATTCCTGCCAGTTCTAGCTCAGGCCGTGGAAGCGCCGTCTTATTTGAACCCAGGAGGAGGACTTGGCAGGGCATTGAGTTGGGTGGCCTCAGGAAGGTAGCTGAAGCTGGTGCTGGATTGTCCTTCTCTGCCCTTCTCGAGGTTGTGTCAGCTCTTTGCGTGTACACCCCCCACTCCAATAGGGTTTTGTCCCCCAGGGAAGACAGACTTACCTCCTCTTGTCACTTAAGGGCTGTCATTGAATTTCACCAGAGCCTTAAGAACTGAAGAGGAAGGGTTCCTTTTTCTGTCCTTCACCTCAGAAAAGCACCTTTAGCCAATATTGAGTCCTCAGTGCTGGCTGGCTGCCTGCCTTGTTTATCCTTCTCTCTTGGTCTTTTCCTCTCATGTTTGGGCACGTTTTTGTGTGTAGGTAAAAGTAGAGCATCCTTCCCTGCGCTCTGTAGATGCTTTCATAATCTGCCTTAAGCCTACCTGGATGGGACCAAGACAAGGGATCTGCCCCCTCAGGCATTCTGGTGGCTGGGTCTGTATGACTCTTTACTCTGGGGGTTCAGCAAGCTCCTTCCTTATCTCTCATATGATTTGGGGGTGGAGGGGACGAAGTGGGAGGTTATGTGATTTCAGCCTTATGCCTGATCTCTTGTTAGCTAGAGTTTAGCATATGACCTTTGTGGTCCCTGGGGCAGTGTTTCCAAAGATGCCAGGTTCCAGTCATCTCAAGCCCTGAGATGTATTCACCCATGGGGATGAACAAGCCTGGAATGTGCCTGTAGGGAATAGACCCAGTAAGCCTTCCTAACCCAGCTAGCTCCCAAGATGCACTTGGGGCTCATTGCCCTTGGGATGTTCTGGGCTTCCAAATGCAGATGACTCATGTGACCCTGGGGAAGTCACTTAATCTCTCTGTGCCTTGGTTTCCTCAACGGATAATTACCTAATTAGCCTTGGATCCATTTGAGGCAGCCAGTTGATTTCCCCACCTGAAGGCTTCCACATTAGATCAGAATGGGCTCATAGGCATTTGAGTAGATCCTGAGGCATGACTGGTCATTTAGGCTGTACTGATCTGGGGGAAGAAGTGGCTGTCTTGGGGGGCAATGGAAAAGTCATCAGAAGGGTTGGTTCTTTGTGCCCTCAGAAGCCTGAGGACATAATTGCTCCTCCTCCTAGTGGGACTCTGCCATCTTCCTCTGGGATTGTACTGTGTTGTCACAAGCATAAGTCAGCCTGTAGTTGATGTTGGCCCTTGAGGAGCAGAGGGGAATCCTGTTGTTTTTGCTTTGGGCACGTTTGTGTTCTTCTGTGGTGGAGTTGGAATGTAAGGAGAATGGGCCTTGGAGAAGCTTTGCTGCTTCTGAGCTTCGATGTGCAGCATGGGTGTGTGTACTGGAGACGACCAGCTGCCAAATAAAATCCTGGGTATTTCTGCAAGCCTTTCTGATGGTGTTACCTTCTTGGGGGAAGAGGGGACTCTGGGAGTTGCAAGGTCCAGATATATTGCTGCCCACTCTCTTATTTAGGGGTAGCAGCGGTTCAATCAGCATTTTTTAGGCACCTGCTGTGTTCCAGACGCTGTTTTAAGTGTTTGGATACTAAGAAAGGTAAAAAAACAGCCCTTATCCTTGAGGTGCTTGTTCCAAGCATCCTTGTTTTTAGGATTAAGATCTGGAGGCCACGTGAGAGATGATCTCTTCAACACCATTAATAGTCCTCTCCAATGTCATTCTTCCCTCCAGTCTGTGCCTTTTCTGTGGTTTGCCAATAATCCTGCTACAGGGTCATGCAATGGAGCAGGAACCTTTTGGGAATCAGACAATGTTTTTGGGATCTTGGAACCCAGAAGGGTGGTTTTCAAAGGGTGGGTCATGAGAGTTTAGAATGTTATGTTGTGATTGCACACTTCAAAAAAATTACAGGGTTCCACTTCTGGGAGCCAAGATGGCAGAGCAAGAAGTTGCTCTCACCCCCCCTTAACCTCTGAAAGCCCAGAAAATATCACCCCAGGAGAAACCCTGGAACAGCTGAGCTAATAAAAACACGGGGTGCAGCAGTCTTCTAGCTTAGGAAGCTTGGGGGAGTAACAGGAAAGGCCCTTATACCTCTGGGGTAGGGGGAGCAATACATAACAGGAGGCATCCTAGCAAGTCAGTGGCAAGTGCTACCTCAGCAAACCACTGGGAGGTCCTGAGCCCCAGGGTGATTGATCAGGCAAGGGCCAACACCAGGACCTCCTCAACACCACATAAGCTGCCAGACTCCTACAGCCCTCCACCTGCCAGCACCTGAGGCCCCAGCACACAAAGCCAACGACCAGGTCTTAGGCTCCTAGCACAAGAAGCTTGGGTCAGTGCTACAGTGAGAGAGCTCAACTCTAAAAGCCAGGAATTAAGCAGCCACCATGAGCAAAAAGCAGAAACGGACGATGACCATAAATTCTTATGGGGCCAGGGAAGATCAAGGCACAAATCAGAAGAGAACATTTACCCACATCTGAAACCTCAAAGGGGAATACAAGCTGGTCTTAGGGCCAAAACTTCTTAGAAGAGCTCAAGAAGTATTTTAAAAGTCAAGATGGTAGAAGAAAAGTTGGGAAAAGAAATAAAAGGTATGCAAGAGAGTGAGTAACTTGGTAAAGGAAGGACAAAAATTATAGAAAAGTCCTTAAAAGTGAAATTGGTCAAATAGAAAAGGAGGAACAAAATCTAACAATCTCAATTAATACTTGTTGAAAATCAGAATTGGGCAAGTGGAAGCTAATGACTATGAGATATCAAGAATTAGCCAAAAAGAAACAAAAGAATGAAAAAGTAGTAGATGTAAAAAACTTCATTGCTAAAACAACTGAACTGGAAAATAGATCCAGGAGAGACAATTTTAAAATTATTGGTCTACCTGAAAACCATGATGAAAAAAAAAAGCCTGGATAGCATCTTTCAGAAAATCAAGGAAAACTGCCCTGAGGTCCTAGAACCAGAAGATAAAATATAACTGAAAGAATCCACTGATGACCTGAAAGAGATCCCAAATTGAAAACTGAGGAATATTGTAGCCAAATTCCAAAATCATCAGGTCAAAGAGAAAATGCTGCAAGCAACCAGAAAGAAACAATTTAAATATAATGGAACCAAAGTCAGGGTTACACAAGACCTTGCAGCTTCTACATTAAAGGATTGGAGGGCATGGAATATCAATCCATAAGGCAAAGAAGCTTGGATTGCAACCAAGAATCAACTACCAAATGAAACTGAGCATCATCTTTAGGGGAGGAGATAGCTATTCAACAGGATAGGAGATAGGAGGAGATAGCTATTCAAAACAGGAGACTTCCAAACCTTCCTAATGAAAAGAACAGAGCTCAACAGAAAATTTGATCTTCAAATACAAGACTCAAGAGAGGCATAAAAAGGTAAACAGGAAAGAAAAAATTGTTATTAATAAGGGCAGTTTATATCCCTACAAGGGAAGATGACACTTGTAACTCTTGAGAATTGTATTGTTATTATGCTATTTAAAAGGGTATATGTAGACAGAGGGTGTGGGTATAAATTGACTTTGATGTGATGATAAAAAAAAAATCTAAGTGGTGAAATGTGATTGTACTGGGAAAAGAGGAAAGGAGGCAGATGGGTAAATTACATGAAAAGGCACAAAAACCTATTACAGTAGAGGGAAAGAAAGGAAGGAGATGAGTATTATTTGAACCTGTCATTAGATTTGGCTCAGAGGGAATAGGTATAGAAATCTAAAGGCAGTAGGAGAAGAAAAGGTAAAGAAAAGGGAGGGAAGAAGTAGTAAGGTAAAGGGGAAGAAAAGGGAAGAGGCTGATAGAATGGAGGGCAGACTGAGGAAAGTAGTAGTTGAATGAAAAACTACTGAGGAGGGAAAGGGAGAAAGGAGAGAAAAAACAGATGGGGAAAAATAAGATGGAAAGAAAGACAGTAATCATAACTGGATGTAAATGGGATAAGCTCTCACATAAAATGGAAGTTAATAGCAGAGTGGATTAAGAACCATAATCCTACAATATGTTGTTTATAAGAAATACATTTGGAAGGGGTGGCTAGGTGGCGCAGTGAGTACAGCGCTGGCCCTGGAGTCAAAAGGACCTGAGTTTGGATCCAGCCTCAGACACTTAACACACACAAACAAAAAAACCTAGCCGTGTGACCTTGGGCAAGTTACTTAATCCCAATAGCCCTCCAAAAAGAAAAAAAAAATACATTTGAAGCAGGGATACACACAAAGTAAAGGTAAAAAACCTCAAGCAGACTATATGCTTCAGCTGAGGTAAAAAAATCAAGGGCAGCTTTACTGATCTCAGACAAAGCAAAAGCAAAAATAGATCTAATTAGAAGAGATAAGGAAGGAAACTACATCCTGATAAAAGTTGCCATTGTGCACACCCTTTGACCCAGCAATACCACTTCTAGGTCTGTATCCCAAAGAGATCATAAAAACAGGAAATGGACCCATATATACAAAAATATTTGTAGCAGCTCTTTCTGTGATAGCAAAGAATTGGAAATTGAGGGGATGTCTGTCAATTGGGGAATGGCTGAACAAGTTGTGGTACATGAATGTAATGGAATACTATTGTGCTATAAGAAATGATGAGCAGGCAGACTTCAGAAAAACCTGGAAAGACTTATATGAACTGATGCTGAGTGAAGGGAGCAGAACCAGGAGAACAAACTATACTTTGTTACTACACAGTAACAGCCACATTGTGTAATAACTGACCTTGATAGACTTAGTTCTTCTCATCAATGCAAGGATCTAAGATAACTTCAAAAGATGATGGAAAATGCTGTCCACATCCAGAGAAAGAACTTGGGAGTCTGAATGTTGGTGGAAGCACACTATTTGCCCTCCTTTTCTTTTCTCCTGTTGTTTTGTTTTGTTTCTTCTTTCTCATGGTTCCGTGCCTTGGTTCTAATTCTTTACATCATGACTAATGTAAAAATATGTTTAATATGAATGTATAAATAGAACCTATATCAGATTGCATGCTAGCTTGGGGAGATGGAGAAGAGGATGGACAAGAAAATTCAAAACTTAAAATCTTATAGAAGTGAATGTTAAAACTAAAAATAAATAAACCCATTACATATTTTAAAAATTATAGTAAAAATTTTACTTATTATAGATAGTATGATAAGAATAGTATTTGAAAAGATCATCTATTACATGTATATACCAATCTCAGAACACATCAGCTCCCAAACTGCCAATAAACTAAGAGAAATTTGCTCCTAAAGAAAGGAAAATATATATGTAGTTTCTCCCAACTTTCTCATACTCTTCCCAATCTAAAAACTGAGTGTGTATTCCTGGTGGCAAAAAATATTCAGCTGTGAGCAATGAGTTTTGAGAACAATTGGTTTAGTTTAGGACTCTTAGAATACTGAATGTCAGAGCCAGAAGGGGCCTTAGAACACAGAGTGTCAGAGCTGGAAGGACCTTTAGAACACAATGTCAGAACTGTGAGGGATCTTTAGACCAAGCAGTCTGACCTCTCATCTAGTCGGACTTGAAACCCCATTAGGTGACTGTTGGTTCCACAGCAGAGCTGAGACTAAAGCATTTCTTAGTGGACATGGCTGCTGTTTTTCTTGAACGTTCCCTTTTAATCTCCAGTAAGAATACAGGCTTTTCCGGGTGCATGTTTGCTCATTACTGTAGTTCCCACCCTGGTCTTCCTTCTCACCAAAGGCAGTATTACTCTGGAGGGGGCCCAAATCCTCTGGGGTCCAGCCTCTCCTCCTTGAAAGCAGTCCTGGTGTGACAGCCACTTTGCATGGTCTATAAAGTAAATCCCCAAGTTTCAGAAACCAAAGGAGTCTCTTCATTTCCCTGCTTCAGCTGAGAGGGTCTGGGCAGGGACCATTTGACTAGAAATGGGTGTCTCCGCTGTGACTGTCACGCCTCATGACCGTGACAGGCTGGGCTCTTGTAAGGAAATGAAGGGGGCACCTGCATCAGCTTCCTTCAGGAGGTGTGGCCTGAGTGATCCTGCAGAATTGGGCCCCAACAGGAGGCAGAAGGGTTGGAGAATCACTGAATTTTAAGGTGTCCGTCTAGTTCTGAAGAGGAATCGCTTCCTCTAATGCACTCAAAAAGTGGCCATTTGATCTCTGCCCAAAGGCCCCCAATAAGAGGGGACTCCCTACTTCAAAACATGTGATCAGATGTGCTGATGTCTTGGCTTGTTTTATTTAACTATACTTTGTTATAAGGATAAAAGCTCACATTTATATGGCACTTTAAGATTCACAGATTATTCTATTTGGTTTGATTCTTGCCACAACCTTGTGGGGTAAATGTTAGTATTACTCTAGTTTTATAGATGTGTCTCAGAGAGGATAAGGAATTTGCCCAGAGTCAAAAGAATGTTTTCCTTTCTCCAAGGCTGACTTTCTACTACACCACCTAGATGTCACAATTATTAAAAATAGAAAATAAACCTTTTTGAGTTATAATGCAGCAAATTGATTCCGTAGTCATCAATCAAGAAGTATTTATTAAACACCTGATATATATTACACAGGCAGCTAGGTGGTACAGCGGATAGAGCGCCAGCCCTGGATTCAGGAGGACCTGAGTTCAAATGTGGCTTTGTGAGCCATCTGGGTCCAGTAGCAAGACTTAGGTCAGGATCACTGGAGATGCCCCCAGGAGCAGTGGGAGACCTTGGCCTTTTTAAACTAAGGTCTTTCCTAGGTCTTAGTTTGTCTGAGGCAATGCCCATTAAGGCTAGGTGAGGCAAAAAATGGCCTAGTTTGCCTACTTAAAAAAGAAAATCAGTCTGGGATGGGAAGACCCTCAGGGTTTCTGGTCAGAACAGAAGCAATTGCTATTTATACTCACTCTATAAATACAAAGGAAGGGGTCAGATTGTGAAAGGCTTTAAAAGTCAAATGAAAAAGTTTATATTTGGGGGTGGCTAGGTGGTGCAGTGAGAAGAGCGCCGGCCTCAGAGTTGGGATGACCTGGGATCGAATCCGGCCTCAGAAAATGAGCACCCACACATAAATAATGACTGGCCGTGTAACCTTGAGCAACTTACTTAACCCCAATTGCTTAAAAATAAAAAAAAAAATTAAGAAAAAGTTCATATTTAATTCCAGAGGTTAGTAGTGTTTGTGAATGCGGGTGATAGATCTATGCTTTAGACAATATCACTTTGGATAATAATTAAACCTATGGGAACCACTGAGGTCTTTATCTTGGTTATGTGGAGGATGCATAAGGAGCAGGGGAGAGACAAGATATAGAGACCAATGAAGCAACCATTGCAATTGTCTAGTTAAGTGACTATATGAGTGGAGAAAAGGACAGACTAGAGATAAAAATGAGATTTGGTGAACCTGAGGGACTATGAGATTGTAGTGCCTTTGATAGTAATGGGGCAGTTTGAAAAAGGCTGGGGTTGGTGGTAGGATGGGGGTGGGGAAGAGAATAAATTCTGTTTTGGATCTGCTGAATTTGAGATGCCAAGAGGTCATCCAATTTAAGATATCTAAGAGGCAGTCGGTAATGGTGGTCCTTGGGCTCAGGAGAGAAGTTAGGGCTGGATATATTGATCTGCATTGAGATGATAATTAAACCTATGAGAGTTAATGAGATTGTTCTCTAATTATCAACCTCAGCAAATTCCCTGCTGTCTACAAATCCAACCAGGTCTCCCTCATACTTAAAACTTATCTTGAATTGACCCTACCATCTCTTCATGCTAATGTCCTATGTCTCTCCTCTTTTTATCAGCCAAACTCCTAGAAAAATCTGTCTACACTTCTCCATTAAAATTTCTCTGCTTTCATTCACTCCCTCAAACCCTTGCAATCTGACTTTTGTCTGAAATGGCTTTCTCCAAAGTTCCCAGCAATCCTTTAGCTGCCAAATCTGATAACATTTTCTTAATGTCATCCTTCTGGACCTCTTGGCATCATTTGACACAAATAACCCTGCCCCCACCCCCATACTAGATACCAATCCAGTATCTCCTAGATACCATTCCTCTCTGGGTTTTCATGGCACTATTCTCTCCAGATTTTCCACTTACATGTCTGATCTTTCCTCATTCTTCTTTGCTAGGTTTATACAAATCCTGCCCCTAACTCTGGGACTCTGGGAGTCCCCTTCCCCCCACCCCAATCTTCTCATTTAGTGATCTCATCAGCTGCCATGAGTTCAGCCATCACCACTATGAAGATGACTCCCTAGGTCTCTGTTTCCAGTCCTGGCCTCTCTCCTGCACTCCAGTTCCTCAATATGAGCAGCCTTGTGGACATTTCAAACAACATCTTGAACTCAACCTGTCCAAAACTCAACTCATTATCTTTCACTCCAAACCCACCCTTCTTCCAAAGTTAAATTCTCTATTTTTGTCGTGAGTGTGAACGTCCTTCTAGTTCCCCAGATTTTTGACCTCAGAGACACCCTTGGCTTCCTATTCTTCCTCTTCCCACATCACCCCACAATTAGCTTCCAAGGCTTGTCAATCTCACCTCCACTGCCACTGCATCTATCCCTTTCTCTACACTTACTTGTCGGCCTCAGTCCCTCATCATCCTCACCTGGTCTATCACTAAATTGCTCCCTAATTGGCCTTTTGGCCTCAAGTCTATGTCCTGTCCCATCGCTTCTTCACACTGCTTCCAAAGTTATGTTCTAAAGTTTCACTGTTCAAGAGACCAACAGGTAAAAAAGCAGAACTTGGTGCTGGGAGGCACCTTTGAAGTTGGAAGAGACACAGAATGTTAGCATGGAGAGACCTTTGGACAAAGACCATGTGGGAAAGCCTTAGAACACAGGATGTCAGGGCTGGGAGGGCCCTTAGAACACAGGTGGTCAGAGCTGGGAGGGCCCTTAGAACCCAGGAGATCAGAGCTGGGAGGGCCCTTAGAACACAGGTGGTCAGAGCTGGGAGGGCCCTTAGAACCCAGGAGATCAGAGCTGGGAGGGCCCTTAGAACACAGGATGTCAGAGTTGGGAGGGGCCTTAGAACACAGGAGGTCAGAGCTGGGGGTGGGGCTTAGAGCACAGAATGTCAGAGCTGGGAGGGCCCTTAGAACACAGGATGTCAGAGCTGGGAGGGGCCTTAGAACACAGGATGTCAGAGCTGGGAGGGCCCTTAGAACACAGGCTGTCTGAGCTGGGAGGCCCTTAGAATACAGGATGTCAGAGCTGGGAGCAGCCTTAGCACCCAGGATATCAGAGCAAAAAAGAGAGAGAGATCATCTAGTACCACTGGTGTCAAACTGGAACAGAAAAAGGGGTTGCTAACCTATGTGTAAGGATCCCTGGTAGTGGCATATTGTCTTAGTTTTGAACTGTAATAGTATTACCTTTACTTTATTGTCTATTTATTTTGTTAAATATTTCCATTTTAATTTTGTTCAAGCAGCTGTGTGTTTGACACCTCTGGTCCAGTATAACAGATGAGTGGGACACAAGGTCCCTTTGTGGCATCCCTGATGAGAGGATGGTGCAACTTCTATTGGAACTTTCTTAGTAACAGGGAACTCACTATCTAGCCCTTCCCATTTGGGGACAAATTATTATCTTGAAGATAACGTGTAGCTTGAAGAACACCATTTAGTCTAACATCTCCACTTTGCATATGAAGAGACTGAGGTCAAAGGAAGGGTTAATTCGCACTCAGGTCTTTGGACTCCAGATCTGTACTGTACTGTACTGTGGAGGATGTATAAGGAGTCACTTAACTAGACAATTGCAATGGTTGCCTCATTGGTCTCTATATCTTGTCTCTTCCCTGCTCCTTATGCATCCTCCACATACAGATCCCTTGTACTTCACTGCCTTCCTTATATCTGTCCCCTTATAACTTCCATTTATTACTCCTAGATCTGCCAACTGGTGTCAGGTGGAACAAGTTTAATCTCTTTGGCATAACAAGCTTTCCAGGTTCCAAGTTCCTGCTGAGCCTTCCCTTTTCCAGGCTAAACATTCCCTCCTGCTTCAGCTGATGTGCTCAAGGTCCTTCACCTGCTGCTTGGCCTCCCCTGGACACTCTCTAAGCTCATCAACATGGTGCCCAGGCCTGAACACAATATTCCAGATGTGGTCTGACTGGAGTAGAGTTGTCATTGTTGTTCAGTCTTTCCAGTTGTGTCTGACTCTTGGTAACCCCATTTGGTGCTTTCTTGGCAAAGATACCAGTTGTTTGCCATTCCCTTCTTCAGCTCATTTACAGATGAGGAAACTGAGGCAAACAAAATAAAGTGACTTGCCTAAGGTTACATAGCTAGTAAATTTCTCAGGCCAGATTTGGACCCAGGAAAATGAGTTTTCCTGAACCCAGATTTGGCTCTTTATCCACTATGGTGCCACCTGGCTGCCCTACCATGAAATTATCATGGTTTTTTAAAAAATACTGTGTCACCTTTAATGCAGATTGAGATTGTCACATCACACTGAGATTGAAGGTACAATTCACTAAAAGTTATTTTTTTTCAGAGAAAAAAGTGTCCTAACCGCTCCTCCTCCTTTTCAATTTTGTACTTATGAAGCTTATTTTAAAAACCCTTGTGCAAAACCTTTTGTCCCTAATTTTTCATTTTATTCAATTTGATCCAATATCTGGTCCAGCATTGGCTGCATGCAGCCCACAACACCCCCTGAGTGAGGTCCTCATCAGATTAAAATGTAGTTCCTATCTGAGTTTATATTGATGTATTAATTAAGAAAAAAGAAATCCATAAATATGTGGTTTTCTCATTCAATGTGAAATCCAGATGGGTGCTACTGTATGGTTCAATGGCCCCATTCCTATTTCAGTGTGACACCATTGTTCTAGGCTGTTAAGATATTTTTGAATATTAATTCTGTCATCTCATGGGTTAGCTATTCTTTCCAGTTTTGTGTCCCAGATTTCTTTCCCATGCTGCAAATTTGATAAGTAGGCCATCTATGCTTCCCCCCCACCCCCAAATCATTGATAAAAATGTTGAGTGGCCCAACGCCAAGCATTTCATTGGAGGTTTTCCAAGTTGATTCAACCACTTCTGTGTCTACTAAATGCATTCCCTTCCCATCTAGCCCAAATCCCTCCATCTTTTCCACAAGAAGAACTCAAGGGATATCTAGGCAAACAGGATCTACTGCAATCCTGTGTTTATCACATTAGTGAGCCCAACAGAAAGAAGCAAGATTGTCAATGGAATATCAGGAAGAGGAAGATGATGTGGTGGAGAGGGAGATATTTATAAATGGTGGCATGTTGCAGTGGAGAGAGAGTGCTGAGCTTGGAGTCACTGGAACTGGGTTCTAATCAGATTAAATCTAATCTAAGCTCTGACACTTTCCCTCTCTGGGCCTCATTTTCCTCATCTGTAAAATGAAGGGATTGGACTCTAAGGGCCCTTCCAACTCTAGCTCTGATTCTAGGGTTTATTTGACTCATTATCATACTTTGTGGATTGTGTACAGACAGCCAAGGCCATAGGGAATCCTGGATCCTTTCTGAGATTTTTCCTCTTGTGAATTTCTGAGTGTTTTGGCTTTCTTCCCACATTATAGTAGCTTTCTCTGGTATCTAGCTTGTTGGACATGTTGTTTGGTTGATTAGTCGTGTCTGACTTTTCATGACCCATTTGGGATTTTTTTGGCAGACATTGGAGTGGTTTACCATATCCTTCTCCTGCTCATTTTACAGATGAGGAATCTGGGGCAAACAGGGTGAAATGACTTGCCTGAGGTCACACAGCTAGTAAGTGTCTGAGGTTGGATTTGAACTCTTCAAGATGAGTCTTCCTGATTCCCAATCCAGCCACTGTGCCACCTAGCTGCCCTGTGCTGGACACACTAGGGCTCATTTCCCCCTTCCTCTTCCCTTTCAGCTTTACCTTCACTTGATTAGATTTATAACATTGTAAGCAAATGTTATCTTATCAGCCCTTGTTAAGTGCCCTTAATCTCTGGCCAGGAATTTTTCCTCTTAGAATTTTAAGCCACAGTCCAGAAACCCATTTTCCATTATCAGAGCTTTCTTCTTAACTGGCTGGTCATTTCCTAAATCTGGCCTCTCTTCTGAATCCAATCGGATTTAATTTAACAAGTATTTCCCAAGTACCACATTGTGTAAGGCATAAAAAGACAAAAATGAAACAGTCCCTGCCCTCATGGAGCTTAAACTCTGCTGGGCTTATTCTTATGTTCTTAAAAAACAAGATTTTTATTGATCTGATTTTCCCCTACCCCCCCCCCCCATAAAATTCAGATCTCCCCCTGCACAGACAATCTCCCCCTATTTATTCTTATATTCTAATGGACTCTTGCATCAGTCATGGAAGGGAGATCTGGGCCATTCACTAGTCAATAGCTAACCTGACTGAGCTGGAATCTGGAGAGATGAAAGGAGAATGAAAAATGAAGGTACAGGAGGGCCCTTGGATCAGATGGATTTTTTGCAGACTAAAAGCTCAGGAGATAATCTGCAGGGATGTGGGAAATCAATCAATCAATCAACATGTATTTATTATGTGCCTACTGTATACCAGGTATTGTGCTAAGCACTATGGATACAAAGAGAGGCCAAACACCTCCAGGTGTTTGTCTCCCATTTCCCATCCTCCATCTCCTGTATCCATCCTCCATCTCCCATCTCCCACACCGCATCTTCTATCTCCCTCCCTCCAGTCTAATGAAGGAAACAACATGCAGATAACTGTATCTGGGATAAAGTAGAGATAATCAACAGAGGGAAGGGGCTTGAATTCATGGGAAAAGCTTTCTGTAGAGGTTGGATTTTAGCTGGGACTTGAAGGGAACCAGGGAAACTGGGAGGCAAAGATGAGGAGGAGGAGGAGGCAATTCCTCCCTGGTGTTCTTGCTTTAAGTTTCTCTTCTTTCCAGCCCATCCTCCACTCAGCCTCCAAAGTGATTTTCCTAAAGCTCAGGTCTGCTCAGGCCACCTCCAACGGCTTCCTATTACTTCCAGGAGCAAATAGAAATTGTTCTTTTTGCATTGAATGTCTTCAGGATCTGTCCATTTCCTATATATTTTTATACTTGATTTTCCTCTGAACTCTCTACAATGGAGGGATACCAGCCTTCTTGCCATTTCTTGTACAAGACATTCCATATCCCACCCTCCATCTTCTATTTCCTATCCTCCATCTCCCATCCTCCATCTCCCATCCTCCATCTCCTGACCTCCATCTCCCATCTTCCATCCTCCATCTCCCACCCTCCACCCTCCATCTCCCACCCTCCATCTCCCACCTTCCATCCTCCATCTCCCACCCATCTCCCACCCTCCATCCTCCACTTCCCATCCTACATCTCCCACCCTCCATTTCCTATCTCCCATCTCCCATCTCTACCCTTTCTGCTTGGTCCCAGAATCACAATGAATGAAATTGTAGGAACAGATTTGGGATCAATGTGAAGAAAACTGCCTTAATGATTCGAGCTCCCTAAAGTGAGACAGACTGTTTCAGAAGTGAGCTCTTGACCCAACCCTGGAGGTCTTCTCTTCTGTGTTATAGAGGGGGACATCCTATTAAGGTTTGGTTTAGACTATATGGCCTCTGGGCTCCCTCCCAACTCCTAGCTGCTGAGATCTAGGACTCCAATGAAGGTCTATGCTTCTCCTGTCCTTCAGGGCTTTGTGGAGTGGTGGATGGTCTAGATAATCTTGAAGGGGGGTCCCTTCCTGTTTTATATAAAATGAATGTGATGCTAGGGGTGGTAGGAGGTGAGAGCTGGGACCCCCTTCCTCCCCTCTACCCACTTTGACAGGGCCTCTTGTAAAGGCTTGCAGTCCCACAGTATGACTTTGACATTGAAGCTGGCTTTTGTTGTTTAGTTGATCAGTCAAGTCTGACTCTTTGTAACCCCCCTGGAATCCCGAGGCAGTTCTGTCCTCTGCCATCTCCCAAGTCTGCCCAAGTCCATGTTCATTGTTTCCATGACACTCTTTATCCATCTCATCCTCTGCTGTCCCCTCCTCCTTTTGCTTTCAATCCCCACAGCAGGGTCTTTTCCAATGGGTCCAGACACCTCACTCAGGTGGTCATGGCTACCATCTTCCTACTTCAGTCCAAATTTCCTTTTGCTTAAAATAAACAGGGAAAATTTTCTTTCCCGTTAGTATCTTGACAAACAAATCCCCAGGCAAATGGTTTGGCTTTTTCAGACCCCCACATTTCCCTGGCTTGGCACCCCACCCTCTTTCTCCCTCCCCATCACTTTGCATAGGGTAATTGGCTTTCTGTTGCCTGGCAACCTGACGTTGAGGCCTCCAGGTGGGACAGCCTGCCCATTGAAGTGTGTTGGCTATGCAGGTCAGAACTGTGGGCACAGGGTCTGGGGATGGAAAGTGTTTTGTAAGTTCTCAAAAACGGTTCTCAGGACTGTTTCTGAAGCAGGCCCTATGAGTAGCCTTCTTCCACAACACCATTAAAATAAACAAAACAAAATGAAGCCATGGCTAAATACAAGTGAGAAAACCTAGTTATGCCTCTGTGAGCTTTTACCAGGGTGGGGAGCCTGCAGCCTGGAGACCTTCTAGGTCCTCAAGTGCAGCCTTTGAGTCCAAGTTTTACAGAACAAATCCTTTTATGAAGGGGATTTGTTCTGTGACATTTGGATTGTCCTCGAGGCTGCAGGTTACCCACCCCTATATACCTATTCTAATCATGATTAGAGAGTATAGTAATCCCAGGATTTCAGAGATAGAAGAATATGACCTCATTTTGGGTAGGGATTTTTCCATTCTTTGTACAATACTTTCATTCCCTGGGCAGATATTTATCGATTGACTTATTGATTGATTTGAAGGGGCCTTAAAGACCATTTAGCTCTCAAGAAAACATGATCCTTTGGGGTGGCTAGGTGGTGCAGTGAATAGAGGACTGGCCCTGGAGTCAGGAGGATCTGAGTTCAAATCCGGCCTCAGATGCTTAAACACTTACTAGCCACATGACCTTGGGCAAGTCACTTAATCCCAATTGCCCTATCTTCCCCCCTCCAAAAAAAAAAAAGCAAAAAAAACAAAAAACAAGTGAGTCTCAGAACAGGTGGGGAGCTTGGTTAAACTTCCTGCAGCTAACAAGGGGGTAGAGTCAGGATTCAAAGCCAGGTCTCTTGACTCCTTCCAAGATGCCAGCAGCCTCGTTCTGGTTAATGCCTAGTCAGGACAGCCCACACGGCATCACTCACAGCTCTTTTTGACCCGAGTGTTCCTAGTGCCCTCCCCCAGTCCTGTGCTCACCTGCTGGAATACTAATCCTCTGCCTGCTACAGCAAACCTTCTAGGCTTCGGGAAGCTCTCCCTTTCCTTAAAGTCTCAGCACCTGCAATTTGCACTAAACTAGTTAACAGACATTATCCACAAAACTGGAAGCTGGGCTGATGACTCCTAATATTTTAGCACCCTAAGTTCTCAGCATCCTGTGTTTCAACTTCCCATGTTCTAAGGTCCAGCTTCTGAAGCAGGCCCTATGAATAAGCTGACATTCTTGATTCTATGAGATGGACCCCAAGGCCTTTTGCCTTCCTGGAAGGGTTTGAGACCCCACTCACTGGTGTGACCTTGGGCAATTCACTTCTCCTTGGGGGGGGGGGCCTCAGTTTATCCATTTGTAAAGTGAGGCCATTGGACTCAAAAAGATTTCTAAGATCCCTTCCATCTCTGCTGTGGCTATGAGTCTGTGCTGGGCAATTGTGCCCAGGCTGGAGTTAATGGTGCCATCTTGTGCCAGGTCTTGTTCATTACAAGGAGGTTTTTCTAAGTCTCCCTTCTTTTAGAATTGATTGGTAATTCCCTGAAGGGCTGGGTTTGAATTCTGGTTTGCAATTTAGGATCATAGAAGCAGGATTGAAGTATACTTTAGAGGCCATTTAATAGCTAAGTGGTATTAAGTCATGTTACCTGAGTCTGTGAAATGAAGGAAATGGGACCAGGTGACCTCTAAGGTCTCAGCCAGCTACAAATCTATGATCCTGTGTTTCCTGCCCTCAGGGAGCTTTCATTCTAACTGGGGCATTGAACCCTAGCCCCACTCAAAAGGATAATTATGACATCTAATGTTACATGATCGTGGAACAGAAAGCTGCAATCACCTCTTAGCAAAGTCACTGTCCCTCCTGGAATCCCACCCCCTTTCCATCCCCAGGCTCATGTTTTTCCTCTAGTTTTTGAGGTTGGAGAGGAAGTCATGGGAGGCTGGATTAAGGTGATCTGGGTTTGAAGACAGTTAAGCAGGTGCTTTGAAATGCTGACATCACAGGTTGACCAGCTCAGAGATTTCAATTCCAGTGAACAAACACTGGGTTCCTAGAAGGACTTCTACTGGGTATTGAGGATGTACAGATAACTAGGACATGGACCCTGTGCTTCCTTCCTTCCTTCCTTCCTTCCTTCCTTCCTTCCTTCCTTCCTTCCTTCCTTCCTTCCTTCCTTCCTTCTTTCTTTCTTTCTTTCTTTCTTTCTTTCTTTCTTTCTTTCTTTCTTTCTTTCTTCCTTCTTCCCTCTCTTTCTCTCTCTCTCTCTTTCTTTCTTTCTTTCTTTCTTTCTTTCTTTCTTTCTTTCTCTTCCTTCTTTTATTTTTCCTTCCCAATTTTAAAAAACATTTTTATTTAAAGTGTTTAGTTCCAAATTCTATTCCTACTTCCTCCTCCCCCCAGATAGTAAGCAATCAGATACAGGTTATACATGTGCAATTATGTAAAACATTTCCATATTAGTCATTTTGTACAAGAAGACTCAAATAAAAGAAAAAATGGAAGAAAGTGAAAAATGGCATGCTTCAGTCTGTATTCAATCAATATTCATTCTTTCTTGAGGGTGGATAGTATGTTTCATCATTAGTCCTTTGGGATTGTCTTTGATCATTATATTGCTGAGAATAGCTAAGTCATTCACAGCTCCTCATTGAACAATATTGCTGTTACTGTGTACAACTTTCTCCTGGCTCTGCTCACTTCATTCAGCATCAGTTTGTGTAAGTCTTCCCAGGTTTTTCTGAAATCATCTTACTCATCATTTCTTATAGCACAATAATATTCCATTACAATTATATACCACAACTTGTTTAGCCATTCCCCAGTTGATGTGCATCCTCCTAATTTCCAATTCTTGATCTCTACAAAAAGAGTTGCTATAAATATTTTTGTACACACGGGTCCTTTTCCCTTTTTTATGATCTCTTTGGGATACAGAGGGGTCAAAGGGCTTTGGACAGAGTTCCAAATTGTTCTCCAATTGCTTGGACTAGTGTCTGTGTCTCTTTTCAGGAGCTTTATGCTCTAATAGAAGTTAATATCTCTCCTTTGGCCATTTCCAAACTGATTTCTTTTGCAGCTGGGGCTCAGTCAGGGAAGACTTGGAATCTAAAGGTGCACAGCTCTGCTCTCAATGAGAACATTCTTCCCCAAGACAAATAGCTGTGTCTGGAGACCTTGGGAAAATCACTTGCCATCCCTAACTTCAGTTTCTTCTTCTGTCAATGAGGAGGTTGGGCTAAATGATCCCTAATGCCCTAGCTAGCTATGACCTCTTCTGTTCCAAGCCCCCCCACCCCACTCCTGACATTCCAAGTTCTAAACACCCTCTCAGTTCTGACATTCTCTGTTCTAAGGCCCCCCTCAGTTCTGAAATTCTGTGTTCTAAGGACCCTCCCAGCTCTGTCATTCTGTGTTCTAAGGACCCTCCTATCTCAGACAAACAGATCCCAGTCAGAATTTATTATATTGTGTCCTCCATCTCTCTCCCAGAAATACACCCCCCACACCCATACCCACACACTCTCCCTGGCACTGACCCCTAGTCCTCAGCACAATCAGGTCCATGACTCCAGGTCTTGGGAGATTCCTCACTTCCCCATCCCAGATTAGCTCCCATTTCTTATCTAAGCCCCACCTGCTTATTCTCTTTCCTCCATGACTCTATGTAAATGGGCTTCTTAGAGGTTGTACAAATAAAGAGAGGATAAGGCAGGTCCCAGCCAGAGACACCAGGACCCCTTTAGGTGCAGAGGGTGGCAAGGAACAACAGAACAGAACCATGGGGACCATTATCTCCTCCATGCTCTGCTTCCTCCTGTTGATACCAGTGGAGGTCCAACAGAGTTCTGATTTCCATCTGGCTGGGGATTACCTCCTGGGAGGATTGTTCACCCTCCATGCCAATGTCAAGGGCACAACTCATCTCAATTACATGCAGGTGCCCCAGTGCAAAGAGTGAGTTTATGATGGGGTGGCAGATAGAATTGATGATGACAGTGGTGGGGATGGCCATTAGAAACATCAAAAGAGAGGTGATGGGAATGTGGATGGTGGTGAGTGACTGTTGTGAAAGTGGCAATGGTGATAATAGTAAGAGTAGGGGTAGTGATGATGGAATGGTGATGGAGAGTGGTGAAATTGAGGATTGTGATAGCACTGAGGCTGATGAAATTGGTAAAAGTAGGGCTGTAAGTGGGGAGAGTGAGGATGGTGAAAATGGAATTGCGAAAGAGAGGATGGTGATAATAGGAAAAGTGGAATTCATCTGATATGAAAGTGGAGAAAGGGATGGGGATGGTGGAATTGGGGATGGGCATGGGAGTGGGGATGGTGGAAGTCAGGGTCAGGGTGAGGATGGGGAAATAAGGATGGTGATCTTAGTGGTGAATAGGATTTGATAAAGAGGCCAGAATTCCCCAGTGCAGCTGGTGCTGTGGAGGGAATATTAGTTTTCCAACAGAAAGTAAGAGTGGGCTTGATCTATCTCCTCTCTCCCTCCCTCCATCTCTTCTCTCTCTCTCTCTCTCTCTCTCTCTCTCTCTCTCTCTCTCTCTCTCTCTCTCTCTCTCCCCTTCTCTCTCTCTCTCTCTCTCCCCCTCTCCCTTTCTTTTCTCTCCCTGTCTTTGTCTCTGTCTCTGTGTCTCTTTCTCTCCTCTGTCTGTCTCCCCACACCTCCCTCGGTGCACCTACCCGAAGCTATGACGTGAAGGTGCTGGGTTACAATCTGATGCAAGCCATGCGTTTCGCTGTAGAGGAGATTAACAATGACAGCAGCTTGCTGCCGGGGCTGTTGCTGGGGTACGAGATGGTGGATGTGTGTTACGTCACCAACAACATCCAGCCTGTCCTCTACTTCCTGGCCAAGGACAACTTCAATCTGCCCATCCAGCAAGACTACAGCAGCTACGAACCCCGGGTGGTGGCTGTCATTGGCCCTGACACCTCAGAGTCTGTCACCACTGTCAGCAACCTCCTTTCCCTCTTCCTCCTCCCACAGGTGAGTCATTCTTCCTGCCCAGTGCAGCAGGCATTGGACCTGGATGCAGGAGGACCTGAATTCTAATCCAGCCTCAGGCTCTTACTAGCTCTAGGACCCTGGGAAAGTCCATTAACCTTTCTGAGCCTTAATCTCCTTTTCTGTAAAATCAGAGGGTTGAACTAGGTTGAACCATCTGTGCTTTCTTCCTCAGTCACTTAACATCTCTTGCTCTCTATTCCTTCCTCTGTAAAATGGGAGGGTTGTTTCCTCCTAAGTCCTGTGTTTCCCTGTTGCTTTTACTGCTACCATCAGTGATGACAGCAGCTCTTCCCTACCCCACCAGATCAGCTACAGCGCCATCAGTGATGAGTTTCGTGACAACAGTCGGTTCCCGGCTTTATTCCGAACCATACCCAGCGGCGAGCACCAGATTGAAGCCATGATTCAGCTCATCACCTTCTTCAGCTGGAACTGGGTCATCATCATTGCCAGCAGTGATGATTACGGCCGGGAGAACAGCCAGCTGTTCAACGAGAAGCTGGAGGGGCGGGAAATCTGCATTGCCTTCCAGGAGACACTTCCTGTCCCACTGGGCAACCAGACCATACTGCCCCCGGATAAACAAAGGATAGAGGCCATAGTGGAAAAGATCAAGAAGAGCACAGCCAACGTGGTGGCCGTGATGTCCCTGGACCTGGCCCTCTTCGACTTCTTTGAGGAGGTCATCTGCCAGAACCTCACGGGCACTGTGTGGATAGCCTCAGAGTCCTGGTCCATCGACCCTGTCATCCATGGCATCGCCCACATCCAGCAAGCTGGCACCTTTCTGGGTATCACCACCCAGAGCATTTCCATCCCTGGCTTTAGCGACTTCAGGATCAGGCAGACTCAGGCCAACAGGCCCCTGGTGAGCAAGAACTCGACGGAGCCCACCTGCAACCAGGAATGTGAAAGCTGCCTGGACACCACGAAATCCTACAGCACCATCCTCACCCTCTCTGGGGAGCGTGTGGCCTACAATGTCTACTCAGCTGTCTACGCCGTGGCCCACGCCCTGCACCGCCTGCTGGGCTGCAATAATACTGGCTGCTCCAAGGATGTGGTGTATCCCTGGAAGGTGAGCCTGGCTTGGGATGGGGAGAGAGACTGACCCACCATTGGCTGACATCAGGGCAGCAAGGAGTTTATCTTGTAGGGTTTCCCAAGTCTCAAACACTGGGCTTGGAGAAAGGAAGACCCGAGTTCAAATCCTGTCTCAGATACCAGGATCACTAGTTCTGTGACCCTGGACGAGTTGCTTGATCTTTTGTAGCCTCGGTTTTCTCATGTGTAAAATAGAGAAAGAACAGCATTTATCTTCCATAGTTGCTATGAAGATCAAATGAAGTTATATAGGTGGAAGGTTCTGCAAACTCAAGCGCTGTATAAATGTTAGCTTTTATTTCTGGTAACAACAACAATCCCACAGGCTTGTGCAGGGGATGGAGTGTTGAATATGGAGTCAGTAAAACCTGAATTTCAATCCTGAGTCAGATACTTACAAGCTGTGTGATCCTGGGCAAGTCACCTTACTCTGTTTGCCTCAGTTTCCTCATCTGTCAAATGATCTGGAGAAGGAAATGGTCAACCACTCCAGTATCTCTGCTAAGAAAACCCCAAATGGGGTCCTGAAGTCAGACTCCTCGGAAAATTGACTAAACAGCAGCACAAATAATCTCAAGAGGGAGGGAGTGCTAATAATGGAGGGGATCAGGAAGGGGGCCCCTGAGTCTGAGCTTTGAAGGAAGCTGGGAATGAGGCAGAAGCCCAGAGGAAGTGCAGGCTACACATGGAACTTCCCGGGGCTCAAAGACACAGGGGATCTCTATCAGGATGGTTTGAATGAACTGGAGGGCAGGTAAAGAGAGCAATCCAAATGTGCCTGGGAAGGTAGGTGGGCCAGACGGTGGAGGGCTTTCAGTGCCAAGAGAAGGAAGTTCCATGCAATTGGAGACTGTTTTTAGCAGGGTGGAAGTGACATGAGATCGGCAGTTCTGGAATATTTGGGAGCAATGTGGGGAATGGGTTCCAGAAAGAAGGTAGACAGACCAGTTAGAGGACTATAACACAGTCCAGGGGGTGAAGGCTAATGGGGGCTGAACCTACATATGGGGAAACTGAGCTCAAGAGAAGGGAATTGACTCGGCCAAAGGGGAATGTGTCCGTTCTGTCCTTTGGCAAGTCTTTCTAGTGCCCTCCTACGGTGAGGAAATTATCCTTGATGTTGGCCCTAGAGTTGCCTTACTGTAACTCCCCAGCCTTGGAGGAGCAGGGCCATGATGTCCCGTCCTTTCTGTCCTCATTGAATGTCTGATGTCCAGATCCTCTGACTCCCAACCCCATGTCCTTTCCACTGTAACTTTCTGCCTCTCTTGTTTGTACCGTGTGTGTTTGTTTGTCTCTTCTATTATACTGTGAGCTCCTTGGGGACAGGGACCGTGTTGTTGCCTTTCATCGTATGCTTAGCACAGAAGTCAATACTTAATAAATGCTCTTTGACTGACTGATCCAAATCCTGGGACCTAGGGGACAGGATGGAGGACTGGGCATCCTTCCTTAGGGGCCAGTGAGCTCCATCCTTGTCCTTGGCTTTTCCCTGACTTAGCTGCTCCAGGAAATTCGGAAGGTGAACTTCACCCTATTGGGTCACAGAATCTTCTTTAACAAGTATGGGGATGCACCCTTGGGCTTAGAGATCATTCACTGGCAATGGGAAGAGGGCCGCAACCCCTTCGAGAGCATCGCTTTCTACAAACCAGACCGACGGCAGTTGGAGAATGTGGTTACCAACATCTCTTGGAACACACCCAACAACATGGTCAGCTCTGGGGGACTGAATGGTGTGGGGGTGGCAGTGCCCAGGGACCTGGCCTGGAGACAGGAAGGAAGGTCTTTGGAGACAATTTAGTCAAAGCCCTTCTTTTTATAAGAGAGAAAACACAGAGAAGTGAAGGAATTTGCCCAGATCTCATTGTAAATTCTAAAAGAAGGAATCTGGGGGGGAAATAGGTTCTATCTTCAGAGACAAGGAAGGTGAGAGGCAAAGACTTGGGAGGAGGGAAGAAATGCACAGAGGCAGAGAAGGGCAGGCTGAGCTTGGGCAAAGGCTAATGATGGTCCAGTTTGGCTTGAATGTAGAGCTCAAGGGGAGATATGGTATTAGATAAAGGCTAGTAAAGAGAGATTGGGAGGGTGCTTAGTAGACCAAATGGTATTTTTCAGGAGCTATAGACAGTTTTTGGGAAGGGCAGTGACATGGTCAGAGGTATAGAGTGGAATGATGGTTTTCATAGACCCATAAAGGATAGATTGGAGAAGGGGATGGGGAAATTAGAAGACCCTCACACTAGTCCTGTCAATGAAGGCCTCAGCTCAGCTGGTAGCATGGCGTTGGAGGGGAAGGACTTGGGCTGGAAACAGCGGCTCAACACCTCTCCACCCTCCCCCTTCAGGTTCCTTCCTCAGTCTGCTCCAAGAGTTGTCAGTTGGGGCAGTGGAAGAAGGCAGTGGGGCTACATACCTGCTGTTTCGAGTGTATCAAGTGCTCTGCTGGGACCTACCTCAATCAGTCAGGTAGGATGCCCGTGGCTTCCCCAGCCAGCCCAGAGGACAGGCCAGAGGGCAGGGTAACAGGCCCTCAGTCCACAGATACTCCCTCCCATCCCACCAACAGAGCCCATAGGGAACACCTCCCCAGTCTGGAGAGGGAGCTCTCAGCTGGCCAAGCTCTGTTTGGGTTGGAGGGTGATCCTTTTATAAATATATAGAGTGAAAAGGGTCTGGTGGCAGAGACAGGTGAAGATGGTGGGCTGCCCTGTGTACACGGGCACTGCAGCATAGGCCACCTATTATTTATAGATCCATCAGGGGATGGGATGAGGCGTGAAGCTGTTTTCACAGGCAGACTAATTGAGTTACCGGAGCAAGAAGGCCGCTAATAGAATGAACGAAAGCACCAGCTTCCCACCCCCTCTGAAGCTGCCTAGAGATAGCTTGGGAAGACTGGAGAGCCTTCAAGAGATAGTGGGGGGCTGGCATTTGTCAGACTTTCCTATTTGAGAGCATCAAAGGAAGAGAAAGCCACAGAGCTAGGCCAGACTTCCTGCTAGCTCATTAGTATAATTCTAGGTGTGGGGAATTAATTTCCCAGGTGGTCTTCCCTTGGTCAGAGGTTACAGGACCCTGGTATCACCAGGACAATTTCCTGGCCCCCATTACTTCTTGGTGTGCCTAGAGAAGTGACTTTCCCCCCCACCCCTCCTTTTTCTGCTTCAGTTTTAACATCTCTAAAATGATGGGTATCATGAGGATGAAGTCAGCCCAGAAGGCAATGGAAGTTTGTCCAGACTTCTTCATTTGACCCTCAGGTCACTCATCAATCACATTCACCCAACACTTCCTTGTTTCCTAGGCATTTTCTGCAGAACAACCCTGGGAAGTAGGGGATGCAAGGGTTATTCTATCCATTATACAGAGGAAGAAACTGAGATTCAGAGATCATGATATAATAATTTAAAAAAGCTCATCATTTTTGTTATTCCAACCCCTTCCTAGCCACAAGCTCACGGGATCCTTAGAATAACTAGATGAAATAGGCTGTCACCTGGGCAGGGACTGTCATTTTACATGGGGAAAAAGCTGAGACCCAAAGAATAAACAATTATTGATCATGAAGAATAGTACCCCCTTTCTACAGCCCTCTAAGGTTTCCATGATACTTTCTTTTTTTCCCCTTTTTTTTCCCTTTGGAGGGGGAAGGAAAGGCAATTGGGGTTAAGTGACTTGCCCAAGATCACACAGCTAGTTTTTGTGTTGTATCTGAGGCTGGATTTGAACTCCGGTCCTCCTGACTCCAGGGCTGGTGCTCTATTTACTTTGCCACCTAGCTGCCCTGATGATACTTTCTTTAAACTGCTCTCTGAAGTAGGTAGTGCATGTATCATCAGGTTCATTTTACAGATGAGGAAACTGAGGTCCAGAGAGGTCATAAGGACCCATGGTGAGTAAATGTCAGGGGAATTGAGCCCAGTTCTCATGACAAGTCTATCTGCTTTATACTGTGCTTGGTCCAGCATACTTGGTCATTATAGACAGTGAGTCCTTCAGAAATAGAGAAAGAGTAGCTGATTGTGGGCTTTAGAAAGTCGAGAAAGTCTTCCCAAAGGAGGTAGAATGTAAGGTTGGCCTTGAAGGATGGGAAAGGCAAAGGTAATGTAACCAGCAACATCAGCAAAGGCAGTGAGGGGTGTGTGTGCTCGCGAGCGTGCGCAGGCCTGGTGGGTAGACACTGGGGAGAGAGGAAGGAGTGTTAGGTGGGCAGGTTGGCTGTAGAAGGCCTTGGATACCAGTTAGAAGAGTTTGGACCTAAATTAATAGGGAGCCATTGCAGGATCTTAAGCAGAGAAGTGATAAGAGGAAGATTGAGTTTTATAAAGATGACTACATCAAGAGGAATTGGAAGGATCAAAGCAAAAGTATGGGTAGCAGGGGCAGCTAGGTGGCACAGTGAGTAAGAGTGCCGGCCTCAGAGTTGGGATGACCCGAGATCAAATCCAGCCTCAGAAAATGAGCACCCACACACAAATAATGACTGGCCATGTAACCTTGAGCAAGTTACTTAACCCCAATTGCTTTAAAAAAAAAAAAGTATGGGTACCAGGTAAAAGGCTATGGCCTTAACTTGGCCTGGATGAAGGGTGTGACCTCTCAGGTACTGCCCATCCCAATGGGCAGGGGGGCGTTGGTTGTCTTTGAGGATATGACAGTTCTTATTTTGCCCCTTACCCTTCAACCTGGATCATTGCAGATGATTTTGAATGCCAGACCTGCCCAGAGTTTGAGTGGTCCAAGGAAGGGGATGTGCAGTGTTTTAAGAGGCGCCTACGGTTCCTGGAGTGGCAGGAGCCACCCACCATCATTGTTGTCATCTTTGCCAGCCTAGGCTTCCTCGGTACCCTGGCCATCCTCATCATCTTCTGGGTACACTTCCAGACACCCATGGTGCGTTCCGCGGGGGGCCGGATGTGCTTTCTCATGCTGACACCCCTGCTGGTGGCCTATGCTGCGGTGCCCGTGTACATAGGCCAGCCCACCGTCTTCACCTGTCTCTGCCGCCAGACCCTCTTCACCCTATGCTTTACGGTCTGCATTGCCTGCATTACTGTTCGATCCTTCCAGATAGTGTGCATATTCAAGATGGCACGTAGGCTGCCTCGTGCTTATAGTTACTGGGTCAAGTACAATGGGCCCTATGTCTTTGTGGTCTTGATCACTTTACTCAAGGTAGTCATTGTGACTGTCAATATTATGATCACACCCACCAACCTCACAATTGGATTTGACCCTGAAGACGCCCAGATAATGATTCTCAACTGCAATGCCAACTATGGCAAGGCCTTGCTGCTCAACACGAGCTTGGACCTCATCCTCTCTGTCTTTGGCTTCAGTTTTTCCTACATGGGCAAGGAGCTACCAACCAATTACAATGAAGCCAAGTTCATCACACTGAGCATGACCTTCTACTTCATCTCTTCCGTCTTCCTCTGTACCTTCATGTCTGTCTACCAGGGGGTTCTGGTCAGCATCTTTGATGTGTCTGTCACAGTGATCAACTTGATTGGCATCAGCATGGGGTATTTTGGCCCCAAATGCTACATGATTCTTTTCTACCCTGAGCGTAACACATTGGCCTATTTCAACAACGTGATCCAGGGCTACACCATGAGGAAGGATTAGTCTGGGCTGGGTGGGCAAGGGGGAAACATGGGGAGAAGAGATAGGAAATTCCTTAACATTTGAATAGGTTGGAAGAGCTGAAGGACCCAAGACTTCCTCTGGTTTAGGCTTATGTCCTCCAGGAAGTTTTCCTTGATGGACAGTAATGGCCTCATTTTTCACCTTCCTTTAACTCTCCCTATTCAAATTGCATCAGAATTGGTCCTCTTCTGTTGGCTCAAAAAACACTGATGCTCTCTTTTCTCCAATTAGTTTTGGGGGAATTGTCCAAATATAGTCAGATACTGGTGCTAGTGAGTTCCCTATCACTAGAGATCTTCAAGAGGAAACCAGTTGGCCATGGATGTCATAAGGAAGATTCCATGGTTATCCGAGGCCCGTGATTATTATGGATGCCATAGAGAGGATTACTGTTCTGGCTGGGGTTGGCCTACATGAAATCTGAAGTCCAATGACTCCGAGCCTCTTTGGACTCCAAAACACAAGTCAGTTTATTGTTTGAATGGTGCTCACCTTCCAACTGGTGATGACACCGGGCAGTGACAAGCTTATACTTAACTGAATCTGTGAGGCCCTTTAAGTGATCTAGTTATGAGTCATGGGTCTTATAGGATTTAGAGCTAAAAGGGGCCTTGGAGACCAGATAACCAACTTCCACATTTTACAAGTGGGGAATCTTTCACTTCTGTTTTCCAGAAAGGGTTCCAGTTGTATTGCTGTAGTTAAGGGTCTGCTGGTAAATGTCTAACAACCATCTTCCTGGGGGAAAAAAAGTGTGCATGACATTCTTTAAAATTTTACTCTATGTTATTAATATTTTCTCTATCACTTTGAATTTAGGTAATCAATAAAACAATAACTCAGACCTTGGTTTGTAGCTTGCTGGTCACATTGAAAATTTAACAATCAGCTCTATCAAGCCAGTAGGAGCAGATGCCAGCACACCCCTGCCTGTAGTCAAAAAAGATCAAATGTGATCATAGGTGTAAAGTACTTTGCAAACCATAAAAATGCCTTATCAACGCTAGCTCTTATTGTTATATTATAAAGGTGGAGATGCCTGTAGATTCTTTTGTATGTAATCTTTTCTCCTCAGCTTCTAAAGGGTGGAGGTCTTGTTTTCTTCCCTCTAAAGAGTGTCTTGTACAATCCTGATCTTGAAAAAGACGTGTAATAAATGCTTGTCAAATAGACCTTTGTTTATCCTGTTGTTTGAGCTCTCCTTGAGTAAAAATGGGATCAAAACCACCCCATTTGGGTTGGTGCCTTGACTAGGGTTTTGCTTGAATCACACTGAATGTAAACAGGGATGTACACCTCCTCTAATCAATTAAAGCCAGTCAGTGAGAAAAATAGGTCATGCCCTAAGCAATTTGTATAAAAGGGAGAAACTATCTCAGGATGGGAGGGTGGAAAAAGGGTTCTGAGAGCCTGGATTTGAAGGGTTGGAGCAAATGGAGCAAAACTGGGACAGAGGTGTGTCAGGGAGGGGAGATAGCAAGGAGATGAGAACTGTGGGGTGCCAGGCTAAGGGATGTCCCAAGGAAAGGTCAGTTTCTTCAACACAGCTTTCTGCTTCCTGCTTATATGCAGACACTATACTATAATTTGCTGTTTCATTACCCATACATTTCAAGTAAACTGAATTTTACCTCAAGTGGATAAAGAGACCAGGGGATAAATAAAGATAGACATAGATAAAAGAGTTAGGCAGAGAACCTGATTTCTAGCCTATATAATAGGAATTTTCCTAACTGGGGGCTCAGAGGAGTTACAACTAAACTCATATTTTTTTTTTTGTCGAAATAAATTCCCTAAAGGCAAACCTGTGAGGATTAAGTGGACGGTAGGAGCCACTATATTGTCCCCTAGGCTTAAAATGAGCTAATTATTATAACCATGTGTTAGGGTTGGAAGGGAATTTCTCTCCTGGTATTTCATTTAAATGTAGAATCGAGAGACAAGAAGTTGCTTCTTAAGTGTAGCCCGAGTCTCATCTGCTTTTATAGAAATAAATTTCCTCTTTTGTTTTTCTCAGAGGCTGAGGGCAGGTAACTGAGCTAAGGAGTATGTAAATATGTGGTATGTTGCCTCTTAGGGTACCCTGGTTTCTGCCCCTGTCTTTTCTTTGGGCCACCGTCATTCTTCTCCCTAAGTCTTCCCCTATTGGGAGTGTGACACCAGAGGAAATTCTGAAAACTGTTAACTGACCTTGGGGCTGTCTCTCTTAAAAGCTGTGACCCTCAGAAGCTCATAGAAGCCATGGGGCTGGGGTGGGGAAAAAGGGGATGGGGGGTGGGGGGGGGAAAGAGAGGAGAGATGTCCTACTAAGGCAATTCTTAGTTCTATTGGCCATTGGAAGGAAACCATGGTAGAAGACATTGGATAGTTCAGAAGACCTGACCTTTTGGCACCAGACTTTTGTCCTTCCCAGCTTGGACTAACATTGAGATAAGATGGCATTTCTTGGGTGATGGTGGTCACTCAGGTCACCCTGGAGGGTTCTGATCTGTGACAGAAAGACTCTCAGGAATAGTAACAACAGCATCAACCATAATTATCACAGTGACAATAATGAATCATTATTTGGGATACTTAAAGGATTTTGATTTCACCACCTAAGTGTCCCTTCCTCAGATTGCAAGTCCTTCTTCATAAAGTCAAGTCAACAATCATTTATTAAACACTTACTATATGCCAGGCACTGTATTAAAGGCTAGGAATAAAAATACAATTGGAAAGATAGTCCCTGCCCTCAAGGGGCTTATACTCTAATGGGGGAAAACACACATAAAAAATTGCTGTGGTCATCACTCTATGGCCAGCCTCCTGGGAATGAGGTTCTCTGTGCTTAATGAGAATGGTCCTAGCTCCACAAACTCTTTCCAGGTGGGTGAAACCCCCCTAGAGCTTGTGATCTGATGGCCAGGGTCACCTCCGCAGCCCAATGAAGCATCAAGAGAGGGTTTTAATGGGACAACTAAAAATAATAATAACAGCTCACATTTGTACAGTTACTTATAGTTTACAAAGCGTTTTTTTTTTTGGTGAGGCAATTGGGGTTAAGTGATTTGCCCAGGGTCACAAGCTAGTAAGTGTCAAGTGTCTGAGGACAGATTTGTACTCAGGTCCTCTTGACCCCAGGGCTGGTAACAAAGCATTTTTAGAAACTTGATCTCATCCTGGTTTTCATAACAAGCCTATGAAGTAAATAGCACAGAGTCATAGACTTGGAGAGTTGGAAGGGACCTTAGTGGTCATCTAATTCAACTCATGCCTGAAAAGGAATTCCCATTATAATGTCTCCTTCATGTGGTCATCCACCCTCTGCTTGGATGTCTCTAAGGAGGGGGATCCCACCACCTCTGGAAGCAGCACATTATGCAGTGGATAGAGCTCGGAAGCTGGGCAAACCACTTAACCTCTGCTTGCCTCAGTTTCCTCGACTATAAAATGGCGATAACATCATCACCCATCTCCCAAGGTTGCTGTGAAGATCAAAGGAAATGTTTATAAAGTGTTCGGCACAGTGCCTGGAATGGAGTAGGTGCTATACAAATTCCCCTTCCCTTTTGGACCATTCTAATCATTAGGAAGATTTTCCTGATATCAAATCGACTTTGGCCTCTTGGCAACTTAGAGCCATCATTCCTAGTTCAGCCCTCTGAGACCCCCATGGCAGCCCTTCAAATATTGAAACAGAGCTACCATGTTTCCCCTGAGTCTTCTCTAGGTTAATCATCCCAAATTCCTTCAGCTGATCCTTATAGGACCCTTCTGACTGCCCTCCTCTGGACATTCTCTAGCTCATCAATGACCTTCTTAAGCCATGATGTCTAGAATGGAATGCATTACTTCATACAAAATCTGACAAAGGATGGCAGAGTAGAATGGCGATATCACCTCCTCATTCTTGGCACCAATACCAAGGGAGCTTCCAGGACATGAAAATTCTCACACCTTTTCCAGCACAACTTCCATCTAAGCATGCCTCTGCCATCTTACCCTTCTAAAGTAGGTAGGTGGATTATTCCATTCCCTATATGCAGATGAGAAAGTAGAGTCCAAGAGGAAGGTGAAGCTATTTACCCAAGGTCACAAGATGGTATTTGGCATTATAACAATTGCAGTAAGAAGTCGTTAATTGGCCATCTACAGAGTGCTTCCCAAAGCAGACAGCCTTACCATGCTTAGATGGCAGTTATGCTGAAAAAGATCTGAGAATTTTCGTGCTCTGCAAACCCCTGAGAGCCCCCGAGTGCATTCCTGACAGTAGATTAGAGCTCCTTTTAAAGTGTAACTCCACCAAATACTATCTTGTGACCTAGGGTAAATAGCTTCACCTACTCCTTGGACTCTACTTTCTCATCTGCATATAGGGGATGGAATAATCCAACTACTGCTCTCCCTTGTCAGAGATCATGAGAACAGTCTCTACCAATGAATGGAGATGGGTACTCCTCTCTGCAAATAGGATTGATCCAAAAGTAATTTGTTTCACTTTGAAAGAATGCTAATCTACTGTCAGGAATCCACTTGGGGGCTCCATGAGAACTGGTCTATATCATGAGAGTCTAGGGACACCATAGTCAAGGCCAGTGGCTCAACCACAAGCTCTAGGAGATCTTATGAAGGTCTTCCCTTCTCTGGGACTCAGTTTCCTCATTTGTTAACCTCAATTCAATATAAATCAACATGCATTTTTTAAGTGTCTACTCAGTGCCAGGTACCATGCTAGGAGCTGAAGATGTAGTGATGAAGATGAGGAAGGAAGAGATGAACCAACAGAGACAGATAAACCAAAACATATAGAGGGAAGCATAAAGCAAGTGGTTTTGGGGGCAGTAGAGTCGGGGCACTAACAACTAGGAGGAATCAGGGGAGGTACCCTGGAGCAGGTCACATGAGGCTTGGGGGCAGTGAAGGATTCCATGAAGCAGAAGTGAGGAGGGGAGACTAACCACGTGACTTCTCACACTCCTTCCATCCTAAATCCTCAGGCCCTCTGCTCTCTGTTGTGGGGATCAAATGAGATCATCTATGGAAGACAGCCTTAAAGCCCAATGTAAATGTGAGCTGGTATTAATACTAAGTATTTATAGCCAGCATTGCTCCTTGGCTCCCACAGCCCTGACTCATCATCTCCTTCTCCAGTACCTTGAACCCAACCCAAGACCTGTAAGATAAATCAGAGCTAGGAAGAGTGCAGTGAGCTAGGATGCTTAGAAAAGTCTTCCTGAGGGGAGAGGAAGAGCATAGAACTTTGGAATTGGAGAGGACTCGAGGGCCATGTAGCCTAGTCTATACTGCAAAAGAATTCTCTCTATAACATCTTTGAGGATCAGGCATCCAACCTCTGCTTAAAGACCTCCAAGAATGGGACCCACTGCCTTGCTGGGCTGCCTTTTTGCTTTGGGGCAGCTCTTTGTCTCTCTCTGTGTCTCTGTCTCTGTCTCTCTCTCGGAGTGGGGAAGGCAAGGCAATGCAGGTTAAGTGACTTGCCCAAGGTCACACAGCTAATGAGTGTGTCATGTGTCTGAGGCCATATTTGAACTCAGATCCTCCTGACTCCAGGGCCAGTGCTCTATTCACTGCACCACCTAGTTGATCCCAATGGCTCTCTTTTTTAGGCAATTTTTTTTTGATGTTTTAACCCCAATTTACCTTTTTGTTACCTCTACCCATTGCTGCCACCCATTCAGCCCTCTGGGGCCAAAAAGGATCAGTTCTTCCTCCATATTATGGCTCTGCAAATACTTGGCTCCCTGTTAACTCCAGGAATCAAATAGAAAATCATCTCTGTGGCTTTTTATGCCCTTCATTGCTTGGCACTTTCCTACCTCTCCAGTCTTCTTACACTTTACATCCCCTTCATGTACTCTTTGGTCTAGTGACATTGGCCTTCTGGATGTTCCTCAAAAACTCCATCTGTTGACTGAGCATCTTCTCTGGCCTCCCTCTGTCCCCAGACTTCCCTCTCTGCTCATCTCTGCCTTCTGGCTTCCTTGGCTTTCAGCTAAAGACCCATCTGCTTCAGAGCCCTTCTCCAGTCCTCCTTAATCTTAGCATCTTCCCTCTGAGACCTGCCCTGTTACTTGTTTGTACATAGCCGTTTACAAAATGTTATTTATGTCCCCTGTTTGACTGTGAATTCCTTGAGAATTGTCGCTGTTTGTTTTTCTTTGTATCCACAATACTTAGCACAATGTTTGGCACATAGTAGGCATTCAATAAATGCTAGTCGGCAATCTGCCTGACTTGAAGATAGGAACCACATCCCTCTTGAGTCTTCTCCAAGGTGTGTGTGTGTGTGTGTGTGTGTGTGTGTTCAGTCATGCCTGACCCTTTGTAACCTGATTTGGGGTTTTCTTAGCAAAGATGCTGTAGTGGTTTTTCCATTTCCTCCCTCAGTTCATTTTACAGATGAGGAAACTGAGGCAAAGAGTGTGAAGTGACTCACCCAGGATCACAGTTAGGAAGTGTCTGAGGCTGGATTTGAACTCAGATCTTTCTGACTCCAGGCCCAATGCTCTATCCACTGAGCCATTGCACCCGATTCCTTTAGCTAATCCTCAAATGACATAGACACAAGACCCTTTACCATACCAATGCCCTCCTTTGAACATTACTAGCTTATCAATGTCCTTCTTCAACTCTGATGTCCAGAGCAGAGCATGACGCCCCAGATGAGGCCTGACGAGGCAGAGTGCAATGGGAGTCCCTCTTTCTCATTCTGGGTATCTAAGGTCCATTTAATGAAGCCCAAATTCACATTAGATCAAAATCTAGAACTGAAAAATGACCTCAGAGATCATCCAGTCCAGGCTCCTATTATTATTTTTTTTTTTGCTTTTTGGAGGGCAATTGGGGTTAAACAACTTGCCCAAGGTCACACAGCTAGTAAGTGTGTCAAGTGTCTGAGGCCGAATTTGAACTCAGGTCCTCCTGACTTCAGGGCTGGTGCTCTATTCATTGTGCCACCTAGCCACCCCCAAGGTCCCTCATTTTAGAGATAAAGAAACTGATGCCCAGTCAGTCAGTTATTCAGCAAGCACTTTTTAAACTCTTATTATGTGCCAACCAAGGGCAGCTAGGTGGCACAGTGGCATAGAGCGCTGGGCTTGGAATCAGGAAGATTCATCTTCATGAGTTCAAATCTGGTCAGAGATGCCTACTAGCTGTGTGACCCTGGGTAAGTTACTTAACCCTGTTTGTCTCAGTTTCTTCATCTGTAAAATGAGCTGCAGAAAGAAATGGCAAACCCCTCCTGTATCTTGGCCAAGAAAACCTCAAATGGGGGTCACAAAGAGTCTGACACGACTGAAATGATTGAACAAAAAAAATGTGCCAAGCTCATGGAGATTATAGGACTTAGGATAATAGTGAGGCCCCCTTTGTGTTGGTGGGGGGAGAGAGAGAGAGAGAGAGAGAGAGAGAGAGAGAGAGAGAGAGAGAGAGAGAGAGAGAGAGAGAGAGAGAGAGAGAACTCTCTTTATAGGCTTATGGTTAAATCTAGGGGGGCATGGGTTCTCTTTTGTCCTTCCCTAATTGCATGGTCAAACTCCTTTAAAGCAAAAAAAAAATCAGCATATAGTAAAAATCAGCTCATCTTTATCTGGAGATAAAATTCACTATAAACACACAGGCTTTAAGGGTGAGAGGGCAGCTAGCCAGGCATGATGGCAGACAGGGAAAGGGGAGGAGGCAGAGCAGGGATAAATTCACCAGGTGTCTGTAGCAATCACTTTCAGGGAAACAAAATTCTGACCTGGCAGATCATCCCTTAAGCTGGTCAGTGAGTCAGAGGAGGCTGTTAGAATTTTGTACTGACTGTATTCCGTTTGGGGGAAGCACTGTCCTTCACTTGCTATTGGCTGGCCACTACCCTTCATCTGCAAACTCATCCTCTCTTCTCAGTGGACCTCCAAAATTCCCAGGCTCCTCTCTCCTCCCTTGTCCCTCATAGCTTCGGCCTCCCAGCGTCCTTCAGTGCTTGCTGCCAGCTGGGAAAAATTACACTTCCTATTAGCTCCCTTGCCTAGAAGGGGCCAAGATTAAGGGGTCATAGATTAAGAGCAGGAAAGGACCTCAGAGGTCCTTGATCTTATTTTATAAAAAACGAACTGAGGTGAAAAGAGAGGAAATGATGTATCCATGGTCACACAGGTAGGAAGCAGCACAGCAGGAATTATAATACTAGTCTTCTGATTTTAAGCATCCAAGAACATAGGATTTTAGTTGATTTTGGGAATAGAGAGCTGAGGGGAGAGATGGGGGCAAGGCATTCCAGATGGGGATGTGGGCCAAACCTGCTGAGCTTCCTTTAATAATAAAATACAGATCCATCATCATGCATTTCTCTGAACCCTTATTGAATTGATTTATGCTTTTGGCCTGGACTTCCATCTTGTGGTAACAAGATCCATAAGGTTATTCCCCATAGTCTGAGGCGGGACTTCCTCTTCCTTACCTCCTTAGAGCACTGTGGGGACTCCCTAAATGGAATATCCTGGAATCTGGTGAACAGTCCTCATTCCAGGTAACCTGATATAGAATTTAAAGCATAATATTTAGAGATAGGGGATGTGAGTTCAAATGTTGCCTTAGACACTTAGAATCTTGGCGATCATAGGCAAACCACTTGCCCCTTCCGAGTCTTGGATCCTTCTCCTATAAAATGGAAATAATGCTACTCCCTGCCAAATAAGACTGTGAAAGAAAGCATTTTGGAAACCTTAAAGCAATATAGAAATGTAGTTATTTTTAAATTCCATGATTTCATCTATATCTTTTTTTTTACATCACCTCCATTTCCAAATGCATTCCTCCTTTCTCCCCTCCCCTAGCAAACCACTTTTTTAAAAACAAAGAATAAGTAAAAAAGGAGGGGGAAAGAACAGTTGAACCAATATATCATCGGAGTCCAATAGTATTTGCCAGTCGTAGGTTGATGTGCATACTTAATTTGGTGGAAGCAGCTTTCAAATGATTCAGAGGAAAAATAGGTAGAACCTGCTCACAGCTCCCTCATCTGTTCTCTCTTTCTTCTGTGTTCTCTCACTGGTGACCTTGTCAGTCCCCATGGATTCAGCTGCCATCTCTATTTGTCCAGCCCTATATTCCCTCAAGCCCTGAATCATGAACCACCCATTGGACATTTCCAACTGGATGTTCCATGGACACCTCAAACCCAACATGTCCAGAGCTCATGATCTTTCCTTCTCAAACTTAACCTTCTTCTAAATTTCCCTAGCCTTCTTCTAGTGTGAGACATCAGTGACATCCTTCACTCCTCATTCTCACTTATCCTACTTGTTTAGTTATTGTTGACAAATCATGTAGTTTTTACCTCTATAACATGTCTTGTGTATATTCCCTTTTTTCCATTATTAGTATTTGTCCTTGTTGTTTTTCAGTTATGTCTGACTCTCTGTGACCCCATTTAGGGTTTTCTTTGCAAAGATTTTAGAGTGGTTTGCCATTTCCTTCTCCAGGGAATTTTCCAGATGAGGAAACTGATACAAACAGGGTTAAATGACTTGCCCAGGGTCATATAGCTAGTAAATGTCTGAGGCTGGATTTAAACTTAGGAAAAAGTCTTTCTGACTCCAGGCTGGCACTCTGTACATTGTGCCACCTAGCTGCCCCATCACCTACTTTCAACCCTCATCACCCCTTCCCTAGATTATTGAAACCGTATCATGGCTGATTTTTTTCTGCAAGTCTCTTTGCATTTCAATCCATTGACTACACTGCCTTCAATATGATCTTCCTAAAGCACAGCTCTGACCACATCACCCCATGCCCCCCACTCAGTAAACTTGAGTGGCTCTTGGTTACCTCCAAGGCCAACTAGAAAGTCCTCTGTTTGGCATTCAAAGCCCTTCACCACCTGTCCCGTTCCAGCCTTTCCCATCCCTCTTAATTCTAATGCCTTCCTTCTGTTGATTATTTCCAATTTATCCTTTATGTAAGCCTGTTTGTATAGTTATTTGTATTTTGTCTCCTCCATCTGATTGTAAGCTCCTGAGGGCAGGGTCTGTCTTTTATCGTTCTTTGTATCTCCAGCACTTAGTACAATGCCTGGCACACACACTGTTAATAGACCTACCGACTGACTGATATCACTCCTCTCTGTACACTCTACAATCCAGTCATTTTACCTTACTTACCTTTCCTCAGACATCTCACCCTATCTCCTACCTCTACACCTTTTCACTGGCCATGCTTAGAAGGCTTTTCCTCTTTACCTCCAAAACTTGGCTCAAATATCATCTTTAGAAAGAGGCTTTCCTGGTCCCCCAGAGGCCAGTACCTTTAATATTATCTTGTATCTACTTTGTCTTAATTTTGAATATTTGCATACTATCTTCCCCATTGGAATGCAACCTCCTTGAGGGCAGAGATTATCTCCAGTGCCCAGCATAGTGCCAGGTACATAGTAAACCTAGTAAATATTTACATAATCAATGCTCATGGAGTGAATGATTGAATCTATGGGCTAACATTCTAAAGGGTAAATCAACCCAAGTGGGATGGGAAGATCTGAGGGAGGGATCCTGAAGACCCAAAGGAAAGTGATTTCAAGGAGGAGGAAGATCCAAAGCTGTTGGAATAGAGTGGTGTGATTGACTGTTAGATTTGACCTGCAGAAAATGGAAGCAAGGATTGGTAACAAATGAATACAAGAGCTAGGCAGGGTTGTACAAGAATATTGTTAGCAGTGCTAAAATTCAGAGGGATACTATATCGCAAGGCATAAAAGCAGAGAAAAGGTAGGGCTGCTCCATATGTTAGATAAGCAAGGAGAGCCTGCATGTCTAGATTTCTCTCAACAAGAGAACTGTCCTTGATGAATTCAAATCACTTGGCTCAGGTGAACTACGTCCCTTGGGTGTTGAGAGAACAGGTGGCTATGATCATGAACCAGTCAGGGGTGTTTGTAAAATATTGAAAGAGTGGGAGAGGTGCCACAGGCCTGGAGATGGGCAAATGCTACTTCAGGTTCAGAAGGGTGGAGGGGCCATGGTTTGTGAACTATAGACCAGTGAGTTTGATATCAGTTCCTAGTGAATGACTTGTGCAAGCCTGATTAACCTTATTTCCTTTCATGATAGGGTTACTGAACTAATGGATTAGAGAAATGCTATAGAGTTTATTTAGGTTTTAGCAAAGTGTTCAAAAAGTCTCTTGTGGAAAAAATAAGATTAGGCCTATAGTGATAGTATAATGAGATGGATTCACAACTGGTTGAAAGACTGATTCAAAGAACAGTCATTAGTGGCTCAGTTTCACTGTGAAAGATGGTATCCAGTAGATACCAGGGTCTTAGGGATCTGTGCTTAGCTATATTCTGTTTAATATTTTTATCTGTAGGGAGGCGGAGAGTTTTTTCGTGGGCTAAAATACATCACCAAGATAGGAACGTGTGCTAAGTGAGTGGAGACTAATGACCTTGACTCTTTAGACTACTTTTAATTTTTTTTCAAATTCATTTGCATGCTAAGCCATAGAGATTATTGGGAATTGCTAACCCTAGATCAGATAATTGTCTGAGGCACAGGACTGTGATCTCTAGTGCAGACATAGTAGACAAAAAGAAATCACAATACCTGTCTGAGGACATTTTGCCTAGCTTTTGTTAGCTATGTGTGGTTTGGCAACAAGTAAGGAGTTCTGCAACTGTCTTTATCAGGGAGAAGCTTCCCAGTCACCACACCTTAGCAGTCTAGAACTAAAATAGTTGCCAGCTGGCTCAGATGAGATGAAACCCCCAAAACTTGGAGTAGGGAGCATCATTTAGCAAAGACCGCAAGATCAACAGAGTGATGCACCCATAGAAAGCAAAGGGATAGAGGTGGGTAGCAAGAGAAACACAATACCCACATTGTTTGAACATACATAACACTAAGGTATAAGCATGATGAGATGCCCACATGTAGACCCAGAAGTGAGCAGCACCCAGCAGAGGGCAGACTTGGACAGACCAGTGCAATGATATCACAAGAAAACTTTGATGATTTCAGGGCATTGAAGGTGTTAGTTGTCCATTTATGCATATGCCCTGGTCACACACATTTCTTATATATGTGCTCCTCCTAAATGATCTGTGCCTACTCTTCCCACTGATGGTTTATGTATTTATGGAATGGTGAGTAAATCCCAAGTTTATGGGAGGTAGGATAGAGAAAGGCAGTCTCTTGCTGCTTTCCTTAATATGTTATTTCATTAAGTATTTTTGCTTTGAACTAATTATGTCTTCTATTGAATTAGAGAAAACAATAAATACATCCACTGTGGCTACTAAGTATAGATACACAGCCTATAACTCAAGCCTATATCAATCAGAGTGGATCAAGAGATGTTAAATACTTATTATGTGCCAAGCACTCTGCTGGGTGCTGGGAATAAAAAATCAAAAGTGAAAACATCCCTGTCTTCAAGGAGCTTACCTTTTGTTGGTTGGGAATACATGGAGACAACAGGAACATATATATATGTATGTGTGTGTGTGTGTGTGTGTGTGTGTGTGTGTATCTACATTATGCATAGGGCAGCTAGGTGATGCACTGGATTGAGCACCAGGTCTGGAGTCAAGAAGACTCCTCTTCCTGAGTTCAAATCCAGCCTCAGACACTTACTAGCTGTGTGACCCTGGAAAAGTCACTTAACCCTGTTTGCCTTGGTTTTCTCATCTGTAAAATAAGTTGGAGAAGAAAATGGCAAACTACTATAGTATCTTCGCTAAGAAAACTCCAAATGGGGTCATGAAAAATCATTAAGAAATGACTAAACAGCAATAAAATACACCATGCATAGATGAAGACAAGGTAATTTGAAAAATTTACTTTATTTGTTGTAGTCAAAATCTGCCTTCTTACCCTCCCCACCAATTGACAATCCAAGAAAAAACCAAAACTCATAATTAACACATACAGTGTATTCAGTCAAAAAATGTCCATGTCCCCTCCCCCCATGCCCCCAAATTTGTCTCGTTCTGCATCCTGAGTCCTTCACCTTTCCATCAGGAGATGGATGGCATGTTTCAACATTCATCCTCTGGAATTGTGATTGATCATTATTATGTTAAGAAATCAGTACAATAACATTCCATCACATTTCTATACCATAACTTGTCCATCCATTCCTCAACTTAGATTCCCTTTCCTTTCCATCTCAAAAAGATCCGTAAATATTTTTGTGTGTCCTTAGAGTTCATTTTGCTTAGAACTAATCCCTCTCTTAATCTACTCTCAAATTTACCCTCCCCTATTCTCCTTTCTTTTTACTTAGTCAAATTTCTCTCCCTAACTCTGTGTGTGTGTGTGTGTGTGTGTGTGTGTGTTGTGTTCTTTCTTCTTTTGACGAGTTAAGATGAGAGTGAGATTCAAGTATCAGCCACTCCCCCCATCCCCTCCTTGTCTGGATATAGATATTTACTTGTGCATCCTGATTATGTGAGATAATTTTCTCTAACTTTCCTTTCCTCTTCCCTTCTCTTTCTATTTTTTTCTTAAGATCATCAAGACATAACAAAATCATTCTCAGGCCTTGTCTAATTGGACTGCCTCTATGACCATTGATGATGATAGCAGACACATTATCATCTCCCCACATTTGAATTTAAGACGTTTATCCTTTTTTTTAGCCCTTTATAATTGTTCATTCAAGTTTACCTTTTAATGTTTCTCTTCATTTCTGTGTTTGAACTTCAAAGTTTCCACAGAGCTCTGTTCTTTTTTAACAGTTATCCTTGGAATGGCTCTATTTCATTAAAGGTCCATTTCTCCCCCTGTAGTATTAAACTCAGGGCAAGTTATTCTTGGCTGTAAACCTATAACATTTGCCTTCTGGAATATTATAGTCCAAGCTCTCATTTCCTTTGTAGGGGGTGCTGCTAAATCATGTGTGATCCTGACTGTGGCTCCTCAGTATTTGAATTCTTTAATTTCTGCTGTTTACAATATTTTTTCTTTGACTGGAAACTCTGGATTTTGGCTATGATGTTCCTGGAAGTTTCCATTTGGAGGTTTCTTTCTGTTTTTACTGGGAGGATCCTTTCTGTTTTTACTTTGCTTTCTGCTTCTAAGAGATCTAGGTGTTTTAAGATTTCTTGAAATGAGATGTCTAGGCTTTTTATTTGATCATGGTATTCAGATAGTCCAATGATTCTTACTTTTTTCCTTCCTCAATCTGTTTTTCAGGTCAAAATGTTTTATTGTTCTTGGTATTAGATATCTTCTATTTTTTCCAGTCTTTTGACTCTTTTAATATTTCTTGTCGATTCATGGAGTTATTGATTTCTATTTGGTCCATTTTAATTTTCAGAGAATTTCTTTTTTGGGCCAAGCTATTAATTCACTTCCCAAATCCTTGTTCCATAGCTCTCATTTCTTTTCCAATTTCTCCCCCAAAGGGCTCCCATTTCACTTATAAAAACATTTTAAAACTTTTAAAATGAAACTTTGGCTTCATGTTTCCTGAAAATTCTATGTGAATTTTTGTCCAATCTGTATTTTTCTGTGAGGTTTTGCTTGTAGCTGTTTTGGAATCATCTTCTTTTGTGTTTTTGTCTTGAGTTTCCCTGCCACCATAATTTCTTTTTATGGTGGACTTCTTTTTAGTTTGCTCATTTTTCTAGCCTATTTCTTAACTTTGGACTTTATGTTAGGACTTGGCTCTGTGGAAGTTCTGGAGAAAAGATATGGGCTGGTCCTCTTGCTTTTAGGATCTTGGGGACAGGACCTGCAGGCTTTCAGTGCTTCCAAAGTGGTTTGATCCAGTGGTTTGACAATTTTCTCCCTACCTTCCCCTCATTCCCACCCTATCCCTGCCCCCACCCACATTCTTCACCTGGTTTTGCGTCTGAGCAAGAGTAGTTCTTGGGCAGCTAGGTGGCGAAGAGAGTAGAGCACTGGCCCTGGAGTCAGGAGGACCTGAGTTCAAATCTGGCTTCAGACACTTAACACAAAAACTAGCCATATGACCTTGGGCAAGTCACTTAACCCCAATTACCCTCCAAAAACAAACAAAAAATGTAGTTCTTATTGGACCCTGCCCCTATGAGCCAAGTGGAAAGCTCTGGTGATTCAGAATGGTGGAATTACAGGCCTCTTTTTGGTCTGGGATTCCTGCTCTGGGTATTTCTCTGAAGGATTTAAGTGATACCCTGCTCTGTACCTGAGGTCTTATGTTGCTGCTGCTGTTAGCTTTTAAATTTCCTTCTTTCTTGCTATACCACCTAGGTGTATCTACCTGGAAGGCCACCTCATGTACAGATCTTCCTCCAGGCCTCCTTTTCAGTATTGGGTAACAAAACTGCCCACTGGCACCTTTCCCTATTGAATTGCCCCAGCGCCCTGGCATGGATATGGTATCTCCTCCTGCATTGGAATGCAGCTTTTCTCTGGGCACTGGAGTACTTCCACATGCTGTGTGCTCCTGCCCCAACTAGTCCCCAGTGTCTGTACTCCTCCCTGTCTGACTTTCTGACATTGAACTGAACTGGTCAAATGACTTCAATCTGGTGCATTTTCTAGATCTGTTTAGAGGAGTTTTGTGGTTCCTACCACTCTGCCATCTTGGTTCTTCTGTCGAGGTAATTACCTCTTCTTATGAGGTAAGTTTGTGGGAGAAGATGCAAGTGTCCAGGAGGTGAGGAGGAAGGGGAAAGTATAAGGAAAAGTGATGCTGCTTGAATGAGTTTTGTAGGAAACCAGGGAAAGCAGAGGTGAGGAGAGAGAGCATTTTAGGCAAGGTGACAGCCAAGACAAAGGCCCAGTCAGGAGGTGGAGCATTTTGTGTTTGAGGAACAGCAGATGGGACCAAGAACAGTCCTTCTTCCTTCTTCAGGCTTTGCCACCACTCCTCAGCTCCCCCCTTTTTCCACTAATGAATTCTTTCCAAAATCTCCATTTTGAGGAAGGATTCAGACTTATTTTTCAGTTGATTCAGTAATGTCTGACTCTTTGTGACCCCATTTGGGTTTTTTTTTTAGCAGAGATAATGGAGTGGTTGGTCATTTCCTTCTCCAGTTCATTTTACAGATGAGGATACTGAGGCAAACAGGGTTAGAGGACTTGCTCAGGGTCATGTGGTCTGAGGCTGGATTTGAATTCAGGAAGATGATTCTCCTTGATGTCAGGCCTTGCATGCTATGCGCTATGGCACCCTTTTGCTGCCCCAACACTAGCCCTCCCTCATTCTCCAGACTTTAAATCTTAGAAAGTTTCTCTGAGGGTGCTTAAAGGTTAGCAGAATTACACAGATAACACTTGAATCTAGGTCTTCCTGACTCCAAGCCCCTTATCCCATATATATGTACATATGGCACAGTGAATAGTGGGCCAGTCTTTGGGTCAATAAGCCCTGGATTCAAGTCCTGCCAACAATGCAGACCAGCTATATAACAATGGGGCATCCTTCAAGCCTGTAAGTTGTATAAAAGTCACCCTTCTGCCTTGGTGAAGGGAGTTTTGACATTAGAAGTTCCCAAAGCTCATGAAATCACAGATCTGGACCAAAAGTAACAATAAAATATCACAGTAAGTAAGAGGCAGTGTGGCATACTAGATAGAGGGAATGTGACTTTGGAACACGCCTTTGCATCACTTAGTCTCCCAGTGCTCTAGACAAGTCTCTAAGACTGAAAGTTATGGAGAAAGTGCTGATCAGCATACATGGAGGGAGTTTCTTCATCTGGGGATACTCTATACCAGGGCTTCTTAGACTTCTTCCACTCTGGAGCCCTTTTGGTGTTTTGCAACCTTCCTTGGCATTGTGTGGCCTTAGGGCATGTGCAGTGCAAAGTGCACATGCTGTGTGTTCAAAGCCAAGGCTGCAGTGAAGTTGCTCTATGCAACGTGGGCAAGAGCTGCTAGAAACACTTCGGATTCATTAAATATTTGATTTTTAATTAATTTTTGGTCGTTGTGCTTTCAGAAAGCCTTTCCTGTTTCCAAATTTTTGGTGATCCCATATGGGGTCTGGACTCACAGTTTAAGAATTGCTGCTCTGTACTGATGAAGTGTGTAACTGGGGCTCGCCTGTGCGTACCCAGTTTGCTTAACAAAGAGGGGATCTTGAAGGACCATTTGAGCACATCTGGATTGACCAACATGAAGGCTGCCATGTGAATGGGTGCAGCCTCCTCTGATTGGTTGCCTGTCAATAGGAAGGAGACCAGGGTCACTGGAAGGGATGTGAGGTGTAAGAAGACTGGAAAAGTAGGAAAGGGCCAGGTTCTGAAGGCCTGATCTGAGTGTAACTAACTTTTAGGGTTGTTGTTTATTGTTATGGTTATGTTATGTTGTGTTGTGTTGTGTTGTGTTGTGTTATGTTGTGCTGTGTTATATTATTGTTTATGATGTTGTTTATTATATTATATTGATTGATTGTACAACTCCACTTCCTATGATTCTCTAAATTCCTATTGTTTATGATGTTGTTTATTATATTATATTATATTGATTGATTGTACAACTCCATTTCCCATGATTCTCTAAATTCCTAATTTGGCACACCCACAGATCACCAGTTACCCAGTTGTTCTCCAAATGCTCTCTGTTTCCAGGGGCTTTTTTTGGTCTATGAACACTTTTGTATAAATTTACTTTCTGTCTTAGAGTCAGGAGGAATGAATAGCTTAGTGACATTTCTAGCACAATTCCAAATTATTTTCTAGAATGATTGGATCCATCCAAAACTCAATCAACAGTGTATTAGTGAGTAGCTCTATATGTTAAGAATCTTGAACAGTATAAGAAATGATGGAAGTAGAAGGTTTGGGGGAACTTGGGAAGACTCATATGAACTAATGTAAAGGTGTTCAGGGTGTTCAGGAGGACTAGCCCCTCTGGTGTGAGGGCTTACCAAGCCCTTTTCAGGGTTGCTCATTCACCTTTGGTGCCCCCCTTCACCCAACTCTCACCTGTGGCTCCAAGAAACTGGAGCATGGACAGCAGCCACACCCTGGCAAACCATCTCAGCAGACGGGCTAAACCAGGTTGAGGGGAACCAAGAGGCCTCCAACTTGTTGGCGGGTTGGGGGATGTCTGCCCCAAGCATGTGAAGACTTTCCCTGGCAGGATGAATGGTTGAGAACAGTTCTCAAACAGCAGTGAAGGCAGCTGAAGCAGGGGTTGTGCAGTGTTCAGAGCTTGGTCTACGGCATCTCGGGACATCACCAGTCATCCTGCCTTTTGTCCTGCCACAGGACTTTGATGACGCAGGGAGAGTGAGGCTGATGACCTCATGCAACACTGCCTCACTTAAATCCAGTTCACCTGCAAGTCAAGACATCACCCCGTGATATCACCGTTCTTCAAGAACGAAGGACAAACAGTGGCAACAATGCAAAGAACAATGTGTACAATAAGAACAACATTGTGAAGACAAAAATCTTTGAGGAATTTAAAAACTCTGATTGAAACAATGATCACAGAGCTAGGGAGGGGAGTGAATAGAGCGGCTGGCGGGGGGGGGGGGGTCAAGAAGAGCCAAGTTCACAGTCCAGCCTCAGACATTTACTAACCCTGTGACGCTCAGCCTCAGTTTCCTCATCTGTAAAATGGGGGTGATGATAACAATTGCCTAGTGAGGATAAAACGAGATCATACTTGCAAATCATTGTGCAAACCTTGAGTCACTTACTATTGTTGTTATTATCCAAGGGGATGGATGCTGAACCGCCCCATCCTGGGACGGAGGTCCCTCACCTCCAGGACGCAGAAGGAGACACGTTTTGTACTTGGGCAATGTCAGGGTTTGTTTCCTTGGCTGTGTGTGTGTGTTACAAGGGCCTTTTGGGGGTTTTGTTTTCTTTTAAACGGGAAGGGGCGGTACATGGGAGAGAGAGAGAAAAATAAATGTTTGTTAATCGAAAACTAAAAATATCCAGAACAACAACAAAAAGAATCTTGGTCAAATAATGTGTAAGTCTCTAGGTCTGAGTTTTCAACTTGGTTAAAATGAAGGGATTGGATGGTCTCCAAGACCCTCTTCCCACTTCTCACTTTCTGCAGTTTCATGGTTCAGATAAGGAAAGTGACGGTTAGTGACATCTTTTTTTTTCCAGTGTTTTCAAAGGGAGAGCTTAGAGCTCTCTCTCTCCTCCCCCCTTTCTTCCTCCCTCCCTCTCCTTCCCTTCTTGCTTTCTCTCTCTCTCCCTCCTCTCTTCTCTGTCTCTCTTTCTCTGTCTTTCTGTCTCTCTCCTCTATTTCTCTCTCTTCTTCTTCTCCTCTCTCTCTCCATCTCTCCCTCTTTCCCCCCCTCCTTTTTCTCCTTCCCTCCTCTCTCCCTCCTTCTCTCTTTTCTCTCCCTCCTTCTCTCTCTTTCCCCTTCCCTCCCTTTCCCCCTCCCTTCTTCTCTTTCCCCTCTCCCTCCCTCTCCTTCCCTATCCCTCTCCTATCTCTCTCTGTGTCTTTCTCCTCTCTCCTCTTTCTTGCTCTCTCTCTCCTCCTCTCTCCCCCCTTCTCTCTTCCCCCCTCTCTCTGTCTGTCTGTCTCCCTCTTCTCTCTCTCTGTCTCTCTCCCTCTCCTCCTCCCTCTCTTTTCTCCCTCCCTCCCCCCTGCCCCCAGCCAGCCCACTCTCTCTCCCATCCTGAATAAGTTTTCAGGACTGCCTTGAAGCTGCTTCCTTAGGCAGCAGATCCTGTTTAACTAATTGGTGGGCTTATGGTCAGGAAGACTCTTCTGGAGGAGCCTCCTTGGGGGGCTGCAGACCTCGCGTTTCCTCTTCCCTCAGGGGCAGATTTTCTGAACCTGAGAGAACTTTAAACTCTTAATTTTCATTGTCCTTGCCTTGCCTCTGATGCCCTGTTTTTAAAGACTTTTCCAATTTTGCTTCATCCTCTCTTGTCAGTCAATATCATCAAACAGGATTCCAGAATGTTAGGCTTGGAAGGACCTTACTTACATGGCATGAAATGCTCTGTTAGGTTTAATCAATCAGCAAGTATGGAGTGGTTGAACAACAGCTTGTTCTCTGACCTCTCTCTCTTTCGCTGGTCAGTGCCCCCTCCAGCCCAGTCCTTCTGTATCCCTAGCCTTGTCCTCCCCTCCTGTCCTCTTCTCTTCCCATACTCAAAACTTTAGAATAGTCCTCAGGACCCTCGGTCAAGCCTATTCCGGAGGCGACAATGGGAAACTCACTTCCCTTGCTCTGGGTCTGTAAAAGGAGAGGTCAGCTTTCAGGTTTCCTCCAAACTCACTTTTCATATTCAAACCTTTCATGTTCTAAGGCCCCTCCCAGCCCTGACATCCTGGGTTCTAAGGGCCCTCCCAGCTCTGACATCCTGTGTTCTAAGGGCCCTCCCAGCTCTGACATCCTGTGTTCTAAGGACCCTCCCAGCCCTGACATTCTATGTTCTAAGGTCCCTGAAAGTTCCCATAGTCAATGTTCTAAGGTCACTTCCAGCTCTGATGTTCTGTGCTCTGAAGAACCTTTGCAGCTTGAACCTTCTTGTCCTAAAATTCCTTTGAACTCTTGCATTCTGTGTTCTAAGGTTACTTCTAGCTGAATTCAGAGCTCTAACAACTAACTTCTCTCTAGCTCTCTTTTGGAAATGATTTTCTGCTGTTGATGCCATGTATTTTGGTGCCTAGATGTGACTTTTCTTAAAGAATTTCAATTTGGGGGTCTCTGGTCAGTTGGGTTGGTGATTCCTGGTAGATCTTCTTTGTTCCCCTCCTAACCACTCTCCTCCCCAGTTCTCCCCACCAACATTTCTCTGATGGAATTTGACAACTCAGATAAGCTGGAAAGGCTAGACCTAGGCAGGTTATGGATCTGGGGGAGGTCCCACATCCCTCTCTACCTCCTCAACTGTTATATCCCCTTACAGCTTTCTCTACAATTCAGAATAGAAGAAGATTCACCCTATCCCCATCTCCCAACATTTCTATCCATCTCCACTATCTCTGGATCCAAGAAAACAGGAGCAGATTGCCTCAATGTGCCTCAACCACATCTTGGAACATCAGGGGTCAACTACAGAAGTCATGCAGTGATGTTTACTCCCCTCCTTCCAACCCATCTTTAAAAGTGGACCAAGCAATCTACCAAAGGAAGGCATTGAATTGAACTGAATTCACAATTCCTGCTGAGAGGGAACTAACTAATATACAAGCATTGATTAAGCACCTTCTCTATGTCAAGTACAGTACTAGAAACTGGGGACCCAAAGACAAAGAATGAGACAAGCCCTGTTCTCAAGGAAGTTGCATTCTAACCCAAGGCCCAATTGTGCAGGTACCAAGGGGAGTATTGCCAATGATTCAGGGGGGTCCTGGGCCTTGTGGGAATAACAGTGATCAGGAACAGCAAACAATAGATAACTCTCTCTTACTCCAACTCTCCTGAACAAAACAGTGAAGCCAGATCTCTCTGGACATCATCTTTCTCCTTGATCCCCAAGGCTTGCTGGGAATCTCCAGTGGGTTGCTATTTGGATAATAGAATATCAAAGAGTCCCATCTCCTGTCCATCGCACAGCAAAATGGGAAGCAGCAGATAGCTCCATATGATAATGTACACGTCCATCTGCTTCCAGTTAGCAGCTCAGAGTGAGGCTAATTGGCAGATCAAACCATTTGACGTACCATGTTAGATAAGTGGTTAGAACAACCCCGATGGCGTATGACACGTTCTGGATGGATCCCAAAGCCACTTCTGCCCGACCACCATAGAGGCCAGGGTGCTAATGCTCACCAGATTGGAATGCACAGCAGTTGGGAGAAAGTGTGAGAAAACTTTGAAGTGCTGGCAGACAGCAGCCCTGTATCCCCTGCACGGCAAGACCCTGAAAGTTCCCTTTGGGAGGAGCCAAGAGACGTGAAAGATGGGAAGTGGATCAAGAGGTGAGCAGATCATGGAGGGCTATTTTCTGACTTGGATTTGGAGTGTTTGGATGGCACCCAGTCAGCTGTAAAAAGCGGCCCCCATTTCTAAAGGTCACCTTCTCCCCAGTCTTGGGCCAAGTGGGTCCCTACTTTCATCCTATGCCCAACTTCCCCCAGAATTTTACTTACCTTTTCTCCAAGTGAACAGCAAGATTTGGGGGAGAGGTGCTGCCTCCCTGGGTACCCAGAACACCCTCACCCCCCACCCCCATCCAAATCGTTTGACATGTAGCTTGCAGGGAGAATCCGGAGGTCAGACAATGGCTAAAGAATACTTTTAAAATGGTGGAATGTACTAGATGATTGGAGAAAGACAAATGTCAAATACCTATTGTGGGCTTCTTGGGGACCATAACACTTCAGAGTATGGCCCAGATTCAAATGTAATCAGAAAATAATAAAGTACATAAAAATACAATATAACAGGTAATATTGATACATGGTTTTCAAAGTCAATTTGTGGGTCCTTATGTATAGTTTGGTTACCCTTATTTTATTTGGGTTTGATACCACTGGTTTAAGATGTCTCTTCCAGTTCTCACATTTCCTGTTTTTACCTTCATTCACTCATTCATCCACTCTACAAACATTTATTAAGGGTTTATTATTTGTCAGGAACTGTCCTATATGTTGGGGAAAGGTTTTATGCTTTAAGGATCCGTCTAGCTCAGACTTTTTCTATTCTAAAGTCCTCCCATTCCCTGACATTCTGTAAACTAATGTTCCTTTTGGTGTGACTTCTATAGTTTAAGGCCCTTCCCTACTCAGGAGAGAGGTGATTCAGTGGATAGAGTGCTGGACACAGAGTCAGGAAGACCTGCATTCAAATCCAACCTTAAGCACTCACTAGCTAGGTGACCCTGGGCAAGTCACTTAACCTGTCTACCTTAATCTACTGGAGAAGGAAATGACAAACCACTTCAGTACCTTAGCCAAAAAAACCCTTACAGGATCATGAAGAATCAGATATGAGACAGAAGAGGAAGAAGAGGAGGTGGAGGAGGAGGAGAAGATGGAGAAGAAGGAGAAGGAGAAGGAGAAGAAGAAGAAGAAGAAGAAGAAGAAGAAGAAGAAGAAGAAGAAGAAGAAGAAGAAGAAGAGGAGGAGGAGGAGGAGAGAAGGAGAAGAAGAAGAAGAAACAATAATAACAATCCCTACTTTGACAAGTCATGTTCTAAGGTCCTTTCAGCTTTGACTTTCTTTGTTCTAAGGCCCCTTCCATCTCTGACATTCTGTGTTCTAAGCTCCTTCCCAGATTTGACATTCCATGTTCCAAGGACCTTTAAGTTCTAAAGCACTTCTGACATTATGTTTTCCAAGGGCCCTCCTCACTCTGATACAGGATGGTTTAACATTTTGTGTCCCAAAATAATGTCTAGCTCTGACATTCTATCAAGGTGGCCATTGGAAAGAAGCCCAGGGAGTAAAGTGAAGCCTGGCTGGAGCCTGCATAGCATGGTGCAGTAGGGCCCTTGGTGGGGAGTTCCAGAAGTAAAAAGTTAAGTTCTGGTCTCTGGTATCAGTGGTGATGCTGGCAGTGATGATGATGGAGAAGGGGAGCCTGAAGATGATGAGGATAGTGGTCATCATCGTGATGCTGACAGTGTGAATGGTGCTAAGGTGGTGCTGATAATAGCTATGGTATCATCAGTGATGGTGGTGGGGACAGTGTCCTTTGTGACAATGGTGATGATGGTGATATTGGGGGTGATGATGGAATATTAGCAGTAGGGGCTATGACGATGATCATGGTGGTCTTGATGGTAACCAGAATTGTGTGTGTGAGAGGGACAATGTTAATGCCACTTCCCTGCCCCCAGATTTCAACATTGATGATAACGGAACCATTGTCATCGGCGAATGTGGCTATTTTAGTGGTTGTGCGATTAATAGATGGTGGTCTTGGTGCTGGTTGGGGATAGTTGGACCATCAAGAATTTGGGAGCCCTCAGAGGCTTCATAGGTAGAAAAGTCACGTATGCTCTAAGGAGGGATTTTTACTGCTCCTACCTCCTAACCTGGTGTGAGGTAATGGAAATAGTATTTCCTCTTAAGACAAAGCCAGGCAAGAGGGCACTGCTTCAATCAACTCACACACCCCCATATCACTCATCACATGCAAGGTTCACACTTTACCTATAAAGAAGCCTCCTCTACTGGTCCCTGGAAGCCAGGTGGCCTCACTAACCAAGGCCACTTTTGCTCAAAAGTCTTCTAAGAGACTTGTGGAATGAATAGTAAAGTGAGAATTAGCAATAAGTCTGGGCTATCTTATTTCCTGTCCCTAATCCTGAGCTAGACTTTTTTCATTCTTTTTGACGACTAAGACTGAAATCAGGTGCTCTGCATGAAAAAACGCATGCCTAGTCATAAGTGGTACTTGTGTATGATTTTTAAGTTTTGCAAAGTATTTTATATGCATTATATTACTAGAGTCAGGTACGCAAGATAGGGACTGCTCTAATTATTATTCCCATTTAATCGATGAGGAAACTGAAACTCAGAGTGAAGTTAAGGGACTTGCCCAGGGTCACACAGCTAGGAAGTGTCACAGGCAGGATTTAAAGTCAAGTGTTCTAGACTTCAAGTCCTGTTCTTTACCCACTGAGCCTTGCTGTCCATCCTTCAGGATGTGAACAGGGTGTGACCTTGAACCTGCCAACAGAAGGGATTTGGACCAAGTTGGGAAGGGAGAGAATAGTCCAAGTTTGTCTAGGGTGTGGTGATCACTTTGGGTGCAGATTGTAGAGGGGACTCCCAGTCGGGTATGGGCTAAACTAGATGCCCTCTGAGGCCCCTTCTGACTCTGAGATTCTTTCTAAATGATTCCACAAAGGGCCAACCCCACCTTACAATAATCCTGTGAAGTAAAGCATATCAATATTATCATTCCCTTTTTACAGATAAGGAAACTAAGACTCCAAAGGCTAATAAATGAATTATGTATTGAATTATGTGTCCCTTATGTCATTGGCCCCTTTCCTTCTCTCTGGGATTTCCCTCTAGTTTCTCCATGTGTGTACAGGTGAGTCAGTCAATAACATACTGGTCTCTCAGGGTACATCAGGGCAGAGTGAAATGAAAGAGGATCAACATATCTTGCACGAACCTGTCTTCTGGGCTCTTCTCAGGCCTTCTGCTCCAGGGACCCTTCCCCATCCCAGGTATCTCTCAGTGCAAGGTTGTAGAAAGATTTTGAAATCATTCTCAAATGGATCCAGAATTTGGATTTTTCCTTCAAACCAGGAGATTGCCTCCAACACATTCTCATTCCTGACTGCCCATCCTATGCTACTGTCATCTATGACTTTGCTCTGACCATCCATACAGTAAAGTCCAAGTGGATGCAGAAGGCCTTTTGTGCAGATTACAATTTACAGTCAGAGAGATTATAGAGCTTGTCCATCAGTATATATCAGCTTAAATTAAACAGGAGAAAGAAAGCAGACTGTATTACTTTCAAGAAATTACAAAATACCCTTACTGACACCTAACTTCACTTAGAAACAAAAGCCCATCTTTTTAATTCCATTATTCTACTGGGGTTTTGAAGCCATGGGCCTTTGGATGAAAGAGAAGATGACAAGTTGATCTCAAGAGCTAAAGTTGAATTTACTCCAAAAGTCAGAACAAGAGTGCTGGACTTTTGAATCAGGAGTCCTGGGGAGGATGGTTACTAGCTATGTGACTGTGGACAAGTCAATCCACCACTCTGAGTCTCCTCTCCTGCTCCATAAAATGGGTAAAATCCTTGTACTTTTCACAGAACACAGACATTCTGAGGAAAACAATTTGTAAAGTGTAAATCAATATAGAAGTAAGATCTATTATTGTTTCCTAAGGGCAAATGCATAACCCCAAGGTGAAAATGAGGGTACAGTCCTAAGGCCAAAGATGAGAAAGGAAGTAAAATCAGAAGGAAAAACAACCTACTGTCTGCAAACTTGAAAACTGGAGCGGGGGTGGGGGGAGTTGGAAATTTCTTAGAAACACTTCTCACCCAACTCCATTGATAAAATAATAATGGTGATTGAGATGATAGAATACTCTAAAATTTGCAGATTGTTTTGTGGATGTTGTCTTATCTGAGCTTCAACGATAACACCAATAAAAATTATTATTCCACTTTCACAGGTAAGGAAACAGATTCAGAGACTTTTCCATGGTCACAAAGCTTGTTGTGAGAGTCAATAGTGGGATTTGAACTCAGGTCTTCCTACCTCCAAGTCCAATATTGTCCAATATTGGACCAGATGCTATGCTGCCCTCTAGTCAATATCAAAGAAACTCTAGTTTCTTAGACCCATGACCACAAATGGAATTCTAGTTATACTTTTTAAAGCCCTACCCAATCTTCATAGAGTCCTGCTGAACCTTCATAGAACCCTAGCCAACCTTCACAGAATCCCAGCTGGCTACCACTGAATCCCAATTAGGAAGCTTAACCAACCATCACAACATCCTGGCTGCCTTCACTGAACCTCGACTGCCCTTAGAACCCCAGCCAGTTTTTGTGGAATTCAGGTGGTCTTCATGGACCTCCAGCCTGATTTCATAAAACTTTGGTCACAGCAGTGCGTTGTAGGACATTGCTTGGCCTCCTCCAAACCCTTGGGTTCTAGAACACAAATGCAAGACCCCTAGGCCTGAGTTCCAATCCTACTTCAGACATTTCCTGGCTTTGTGACTCCTCACAGAGGATCCCTGTGACCTAAATTCTTAGCCTCAGTTTCTTCCTCTTGAAAATGGGGATAATGATAATGCCTCCCTCATAGGATTTTTATGAGGATAAAATGAGAAAATATATGGAAAGTGCTCTGCAGGCCTTAAAGTGCTATAGAAATATTAGCTATTAGGATGATTATTTTCATCATCATTATCCTGGGGCCTGACTCTGCAACTAATGGTGATCCCAGGATTGGACAGCAGATGGTGCTGTTGTCCCCATTCTGGGCCAAAGGGACAGGAGGCTTTAGGGTAGACGGTTGGCCTCCCTTTCCTGAGAATCTTGGCCCCTGGACTCTGCCAGGCAGGGTGGTGCTCCGGCTTCTGCTCTCCCTCCAGCTCCTAAACCAGGAGTATTGCTCTCTGGGCCACGGTTCTGGCCACTGCCCAAGGGGGCAAAGGGAGCAACCCTCCTTGTGGCCGGGAGAGCCTGCCAGGTACAAGCATCCACCTGATCCCTGCAGACAGACATTTCCTCAGGCTTCCCAACAGCTTTAGGGGCTGCATGTGAGGACGTTGGTGTGAAGTTGTGTGGATTGGTCTTTGTGCTGTCAATACTCGGATCAGAGGCTTGGGAAATGTCGAACTTGGATGGTCCACCATTACACTTGAGGAAACATTATTCAAGGGACAGAACAACAGACTTGGAGTCCACTTGTGCCTCGAACCCTTACTGACTGTGACCCGGAGCAAGTAATTTTCCTCCCTGAGCCTTGATTTTCTCATTTGAAAGATTGGGAATCTAGGATCACAGACTTAGAAAGGTCCTCCAAAGGCACCGACTTCAATCTCCCATTTTATAGAGGAGGGAACTGAGGCACAGAGAGAAACTTTCCCAGGGTCACACAGCTAATTAAAACTTGCAGTATGTGCTTCAAGAGGCTCAGTGGGGCATCGAGTGTGGCAATGAATCAGAAACTTAAAGTGGTAAATGCAAAAGTGAAAAATAACTACCATGGTTAAAGAGCTATGGGAATGTCGCCATGGTGTGTGTGTGTGTGTGTGTGTGTGTGTGTGTGTGTGTGTGTGTGTGTGTGTGTATGTGTGTGATAGATCTGGAGCTGGAACTGACCTTCGAGGCTACTGATTCAACCCTCTTCTCTAAGTCAGTTTTAAAGATGAGAGAAATGATAGGACTTGACCAACTAGCAAGCGTCTAAGGCAGTATTGGAACCCAGATTCTCTTGGCTCCCAATCCTTTGCTCTATCCACCAGGCCACGCTGCCTGTGCTTGGCTCTGCATGTGGGCACTATCTCTGTGATGGAGGGCACTGGGGGAAGGCCTCGCTCTCCATAACCTTTCACACATGTGGTTGTTCCTCAAGAAGGTGGGAAGTCTCCCAGGAAGCTCATGCATGTGCTTCTGGGTGCATGTGTTTCTGTGCATGCATGTTGGTGTGTGAAAGGTCTTAGGTCAAAGAAAAGACCATCCTAGCTCCCCAAGGGGGCATGCACCTCATGAGGCTGGCTAAGAAGGGGAATAAGTTACATAGAGATTTGGAGGAATTTCAGGCAGATTTGGACTTGATGCCAAGACCAACTTCCTAACAAAAGTGGAACAGGCTGCCTTGGCAGGTAGTGGGCCTCCTGTCCCTGGAGGTAACAAAGGAGAGGCTGGATGGTCATTTTTTCTGGGGATGTTGTAGAATGGATTTTTTTTTTCAGGCTTGGGATGGGCTAGCTGGCTTACAAGGTCTTTTCCAACTTGGAGCTTCTGTCTGGCTCTGTCTATGATTTCCTGGGCATTGGTTCTATAATAGATTATTAAAGGAGTCAGGAGGTGTTGAAGGCACACCAATTAATACATCAATGAGCATTTATTGAGTGCCTACTTCATGCCAGGCACCTACTAAGTTCTGGACATAGACAGACAAAAATGAACTGGTTCCTGCTCTGAAGGGCCTCACAATCTATCGTATGTTAAATATAATCAAGATGTATACACATTGTTCCATTATAAATGGGGTGTATGGGGTATTCAGGAGGGCAAACACCTCTGGTGTGAGGGCTGCCTAGACCTTTCCAGGGCTGCTCACCCACCTTTGGTGTCCACCTGTCATCCATCTCTCACCTGTGACTCCAAGAAGTTGTAGCTTGTGCAGTGGCCATGCCCTGGTAGAACCTTATCGACAGGTGGGCTAACCAGGGTTGGGAGTAACCAACAGGCCTCAAATTTGTTGGTGAGTTAATGGGGTGTCTACCCCAAGCATGTGAAGACTTCCCCTGGTAGAATGGGTGAATGACAACAATTTGTTCCAACAGCCATGAAGGAGGCAGAAACAGGTGCTTCTGAGTTTGGTTGGATATTGAAGAATCTAAGGTCATCCACTGCATCCCTGGCCATAGTCAGTTGTCCTGCCACTAGCCTTTGATGACTATGGAGGAAAGAGTGGGACTGAGAACTTTGTGCAACTCTGCTTCATTTAAATCCAATTCATGTGCAAGTCAAAACATCCCCCATGATGTTATCAGTCCTCTTTGGAAACGGACAAACAACAACATTGTCAATGGGGAGCAAAGCACTTATATCTAGGGGGATCAGAAAAGACCTTCTGTAGAAGGGGGCACTTGGGCAGATCTGAGAAAGAAAAAAACTCTAAGGGATGGAGGTGAGGGGAGAGTGCATTTCAGGTGTGGGGAACAGCCATTGCAAAAACATGGTGGTGGGAGATGGAGTGTCCTGGTTAAGAATTGTTAAATAATGTTGAAAGGTAGGTCAAGGCCAGGTTTTGAAGGACTTTAACTGCCAAGCAGAGGATTTTGGATTTGATTCTAGAGGTGATAGGGAACCACTGAAGGATATTGAGTAGGGGAGTGACATGGTGAGAAGGGTGCTTTAAGAAAATCACTTTGGCTGTGGTGTGGATGGTGAGTTGGAGCAGGAAGACCATTTAGAAGGCTATGAATTGGAGGCATGGACATAAAGGTAGAGGGAAGAAATAGAAAGACTTTCATGGGAAACACTTGCTCTGATTAATCCCAGAGGACAGAACTGGGTGGAATGGGTAGAAATTGCAGGGAAACAGGGTTAAACTTGTTCTAAGGAAAAACTTCTTAACTATGCAAGCTTGCCCAAAGCAGAATGGGCTGCTTGGTGAGGTGGTGAGCTTCCTGTCAGTGGGAGTGTCCTGACCTGAGGCTGGATGGCAGGACTCTTGTAGATCAGACTGATGCTTATTTAGAAGTTAGACTAGATGCCCTCTGATGTTCCTTCCAATGCTGAGATCCTATGAGTTTCCGAGTCGATGAGGATCTGTGGCTTTCTCTGCCCTGAGCTTTCTCAGTGTGCTTTTGGGAACTTGGGGTAGAGCTAGTTTGAGGCAAAGAGCAGATGAACATAAGCCAGGGCTGCTGCTGTTACTGGTGGGTCTCTGAGCTTCCCCCGATGGGACCCCTGGGAGGCTCCTTCAGGCTCAGTTATGAGGTTTTGGCTGAGGTGTCAAGTTTGATACCCAGGGAGTAAAGGGGGGTGTTGGTCAGCCTGGTTTGGGCCTGAGGCATCTCCTGAGGAAGCTGGGTGGAGGGTGGAAATAGCAGCCAGCAGTCAGCTTCAATGGCCCCTCAGACACATGGCTCATAAGCACCTACATGCCCCAGTCCAGTTGGAGAGCACCAAGTGGGGAACCCCATACTTTGAGCTCTGGGGGGATTGAGCAGATGCCAGGAATGGGCCCAAGAGGACTAGATGATGGGGACAGGAGGTGCTGACTCGGCTGGAGAGAAGAGAAGGCAGAAAGAGGAGATGGAGGAACAAGGTGGGTGACCTTGGGCAAATTACTTCATTTTTCATGGCCTCAGAGCCAGCATTTATAAAATGAAAAGGTTGACCTTGAAGATAAACTAATACTCTCTTGGTGTCCAAAGGTTTCAATCAGCCAGTCAGTCTTGCCTACTTGTTGCCTGACTCAATGTTTCCAAAGTGGTTTACTCAAGAGAGACAGCTGCCAATATCGTCATTCCCATTTTAAGATGAGAATAACAACTCTTATTTGCCCTTAAAGATGATCTCTAAGGTCCCTCTCAGCTTGAACATTCTCCATGTTCATTCATTCAACAAATCTTTATTAAACACCTCCTATATGCAAAGTCCTTTGCTAGGAGAGATGAAAAGTTTGGAGTAGAAAGTTATTATTGATCAAGGAGGTCAGGAAAAGAGGTGGCATCAGAGAATATACTTAAGCTGACCCCAATGCCACGGTACCTCAAAGTTTAAACAGTTTTTAATTTACTCTCCCAAAGCCCCCCTCCAGCTCAGACATTCTATGTCCTAAGAGTCCTCCTATTGACATTCTCTGCTCTCAGGTCCCTCCCAGCTATGTTCTAAGCCTTGTTCTAAGCTGTATTCTAAGCTGTGTTCTCCTAGCCCTGATATTGTTATCTAATGTTCTTTCCAACTCTGCCATTTTATATTCTAAAGCTCTTCCAATCTCTTCCATTCTATATTCTAAGCACCCTCCCAGTTCTATCATTCTATGTTCAGAATCTCATTCTGTGTTCTTACATTCTATGTTCTAAAGCTTCTTCCTGTTCTGACATTCTTGTTCTAAGCATTTAACAGTTGTGTGACCATGTAGAAGTCATTTAAAGGATGTGTCAGTGTATTGTTCTGTGTAATGCGCCCTTGTAATCTTCCAGACCAAAATCTCTTCTTGACTGCCACTTTCTCATTTGCATTGTCTCCCTCTTTAGAGTGTAAGCTCTGTGAGGGCAGGGGTTGTCTTTGCTTTTGTATTTCTTACCCAGTTCCTGACACAGTTAAGTGATTAACAAACACTTTTTTCATCCCTTTATCCATCCATCCACCCATCCATTTATCTATTTGTGCATTCTTTCATTCATTCTTTCACTCTTTGCTCTTGGGGCTCTGACTGACCTGGAGATCTAAGCCCCTGGTTCAAATCCTGAAGGTCACTTAACCTCTCTGGGCCTCAGTCCCCTCCTCTCTAAAATGAGGGAGTTGGATTTGTTGTCGTTCAGTCACATCTGAATCTTTGTGATTCCAGTTGGGGTTTTCTTGGCAAAGATACTGGAGTGGTTTGTCATTTCTTTCTCCAGCTCATTTCACAGATGGTGAAGATTGAGGCAAACAGGGTAATATGACTTAGATAATTTCTAATGTCCCTTCCAGCTGAAGTTCTGTGGTCCTATGACAGTTGGGTGTTGCACTAGTCTACAGGAAATGCTAAGAGGAAGGCCTCCTTCTGAATGAATTGGGTTGATCAATTACAGACAATATGTGGAAAGATCATACGTGTGCATACAACAGGGGCTTATCTAGTCCATGTTCTACGGGAAATATGTGGACCTAAGTGTTATGGACTGAGAAAGGAATGGAAAGACCTCAGGCTTTAGAACTGAAAAGCCTTTGTAGGTCCATCTAGGCCAATCTCATCATTTTTTATAGATGAGGAAACTGAGGCACAAGCATTGACATGACTTACTTAGGATGACACAAGTAGAAAGTGACTAAGCAAGGATTTGCATTCATGTGTTTGTTCTCCAAATCTGGTGCTCTTTCTCAAAGACCAGGGATTCTTAACTTTTTTTATGTCATTGATCGTGGATTCTGGATCCTTCCCCCCACTTTGACAGACTGTTTTTGAATATATATAAAAATACATGAGATGACAAAAGGAACTAATTATTTTGAAATACAGTTACCAAAATATTTTTAAAAACAAGCTCACAAACCCCAGGTTAAGGATTTGACTATGAAACCATCTCAATAGACCATGAGGGGGCAACCCCAACCCATAAGATAATGAATCTGTGGAAGTAAGAACATAGGCAGGACCTCATAGTCTAGACATGCCTAGCGTGGTGGGGGCAGAAGCAGCACTGCTGGCCCTGGAATCCAAAGACCTGAGTTGAATTCTAGCTCTGCCTCTTGCTAGCTGGGTGACTTTGGGCCACTTCCTCAACCTCTCTGGGCTTCTGTTTCCTCATTTTTCTTCCTTCCTTCCTTCCTTCCTTCCTTCCTTCCTTCCTTCCTTCCTTCCTTCCTTCCTTCCTTCCCTCCCTCTCTCTCTCTCCTCTCTCTCTCCTCTCTCTCTCTCTCTCTCTCTCTCTCTCTCTCTCTCTCTCTCTCTCTCTCTCTCTCTCTCCCTCTCTCTCTCTTTCTCTCTGGAAGGGAAAAGACAGGGCAATTGGAGTTAAGTGACTTGCCCAAGGTCACACGCTAGTAAGTGTGAAGTGTCTGAGGTCAGATTTGAACTCAGGTCCTTCTGACTCCAGGGCCAGTGCTCTATTCACCGTGCCACCTAGCTGCCCCATGTTTCCTCATTTTTAAAATGGGGGATTTAGACTCAATAATCTCTAAGGTTCCCTCTAGCTCCAAGACTTCTCTGGTCTTGGAGAAGTTTATTTTGTACTTTATTTTTTACGTACTATGTTCTGGGCACTGTGTTCCTATGACCTTTGATCTTAAATCCAGCTGAAAACCCCAACGCCTCACCCAAGTGTGCTTCAAGGTCAGGAGTAGTTGGCCGACCCTAGGAATTGAAGGAAATTGGGGGAATTGGAGGACCTCAAAGGCCAAGAATGGGCTGCTGGTAGCCACAGGAAGCTGTGCAAGGAGCCACTTTCCAGAGAGCCTGGGGTCAGTAAAGTCATGAGATCATAGAACTTAGATCTGGGAGGAAGCTCAAACTCCATTGGTTCCAACCACCTCCTTTTACAAATGAGGAAACTGAGGCCCAGTGACCTGCCAACATCCAATTGAAGATGCTAGGACCCCAGATTTAGAGTTGGAATGAACTTTATAGATCATCTATGCCAAGCCCCTCATTTGACAGGGAAGAAACCCCCTGGAAAGTCGAGGTTTGGCCAGTTTCCTCCCTGCCTGGTTTTCATCCCCTCAACAGCCTCCTTGCTTGCTCCAGCCCATTCCTTAGCCTCAGAGTTCCCTGGGGAGAAGCATTCAGTAGTCTGCTTCTCTCCCCATCCTTCCTCATATCTACATGTTTAAAATGTATCTAGGACCGCATCTCCATTGCATCCTTGCCATCTGTGGGTGATAAGCCATCTGTGTGCATGCTTGAAGCCCGGGGAAAGTGCTTCCGATCTAAGCCCCGACCTCCCCTCTAACGGTGTTCCTTCCCCTCCCCAAATCAATTATTCGTATTATCACAGTCTCAGGCCAGCCTCAGTGTTGGTTCCATCTAAAGTTTTCCTTTTTTCATCCCTTCTCTCTTTCCAGGCTGTGTGCATGTGAGTTGGCGAGGGCTGGTTGCCAATTTAAGATCACAAACTTGACATTTCAGTGTCTGCTTCATCATGCCAGGCGGGCACCGAGCTCGAACAATCAATTCTCTCTGCATAATCTATCAGTGCCATCCGAAACATTTAATCAGCCCAGATCAGCCCTTCCGGCTGCTTTCTCTTTCTTACTGGCTCATGCTGGCTGATTCACTTTCTCTTATGACTCAGCCAACATTTATTGGGCACCTATTGTGTTCAGAGTCCTATTCTTACCCTCATGGAGCTTACACAGAGATAACTTGGATGGATCTAGATCATATTAATGTGAGTTCTACTCAAAATGGTGCCCACTAGTCCCCATCCACACCTTCTCATGTTGCCCATGCCCTCTCATTAAGCTGCCATGGTGGGCTCACCTACTGTTGGGGCTGCAGGAATCCCCTCTAAATCTCTAACCGCTGGCCCCTTCTCCTTTGCTTTTGCTTCATGACTATCCTCTTGGCTTCCTTCGACAAATCCCGGTTGAAGATCCGCCTTTATCCAATTCAGTTCCATCCTCCTTAGAGCTAGTGCCTTCCTTCTGCCGATGATCTCCAATTTATCTTGTTTGTGGTTTGTGTGGGCACAGTTTTTGCATATTGACTCCCCCCATTAGACCAGAAGCTGCTAGGGAGCAGGGACTCTTTTGCCTTTCGTTGTATCCTCAGCTCTTAGCACAGTGCCTGGCACACAATCCCTACTTAATAGTTCTTATTGACTCCCTGGTTCCTTCTCTGTTAATATTTCTCTTTGATGGTAGAATTTTATAAATTCTATTTTTTCCTATTAGCATACACTTATTTTCTCTCATCCTCCCCCATGGAGAGGGGTGGAGAGGAAAAAAAAAAGCACCTCTTAAGACAAATATGCATAATCAAGCACAAATTCCTACATTAGTGATGTCCAAGTATATATGACTTATTCTGCGTCTTGAGTCTGAATGACATCTTTCATTGATAACATGCCCTGACCTACTTAGAAAGGTCACCAGAAGGATCCATGACTTCAGCAGGACAGGGAACTCTCTTCTCTTTTATCTACGATATTTTGTCTATACAAACTGGGCAGCTAGGTCATGCAGTGGATAGAGCTCTGCGCCTAGAATCGGGAAGACCTGAGCTCAAATGTGGCTGAGAGAAAAAAACAGAATTTATAAAATTATATCACCAAAGAGAAATCTTAAAAGAAAAGGAGTCAGGGAGTCACTGAGAATTGATTAAGTAGGGACGATGTGCCAGGCGCCGTGCTAAATGGTGGGGATGCAAAGAAAGCCAAAAGACTGGCCCTTGCTCTTCTATGTACAAGGCCCCTTGCTAGTGCTTGAGGAAATTCCTGAGATGAAATAAGACACTTGTTCCTATTTGCAGGTAGCATATAGAGGAGATGGGGCTTATACACAGATAACCACAGTCTGGGGGAGGGCAATGAATGTACCAAGCCATATTCACCAAATGAATCCAGTGGAGGGAACGTGTTTGGGGAAGGTTCCGTGGAGAAGGGACTTCCGCTCTTTCTGTTACACCAGGCAGGCTCTTAAGCCCTTTCTAGATCTAAAGTTTAGACCACTTGAGTATAGTCCAGTATAGTCTGATCTGCTTAAGGGCAGGCATCTATGGAACATAGTACCTTACAAACAGCTGTTGAATGAACAAACGAATGAATGAGAGGCAACATGATGGAGGAAATAATGTGCAGGATAGAGATTGGGAGACCTCCATTCAAAGCTTATCTTAGTCACTCACGGCATGGTCACAGCCTCAGTTTTCCTCATCTGTAAAATGGACACAGCCGTATTTGTAACTCGTGGAGTTGTTCTGAGAGGATTTTAAATTATATCACCAAATTTAATTTATTATTATTATATAATAAAACTGAATTTTAAATTTTATCTGCGGGGGGAATAACTAGGGAATTTTTTTTAACCTGGGGGTAAAAACAGATGTTTGCAGGGAGTGCACAGAACCTGGGATGTGGCAATGACAGAGCGGAATGTGTGTGTGTGGTCTGACCACAAGTGCTGAGAAACCAGGAGAGAAGGTGAGCTGTCTCCCCTCTCTCTTCTCCAATCTATCAATCAAGAATTATTTATTAGGCACCTACTGCGTTCCAGGTACAGTGTTAGGCTCTACTGATACAAAGACATAAATGAAACATTTCCTCTCTTCCCTAGGCTGGGTCCTTTCTCCTTTATCTTCTCGCCTTATCTGCTCCTTCTCCCAGCTTCCATAGAGGCACAGGTTTGTGGAAGATCAGGAGACATAGGGACCACTATGGAGAAATATGGTCACCTCCTCTAGATGTAGGCATTCAGGGAAGAAGACCTGGCCACCTTTCCTTAGCTGCAGACAAGAGCAAGGTTTTCAAGACATTTCAAATGTTTCTTTTATTGCCTTCCTCATGGAAAGCTCAATAATTACAGCAATAAGAAGAGGACCTGCCCTTCACTGTCTCATCAGACCTTCACCACAATCGTTGTGGGTGAGTCAGGACAGTTTCATTATCTGCATTTTACAGATGGAGAAACTGAGGTTCAGAAAGGGGAGGGAACTTCTCTGACTCATGGTTAGAGCCCAGATCTGCTGATTCCTAGTGCAGTGGTCTGTAGTAACAAGGGAATACTGTATGTGTCAGAGTAATGCTTAACTTGGGATAAAAGGAAGGGACTCACACAGTGACCCCAAGACATTTCTCCAGGATTCCAGGGATCTAGAGGACTGGTGACAGGAAAGTTTGATGGGAAAATTAGAAGGCTATCTGAGAGAAACAAGGGCTCTCCATGGGGTGAATACATGGGGCACACTGATGTCTAATAGTACTAGGAGTAGTCCTAGAGGTGGAGAAATGGGACATGGTAGCAGGGGAGGAGTGAGAGAACTCTGGGGGAGAAATGTGCAGGAGTCTGGGAAGGGAAGTGATGAGGAGCCTTGGGGGAGATGGAAAGAAGTACAGAATAGAGGGGAAGCTGAGATCCTCCTGTGGGAGAAATGGGCAAGGGTCTTAGGGGAAAGTGGGGTGCCTGGAGAGTCCTTGAGGGACAAGAATGGAAGGACTAGAGGAGTTCAAGTGTCCTGGGGAAGAATGAAAGGGGGGGCTTGGGGAGAAGTGAGGGACTAAGGGAAGAGAGGAGGGGGAAGGGAGGCTGAAGAGAATGGAATGAGGGCGGGAGGCAAGCTGACATAAGGTCCTGAAGAATGTGCCAACCCCCTGGAGGGAGCCCTGTAATCCCGGTGAGGTCTGGGGATGTATGGAGACAGCTGTGCTGATCCAGCCTGGGCTGACTGGCTGACATCACAAACTGGCTATGAGAGACCACTCCAGGGGCCTGGGCTCTGTTTCCTTCTCATGCTTTTCCAGGGAGACATGGCAGCCAAGGGGGGGAGGATGGGGAGGGAACAGAGTCATGCTATTAACTCCAGCTTGGCCATGGTATGGAGATAGGATGGGATTTTGAGGGGCAGTGATGCCTACTCAGAAATGAGGAGATGGAGAAGTTGGAGTGTCTGACATTGGCTTGCCTCTGGGCTCAGAGGCTTACCTGGCCACCACCCATACCTAGCCTCACACTTTCCCCAGGAGGAATCTAGCTCCAGGAAAGGGCTCAGGAGCACATGGAGGTGCTGAATATTGGTCTGGGAGGCCTGTGGGGCAGAGGGAGCCAGAGGTCTGTAACTGTATGTGAGCTCCCTGACCTTAGGTAAATCACTTCAAACTGGGTCTCACTTTCCTCATCTGTAAGTTGAAGAACTTGCCCTAGAAGACTTCTGAAGGCCTCTCAAGTTCTAGAACTTTGATCCAACACTCTATAATTTACCACTCATGCTAAGCATGAGCCAGTAAATCATTTAACTTCCCGAGTCGCAATTTTCTTCTTTGTAAAGAGAGAGAATCTGTCACTAAAGCCTCCTATATCCTTTCACTTTCTAACACTATGATCCCACGGAGAGGGAAAAACTTAAAATGTTTTACTTCATCTGTTCTCCTTCCACCCTAGCCTCCAATCCTGGAGTGAGAGACAAGAAAGAGAAGAGAGAGGAGGAGGGGGGATAGGTCAGGAGAAGAAAAGGGAGAAGAGGAAAGAAAAAGAGAGGAAAAGAGAGAGGGGTTGGAATAGGGGAGAAAAGAGGAAAGAAGAGAGAAAGAGGAAAGAAGGAAAATGAGTGGAGAAAAGAGAAGATTGGAAAAGGAGGACTTATCTGAGAAGGAAATGGGAGGTGAGAAGAGAAAAGGAGGGAAGAACTCCAGAGGAAGCTACAAAGCTATTTTCATCTCTTTAGAAAGGAAATCTTAGAATCATCAATTCAGAGCCAGAGGGGACCTGATGGTGGTAGTAGAGGTTTGCTGGTCCAATGCCCTCATTTTATTTTAATTTTTTGCCTTTTTTTTTTGGAGGGGCAGTTGGGGTTAAGTGACTTGCCCAAGGTCACACGGCTAGTAAGTGTTAAGTGTCTGAGGTTGGATTTGAACTCAGGTCCTCCTGACTCCAGGGCCAGTGCTCTATTCACTGCACCACTTAGCTGCCCCGCAAGACCTCATTTTACAGAGGAAAATGGAGACCTTGAGAGAGGGTATGAATTACCCAACGTCATGTAAGCAGGATGTATGGAGCAGAGCTGGGGTTTGGGTGGAGGTGTTCTGGCCCTAGATTCAGTGCTTACATTACTTTGGCATATGAAATCCAAGGCTCCCAGAACACCTGGGAGTCCCCTTCTGCCATGTCTCTGTTCTCCCAAGCCTCCTGAAGTGTTGCAGCTGGAAAGAAAGAGAGCTTCCTCCATGGCGCCCATGGCCAGTGGCCAGAGAATTTGCTGGTGTTGTTGGGCCACCCAGGTCAGAGAATGATGATTCTCTTCTTTTCCCAAGGCCAGACAGGGCTAAATAGCCCTCTCCCCACACTTCAGAGACATTGGAGCCCACTGCTTTAATCCTCTCTCCTTACTGTGAAAGAGAAGTTTTGAAACACATCAAGTATCCCAGACAACATTGGACATATATTTGAATTCTTAGGGGAAAGGTTGATCTAAGCTGGTAAAAAATCTGAATGAGAGAAGCTGTAGGACAATAAATACAGAATGTCAGCACAAGGGGGGCACCTTAGGACCCAGAATGTCAGGGCTGGGAGGAATCCTAGAATATAGAATGTTAGAGCAGGGAGGAACCTTAGAACACAGAATGACAGAACTGGGAGAAACCTTAGAACAAAGAGTGTTGGGGCTGCTGAGAAGGCTCTTTGACCCACAGCCACAGTGAAGGTAGAATCACTTAGGCCATTTAGAGGATTTAGGACTAACAATTAAACACTTATACTCCTTCAGGAAAAAACAAAACAGACAAACAAACAAAAAACAACACAAAACATCACCTAGACCTAAATTTAGCAGCTAGTTTACAAGAATAAACAGTTAAAATAAGAAGGCACCTCATTTGAGCACTGTTAGTGACACCCATCTGGGATCCTCTTTGGTGTTTAATTAGTTCAGCTCTACTGAATTTTGTCTCAATTCTTTCTTGCATTATGTTCCTATCATGATTCACCAAGTCGATTTGGTGGTATGGGTGCTGCTTGCCCCAGGCACAGAAATGTCTGGTTATGGTCCTGCTTAGATCAGAGCTGGAAGCAAGCAGAGACTCATAGATTTATTTCTGGAAAGTACCATAGAGACCATCTAATCTAACTCTCTCATTTTCCATAGGTGGGAACTGAGGCTAAGGGAGGGAATGGATTGTATTGGATCACATAGTTAATCAAGGCAGTTAAAAATATAATTTAAGGACTTTCAAGTATCACAATTGAGCACACGAACTCAATTGAAGTTTGTAAGTCTTTGCTAGTCCTTGATTCTAATGGATGTACTTTAGTGGTCTGAGAAGAAATGATTTTTCCTGAGTACATCAACAATTTGAATGTAAATTGATATTTCTGGAGAGCTTGAAAAGCTTAGCTGGGGGAAGAAATTATGCTGTTGTGGAAAGAGAGCAGAATTTAGAATGAAAGGACCTGAGTTCGAATTCCAGCTCGGCTACATATTTCTGGGTGACTTTGGGAGAGTCACTTCCAAGTCCTTAGTATTTCGGCATTCCTCCTGCAGTCTTCTGCATGATATTAACTTACCTATTTTTGGATAAAAGGGCTGTTAAGCAAAGGTCATCTTTAGATTAGCCTCTTTCTGAGGCCAGATGACTGTTGGCATTTCTTTCCACTCTCAAACTTTGTCATGTTTTGAGTCTTTGAATTATTAGAACTTCTAAAAGAGTAGGTCCAAATCTAAACAGTTTGAGTGCATTGTTTATCCAGAGTACAGATATTTCAAGTGAATTCAATTCAACCATCAATTAGTAATAACCTACCATGTGCCAGGCCCTGTACTGAGGCATGCAGATATACAAATGAAGAGTCAGCAGCTTATTTAAATAATGGTACATAGATAAGTAAATTCCCTTAAAATGCAAATTAAAAACAATCCAATTTTGGGAGGTGGGGATGGGATGGCACTGATGTGCCATCAGAATGTGGTTCTTATAGACCCATGGTGGTAAGAGATTATTTCAGCAACCCAGACAGACCCCCAGGTTAAGGGGTGTGGCTTTCTTTCCCAGTTCTGCTACTCTCTCCCTGTGTTCATTGGCTCAAGCCTCTTAATCTATCTGGGTCTCTGTTTCCCACAGGTGAACAGGCGGGACTGTTAGAGGTCAAAGTGTGACCAGCGTCAGAGCTCAGTCTGTAGAGAGGACCAAAGTTTAGTAAAATGGAGGGTAGGTAAGGGATCTCAGAATCAATTTTTTCTTTCTTCTTCTGAAAAACCTTGTCTGGATGCACACCCTCTCATCTCTCCCTCCTCTTCCCCCAACCAAAGGAGGGGGTCCCTAGAGTAGCTACAGGGAGCCCCCCTTCCCCCTCCCACTGAATAAGAGCCTCTGTGTGTCACAGGCCACTCTGACCAGGCTCCAGGGACAGCGGGGAGATTAATAAGGTAATACATGTCAGCAGCAAGGAGCCTGGGTTGGGGGAGCAAGGTGCTGGCTGAATACAAAGCATTATTATCACAGACAAGGAAAATAGCCAACTCAGTAAGAGCCCAAGGCTTGTGATTTCCAGTCTCTTATTATCACCAAGGCCCAGGATGCCCAGAGATGTTCCAAAGCTGAAATGTCTTTGTCACTTTCCAGGGAAGACACTACACATGTCTGGTGGACAGGAATCCTAAAGACATTGCATCTGAAGTGGGGGGAAGGGGGGATCCAAGCCTCCCTTTTAGAGATTCTGCCAAAGTCAATGTCCCTTGGAGGGAAGGAGAAAAGCCAAGCTTAGAATGACTTTCAATGACTTTCAACTCTATCATACCATCCTTTGCCTTGGGGGCCAGGTCTCTGAACTTCAACCCTCTGGGCTGATCCCTCCTCCCCATGAAAGAGTCATCTGGCTGGGACTGATGGATCAGCCCTTACAGATAGAGACACTCATCTCATAGTCAGAGGCATGGGAGGGACCTTAGGGCTGGGAACCTAGTGGTCAGCAATAGCATCACCCTGACCCCACACTGAGATGCAGACAGAAATCTGGGCTGGGGAAGATCTCAGACCAACTTTGTGGACTAGAACAGTAGTGACAAAATCAAATAGAAATGGATGGCTGCTGGCCATATATTGACTTAGAAAACCACAAATTGTCATTATCTATGTTGTATTTTTATTTATTTTGCTAGACATTTCCCAATTACCTTTTAATTTGATTTGCTTGGGCCTGTAAGTTTGTCACATCTGGACTAGAGTATAGGGACAATGGGCTTGATTGCATGTCATTTTTCATTCAAGGGGTGTGAAAAATATGGCAGAAATAGAATCTTTTTGAGTACCCCTAAAAGGATGGACTGGCAAGAAAACCAGTCTGCAAGGCTGTGGCATCAGATGGTTGAGCACTTAGCTCCTTCAGAAAGAATTCTCTTCATTGTCTTAGAGCTTAGAACTTTAGAACTGGAAGGTACCTTGGGGTTCCTCCATTCTGACGTCTTCACTTTACAAAAGGGGAAATGGAGCCCCAGAACTGGTCAGTGGTAAGGACGGGACTGGAACCCAGATCTCTTGCCTCTCTAGCCTATGGTTTCTTTTGCCCAGAAGGAAAGCCTGGCAGGGAGGAGGAAGCTGTTGTGAGCTTCCTGTCTCTGGAGGATTAGGGCCTGAACCTCATTCTATTCTCATTGGAAGGCTGTGGTTAGGACCTCGGTGCATATTTTCTACCTCTGTCTCAGATCCTGGGAACAATAAAAAACTCTAATCTGCTGCTGACATTCTACGGGTGTTTGAAGCTGTGGGGCTGGCTAGAGTTTCATTCCAGCCCATGTGATCATCGGGAGGCCCCATTACAGCCGGCGCTGGGAAGAGCACTTGTTCCGTGTCACTCCGGAGTGGATTAGGCTCCCCTGATCAGGGGGGATTTGGTTTGGAGAAAGGAGGAATCAGACGGAGAATGTTCCAGGGCTGGGTGCTGGGTGAGGGCATAGGGCCAGGCGTCCAACTCAACTCTCTTTCCTCCATCTTCCCTTATTCTGTGGCTATCTTTAAGCATCAGCAAGGAGAAATCAGTGGAAAGGATGCTAACTTTGGATTTGGTAGACCTGGGTTTGAAGCTGACTCATTATGGACAAATCACCACCTCTTCTCTGGACCTCAGTTTACGTATTCGTAAAATGAGGGACTTGGTCTTTAGCTCTAATATTACAAGCCCCTGTCCAGTGCTGACATTCCATGTTGTGGGTTTCTGACTTTGTATGACCCAGGGCACCTCCCAGCATTGACATTCTATGTTCTAAGTTCTCTCCTTACTCTGGCATTCTGTGTCCGAAGGCCCCTTCCAACCCCTTCCAGAGACATTCCAGATCTCAGTTATGTTGCAGCTCTAACATTCAATGTGTCAAGACCTCTTTCAATCCAATATTCTTTGATTCTGTGGCTCTGATTCTATCTGTGTCCTACTAAGGAAAACTTGCTGGATCTCAGCTCCCGGGCTGGTCTGCTCAGAGATGGCCATGCCTCTCTGGTCACCTAACTCTAACCTGCTTCTGTGTCTTGTGCCCCAGGCTGTGTCCCGGCTGCTGCTCTGCCAGTATGTTGACTTCTTGATGGGCCTGCTGCAGATTGCTGCTGGGGGGTGGTGTGTGTCTGGGGTATCAGCCATTCAACCCTTGAAAATCTGATCTTGCTGGGCCCATCGCCCTGATGGTTTCCCCAAGACCATCAATCAGCAGTGGAGACATGATCGTATTTTATAGCAAGAAGGGAGGGTGAAACCCAAGCCCCAGGCTCAGGGTCCCTCTTGCTCAGGGGGATCAAGGCAAAGCCCCAGCTTGGCTTTAACCCTTTGTGGTCAGGCATTCCTCTCCTAGACCCCACTGGCTTACTGCCATAGTTCTGTAGGGAGGGAATGGCTGCAGTGAGGCAAGGGGAGCCCTCTGGGCACTGGGTCACTAGCAACTGAATCCAAATGAGAGGGACCCAACTTACCTTGCCTACCACCCTCAGATGGAGAAACCAACTGTTCTACATTATTCCACAGTCTATGCTTAGTATCCTTTGGAAACACAGAGTTTGGGGTGCCACAAGGGCTGGTGGATTCCCTGCTACTGACTGGAGATGGGTTGGAGCAAGCCCTTCCTCTCTAGGGTTCAGTTTGCTCATTTGGAAAATGAGCGGGCCTAGACTAGCCTTCCAGCTCTGAGTCTAGGACTCTAGGGACTGGCTTTGGTTTCCTGGGAGAAGGTTCTTTATAGCCCTGGGCTATGCTGAGGGTGTGGATGCTGTGGTTATGACAACTAAGTGTGAGAATATAGCATGGGAAGGACCAGTGCTAGAGATTGTTCTGGCAGAAATCATTTTAAAATGTTGCATGAATCTAGTTGACTCTTCCAGAGCTTGACTTTCAGATCCCCAAAGGCAGTGATGGTGGGCTGCTCTCAGAGGGACTGGCAGCATTTAGACAGGGCTATATGTTTCTCTTTCTCTCTCTTGTAAATTTTATTATTATTTTAAACTTAAATACAAAATGAGAAAAGAAAAATATGCCCTGTACACAGGAGAACATAAGAGAATTTTCAATGTAAAATAATAAATTTCCATTTCAAGAAAACCTGTATAATAAATACTACACATTGTTTTCAAAACTGCCCAGTTTTTCTTTGCTTCCTTGTAAGTTTTCTTTTGTACTCTGCTGTGTACTTTTTACTCTATTTTCCCCCTCCTTTCCCCCATCAAAGAATGCAAAAATTAAGCATGAATATATATACATACCTGTAGATATTTATAAACATATACATACACATATATGTAAGACTGTGCTATACTTATTTCCACTTGTCTTCTGTTTCTCTGAAGGTAGAGAGCATCTTCCTTTATAAGTCCAAGTTTTTTCATGTTTTTCTAAACCAATCAGCTCATCATTTCTTATATCACAGCAATACAATATTCCAACATGATCACATCCTATCTGAGAGATTGTCTATGAAAGGTTTTCCCCAGTTTTCTGTGCTCCTTCTATTCTTGGCTGGATAGGTTTTATTTATATAAGAAAATTTTAATTTAAAATAATCCACTTTACATTTCAACAATGCTCTCACTTTATAATATAGTTTAAGGTCTGATACTGCTGAATCTGCTTCCTTTACATCTTTTCCCCTGGTTTCTTTAATGTCCCTGACCTTTTGTTCTTCCATATGAACTTTGTTATTTTTTTCTAACTCAGTAAGATAACTTTTTAGTAATTTAATTGGAGTGGCACTGAATAAATAGATTAGTTAGGTAGGATTGCCTTTTCTAAAAAATTATATTGGCTTTACCTACCCATGAACAATAGATATTACTTCAGTTATTTAGATCTGACTTTATTTGTATAAAAAGCATTTTATGTTTATATTCATATAGTATCTGTTTTGGCAGGTATGCTCTCAGGTATTTTGTACTGTGTTGTTATTTTAAATGGTCTAAAACAATATTAAATAATATTGCTCATACATAGTGTAGTTTCCCTATTTTTCACTTTTGATTAAATCTATTTTAACTTTAACTTTGTCTGAGATCATGATAACCATCCCTGCTTTTTTTTTTTTACATAAAACTCTACTTCTGATTTTATTTTATTTTTGTGTGTGTCTCATTTTTATAGTGTTTCCTGAAAGCAACATACTGTTGAATTAAGATTTTTAATTTGCTATCAGTTTCCATTTTATGGGTAAATTCATTCCATTCACATTCTAAGTTATAATTATTTGTTGTACACTTTCCTCCCTCCTATTTTTTCTCACTATCCTTCTCACCCACATCTACTTTAGTTCTACCCACTACCTTGTCCTTCTATTCCTTAACCTGCCCACCCTTTCAAGAGTCCCTCCCTTATCCTTTCTTCCCACCCTATTCCCTTACTTTCTTATTTCTTTCTATATTTAGAAGACATATGTGTTTGTGTGTGTGTATACCCTCCCTCCCCACTAAGTTTTTCTGTATAACTTTTTCCTTTTATGCCTCATCTGTGTGAGAGAATTATTCCTTTTTATCTCTCCCTACACAGTTTTTTTTAGAATCACCTCATTATACACAGCTCAGTCAAAGCCTTTTTTTCAAACTTCCCAAATAATAATGACAGTCAGAAGAGTATTGATAATATTTTCAGAAATAAGAAGTAATCAATTTGACCTCATTGAGTCTATTATAATTGGTCTTTAATATTTATCTTATATTTCTCCTGAATATTACATATAGAATTTTCCCTTAAGCTCTGCTGTTTTGTCAGAAATACCTGAGAGTCTTTTAGTTCGTTAATTTTTTTAAATTCAGGATTATAGTTAACTTTACTAGGTAAATTACCCTTGGTCATAACCCCAGCATTTTTGTTCTATGAAATATAATATTCCAAGACCTATGGTCCTTCAACATGGTAGCTACTAAGTTGTGTAATCCTTATTGTAACTCCATGATATTTAATTTTTTCTTGTTGTTTCCAATATTTTCTCCTTAACTTGGGAGCTTTGAAACTTGGCTATGATATTCCAGTAAATTTTCCTCCTGGAATCTCTTTTAGGTGGTGATCAGTGGATTTTTCCCCCCTATTTCTGCTTTGCCTTCTTGTTCTAGAACTTCAGGGCAATTTTCCTTGATAATTTCTTATAATATTATATCAAGAATTTTTTAATAGTAATATTCAGGTAGTCTGACCATTCTTAAATTATTTTTCCTTGATCTGTTCTCCAGATCAGTTGTTTTTCTGGTGAAATGTTTCACAATTTCTTCTATTTTCTCATTCTTTTGATTTTGTTTTATTATTTCTTGGTGTCATAATGTCATTAGCTTCCTTTTGTCCAATTCTAGTTTTCAAGGAATTATTTTCTTCCTTAAGTTTTTGATTCCCTTTCTCAAGTTGGTTGATATTCTTTTTATAATGTTCTTGATTTTTCTAGGATTACTCTAATTTTTTTCTAATTTTTCCTCTCTCTCTTATTTGATTTTTAAAGTCCTTTATAAGTTATTCCAAGAACTCTTTTTGTACTTGGGACCATTTAATGTTTCTCATTGAGAAAGGAGTGGCTGTTTTTGATTTATTATCTTCCTCAATATGAACCCAAATCTTCTCTCTCCCCATAGTAGTTACCTATGGTTAGGTTCTTTCTTTGCTTACTCATTGTTTACTCATTTAGTTAGATTTTTAGCAGCTATTAGTGTAATCAAGTTGTAGTTTTCAGGTATGGGGAATGATGACCCAAGCTTCAGGTCCTTCTTACTGTTATTTTCTGAGGCCTGTCTCGGGCCCAACCTTGGGGCCCCACTCCTAAGCCATGGCTAGGGCCCCAGCCACACTGTCATCCAAATGATCTTACTCCCTTTGGACCCTCAGGTAACTGCAAACTATAGCTGTCCCTTCTGCCCTGGAACTGAAACCAGGGACTCTGCTCTCCTGCCTATGCCCAGCTACTGCTGCTACGTTCACCAGGTGTGCGCTAGCGCCTTCTCCCTGTCAGCCACAGCCTGGAACATGTCTGGTCAGCACAGCTGTGCTTGGTGTCCCTCGAATGTGGAAGGTCCTTCAGTCTTCTCCTTAACTGTCAGATGCCCCCATGGAGATGACAGTTTCTAAGGCTGAGGCTGACTCCCAGCCCAGTTGCCCCCAGGGTTTGTTGTTAGATGATTTTGCAGAGTGGCTCTGGAGGCCTTTGCACTGGGTTGAGGAGGTCAGGTCTTTCCTGAGGTCTTCTTAGGTTGTCTTAGGACAGGGGTGGAGAACCTGCAGCCTCGAGGCCACATGTGGCCCTCTAGATCCTCAACTGCGGCCCTTTGACTGAATCCAAACAGAACAATTTCCCTTAGTAAAAGGATTCTCTGAAGACTTAGGAGAACAACTGCTTAACCTTAATTTTTGTTTGTTTCCGCTGCTCTACATTCCCTCTGAGGCAATGTTCCCTTTTTTTGTTTAGGAAATTTGGATAGTTGAAAGTTTTCTGATCCACTCCAGTATCTTCCCAGAATCCTCTCCCCCATATGTCTATTTTCCAGGGATGGTGTAAGCAGAGGGGACCCTTGAACTTAGATGGAGACTGACTTAGATGACCTTTAAGACCTAACACTCTGTGTTCTACAATGTTCCTTCTAGCTCTGATATTCTATGTTTTCAAGTTCCTGGTACTGTTTCCCCCAACCCCCACCCCAGCTCTGACATCCTGGGTTCTAAAGACCCTCCAGCTCTGACCTCCTGTGTTCTAAGGCCCTCCCAGACCTGACATTCTGTGTTCTAAGGGCCCTGCCAGCCCTGACATTCTGTGTTCTAAGGACCCTCCCAGTTCTGACATCCTGGGTTCTAAGGGCCCTGCCAGCCCTGACATCCTGGGTTCTAAGGGCCCTGCCAGCCCTGACATCCTGGGTTCTAAGGGCCCTCCCAGCCCTGACATTCTGTGTTCTAAGGGCCCTCCCAGCTCTGACATTCTCAGCTCTAGGGGCCCAAGGTTGTGGGCCCCCCCAAAGTCTAATTTTCTCCTTGCCGTTTTCTCTTTCCTTAAATGACAATGATTGTGATAGTGAGCACTCTTACCATCCCCCACCCCACCAAGGCACCTTGGAGCCTCCCCCACCTCCAAGCCCCTCTAGTCTGAGAGCCTCCTTCTGTCCCCAGTGGGTGTCTCTAAGCTTGAGACACCTTCCTCACCACAATCCAGGGAGCCTTCCCTGGGGCCTTAGTCTCATGACTGGCTGCTGCACCAAAGAGCCATCTGTTAGTTTTCTTAGACCTTCGAGGCCCTTCTCCTTCACTAACCTTAGTTCATCCTCATCCTCCTCACCTGAGATCTTGCAAGGCAGGCAGGAATCTAGGCTCATTTGACAGCTAGGCCCTTCTGATGGGCAGGAGGAGGGAATGGTCCAAGGTCTCTGGATGGGCATTTGGTGACAAGAACTTACTCTGCCTCCTAGCCCAGTGCTAGAACCCCTCCTCTCCTGTCCCACCTTTCCTTACTCACATCATCCCCAAATATTCTCCCTATGGGATTCTCAAATGAATAACAATAATAGCTCACATTTCCATAGCACTTTAAAGTTTACAAAGCATCTTCCTTACAATGGTCTTGGGAGGCAGACAGGACAAGGATTATTGTTCCCATCTAATGGGTCTTCCTGCCTCTATACTGTCCCATTTCTGGTCCATCCTCGACTCAGCTGCTACAGTGAGCTTCCTGAAGTATAGGTCTGGCCATGGCACTCCCACTTGGTCAAGGCTCTCCTGTGGCTCCCTAGTTCCTCTAGGATCAGATGGAAAGTCCTTTGCTTGGCATTTAAAGTTCATAACTTGAGGGCTACTTTTCCATTGTTCTTACCTTATCTTTGCTCCTTATAGGTTGACCTCTAGGCTGTTCTTCACATAGGACAGACACCATTGTATTTATGCTATTGGCTCCTTACACCATCAATGCTCTCCCATCTCCCTTCTCCCTCTTAGCTTCCCCCTGAAATTCAAATCCCACCTTCTCTAGGGGGCTTTTCCAGGTCATCCCCTTCTCCATCCAGTGCTTAGTACCTTTTCTCTGAGGTGACCTCCCATCTGCTTTATATATATCTTGTACATAACTCATTAGTTACATGAGGACAAGGACCAGTTTTTTGCCTTTTTTTGGTAAACTCATTGTTTAGCACATTGCCTGGCAATTTAGCAAAACTCTTAATAAATGCTTGTAGACTGACTAGCAACCCAGAAGAAGTAACTGGTTCCCAGAGTGACTAACACATAGCCAGGAAGTATCAGACAGGGCTGTGGCTGGAATCCAGATCTCCCATCTCCAAATTTTCAGGGCTCTATCCTTAACACTAAGCTGCCTGTCCCCAAACAGGTAGAAACAAAGATCCCCATTGATGAAGGCAAAGATGGGAGGGAGCAGATGCCCAGATGAAATCTCTGGGCATTCATTATCTGGCTATTGTACTTGTATCTTGGGTGTTGAATTTCATTCCCCCTACCTAACCTTTCTTGTCATTTGGGCAGCCCTGACAAGGAGATTCTAAATTTCAATAACCTGGATCAAGGTTATTGAGTCCACAGTCATGATTTCATGGGATTCACAGCTAGAAAGGTCCTTAGTGATCAATAGATCATAGGATCCCAAATTGGAGATTGAAATTCCCTTCCCCCAACTTCAGAACCAACACTTTCCACTCTGCCGTCCTACCTCCCTATGATTGACAGCCTACCCTGATACTTTACAAATAAGGAAACAGAGACCTAAAGCTGTTAAAGGTCTTGCTCCAGGTAATACGTAGCAGAATGAGAATTCGAACCCAGGTCCGTTGATATCAAATCCAGGATCTTCCCTCTTGCCAGGATGTCCAGGAAAAACCTGCTGGATTGGGATCCCCTTTCAGGGTTCTCCAGTTGCCATGTTACAGGAACCAAAGGGGCCTTTGAAGAACCAGGGCTTGCTAGAGGTTAGTTTTCCCAGACAAAAAACAGTGTCATCTTAACTGGGAATCTTTGAACAGCTGTGTTACACTGGACTGATGGATATCTGTTGGTCAATCAATTTTCTGTCAGTCAAGAAATGTTTATTAAATATTTACCACATACAGATGCTGTGCTAAGTAATGGAGAAAGGCAAAAACATGGTCCCTGCTCCTAAGGAGGTCATTCTAATGACATCTGAACAACCATGTAGATTTAAGACTCATACATAGGGTAAGTGTTGGTGATCTTAGAAGGAAGGCACCAACAGTGGTGTGGCCTGAGAAGTGCCTCTTATCTTATAAAAATAGAAACCGAGTCTCAGGGATGTTTTAGGCTTTTCTCACCTGTGAAATATATAAAAATGCTTCCATCACCTAAAGGTCATAGGTTGTCAGAGCTGGGAGGAAACTAGAACACAGAATTTCAGGGGTGGGAGAGGCCTTTGCACATAGAACTGCAGAGCTGAAAGGGGTTTAGAACGTAGAAAGACTATGTTGGACTGAATCTTAGAACATACAATGTCAGGGGTGGGAGGAACCTTAGAACACAGAATATCAGTTAGAAGGACTCTTAGAACCGAGATACTCAGAGCTATGCTGATTTTAGAGATTTTCTGCTCTTAGAGGGCTAATTTAACTTCCTGTTGTATGACAAGGAAATGAAGGCCCAGGGGAACCTGCTGGGGAAGGCAGAGCTGGAATTATTTTTTTTTCATTATACAAATGAGGTCTAACATTTCTAATAGTCTATATTCTTAGATTTTCAAAGGTTCCCTTCAGCTGTAACATTTTGTGTCCCAAAGTCAAATCCTGCCACTCTGGGATCAATCATATTGTTCTAAAGTCTCTCCTAGTTCTAATTCTGACATACCATGTTCTAACCTTCTATATTATAAAGCAGTGATTAAGCATTTACTACGTGCCAGTCACTTTGCTCATTGATTTACAAATCTCTCATTTGATGATATGACAAATGAAAATGCAGTTAATATTTGAACCTAGGCTGCTGACTCTCAGACCAGGGATCTTTGCCCCTTTCAGCACCTACTATAGAGTTGGGCGCATAGTAGGTGCTCAGCAAAGACTTTTGCCTCATTTTCTTCTTTTCTCCCTCCTTTCTTTCCATCCTTTGAAATGGCCTTTTTCCAGAAACTGTTAGTGTCTTGCTTTTGAGGATCTCAAAGCACTTCAATAAATAGAAGGTATTAAGCTTTCAGAACTTGAAAATTACTGGGTATTTTAAAGGTCACTTCCAACTCATTTTTGCAGATGTGGAAACTGGAGTCCAGAGAGGAAAGTGATTTGTCTAAGGCAACTCAGCATGCTAATTACTCCACTGGGATTAGAATGAAGCTGTTAACTCTGTCAAAGGGCCAGCTATGCCTTGTTGGCTCTTGGAATGGAAGGGGAGAAGAGGTTAGGGACAGCCGGGCTATGGGGATTTCGACTGATTTCTCACCATTTGAAAAATCCCTAGAATCCTCAGTCTGACTCTGTAATTTGTTTATAGCTTCTTTCTTTCTTTTTTTCCCCCTTGGCTCAGGATGTAAAGTGCTCAGGGCCAGAAGCCCTGGCTGAAGTCCTTCCCATTTATCTTATCCCAGCTGGAGGGCTCCACATGGGAACCACTGACAGCCCCGGAGGGATGAGTTCACCTGTTGCTTTCACTCACTCATGGATTTAGACACAGGAGGGCCATTCCAGTTCTGAGCTAAGAAATAGATATTAGTCTAAATGTATTTATAGATTTATTATATACTATTGTTATGGTATATAATATATAAAATATTGTAACATATGGTATATGATAGATTGATATAATATACAATAAATATGTAATATATTTATACAGCATGTTGTTTTATACTAGTATATATCTAATATGTTTATGCTATTATGGTATACTATATATAAATATATACTATTTATTTTTACTATATATCTATATGCCATTTATACTATATGTCAAATATATTTCATACTCTATATCTAATATATTTATACTATTATTATATATCTAATATATTTTATACTATTATGTATCTAATATATTTTATATTATAATATTTTATACTATAATATATCTAAGGCATGGCTAATATATCATATGAGAGTGTATGTGTGTGTATATTAGAATTTTATTGCTGGGGGGACCTTTATACTATAAAATGTTAGAACATGGGATGTCAGAATTAGAAAGAAGAGAGATCTTATAGAACAATGATTGAACCTAGCGTGGTGGGATTTGACATTGGGACATAAAATGTTACAGCTGAATGGGACCTTTGAAAATCTGAGACCGTTAGAAATGTTAAAAAACAGAATGGCAGAGCTGGAAGGGACTTTAGAGTAGAGAGTGTCACACCTAGGAAGGACCTTAGAACATAGAATGTCTGAGGTGGGAGGGACTTTAAAAGAAAGATCTTCAATTCCATTGAGGTTAATCCTCTCATTTTATAGACTTCAGAGAAGTCATATAGCTTCCTTGGAGGAGATGAGGAACCAGCATCTTGGGCCTTCATTAAGAAAATCTCCTTCCTGTCCATCATAATATGCTCTTCCCTTGTTTTTTGTTTACCTCCCCTCTTCCAGGAAGTTTTTTGAGATTTATTTATTTCATTCTCTCAACCTACCCTTTTTCCTCTCTTTAAACAATTTAATTGATTTTTTTTCAGATTTAGTCATTTAAATTTTATATTTACATTTAGTTATTTACATTTTTTGATAAATATCAGAGCATTACACAATTATATTTTCTCACTTTCTGACCTATAAACATATACATTAAACAGAAATATTTTTTTAAATTATGAAATTAAGTACATCCAAAATGCAACCATTACAGAAGACAACTAATTCAGAGTGTAGTTTACTAGACCATATCCTAAAAATTTCAGAACAGTCAGCCAGGAGAAAATCTGACCAAATTAGCAAACAAGTACTTATATTTTCCAAAACAACCATGTTTATCTAAATTCCAAAGTCAGAAGCTTAGAAGATTTTAAAATTTTTTTCAAAGATTCACTGGTTTGTTTGGGTTTCTGCCCTGCTCCCAGGGACCAAGGCTGTCCTCTTACATAGGACAATCCTTCAATAGATAGATATATAGAGATCGTGATCCTGGCTTCTCTAACTTTTCTCATTTCCAGACCTCATAACAACAAATTTAATATGGCACTTTAAGGTTTCCAAAATGGCATACGTGTTATCTCATTTGATCCTCAATTAGCCTCTAACGTGCTATTATTGTCTCCAACTTACTGAAACTGAGTCTGAGTGGCTTGCCCCGGTAAGTGACTTGTCCAAGGTCACTCGGCTAGTAATTAGTAATCTGGACCTCATGCCCAGATTCTTCAAAACCTGTGCTTTTCCCATGTCGAGCCTCTGGTGCCTTGTTCCATTTCCTTGTGAGCCCTGAGCAGCCACTTCACTTTAGATGGTAACCTACATGGTAGCCTGAATGTTAGCCCATTGATGGAACCTTTATGGTTCCATCTTAGGGTTACAATACTTTCCATCCATTGCCCCATTTGATATCTGCAGCGCCCTGCAAGATAGAGGCAGAACAGGGAGCGTCCTCATTAGTTTATAGAAAAAGAAACTGAGGCTGAAGAGCTGGAAGATTAATGCCTCACCCAGGGTCCGATGCCTCATACAGAGCTTTTCCCATTGTGCTGTTAGGGTTCCTTGTGCCCCCCTTGACCTCAGAACAAAGCCAAGGGGACCTGGGACTGGGGTGGTTTGGGTTTTTGGCCACAGCAAGAGCAGCTGTACAGGCGGTGAGGTGTCATCTTTCGAGGCTGGGTCAGGAGGATCCTGTCATAACCTCTGAAGCCCTCGTTCTCATTCCCAGGACTAAGACTTTGGCACCACTTCAGACTTTCTCCCCTTTCCCTAGGAGAGATGGGCGCCAGCTGCCTGCCTGCTTTCAGCCTGGCCTGGGAAAATACTTCAACATTTCCCTGAGACTCTGAAACCTGAGTGGCCCCTGAAGTAGCCCACCCACCCCCCAACCCATGCCTCAAAAAACCCTAACCCACAGCTCTCCTCTTCTCCCTCCTGTTCATGTTCTGTCTCTTCTCTTCCCTCTCTGTTTTTTTCCTTTCTTTTTTTCTCCTTTTCCCTTTTATCCCTCCTCTTTTTTTCCCCTCTCCTCTCTGTTTCTCTGTATTTAAGGTCAAGGGATCTGAATTCAAATCTCTGGTCACTTACTTTTTCTGTAACCTTAGACAAATGATTTTCCTCAGTTTCATTGTCTGCAAAATGGGTTGGACAAGGTTACCTCTAAGGCACTTTCCAGCTCTAAAACTATGATTCTATGATTCCTCTTTCTGATTTTCTTTGTCTCTTTCTTTCTTTCCCTCCCTCCCTCTTCATTTTCTTCCTCATCAGTTTGAGACCTTTATTCCCCAACAATTTCCAGAGGCAGGAGATCTGTTGTTAATAACTTGAATCGTGATGGATAGTCAGCAAGCCAAGTCAACATGCATTTAAAAATTATTTTTATTTTCAGATTCAAATTCTCTTCCTCCCCCTGCTCCCCATTGGGAAGGTAAGAAATATGATACCCATCATACATACAGTCATGCAAAACATATTTCCTCATTAGCCACATAAAAAAAAAAACACCAAGAAAAATAAAGAGAAAAAACCCACATTCTTCAGTCTGTGCTCAGAATCCATCAGTTCTCTCTCTGGAGACAGATAGCATTTTTCATCATGGGTCCTTTGAAATTGTCTTGGATCATTGTATTGATCAGAGTAGCTACGTTTTTCACAGTTGATTACAATATTCTGTTACTACGTACAATGTTCTCCTGGCTCTTCTTGCTTCACTTTCTATTAGTTCATATAACTCTTCCCAGGTTTTTCTGAAACCAACTTCATCATTTCTTACAGCATAATAGTATTCCATTCCATTCATATTTCCATGACTTATTCAGTCATCCTCTAATCAGCAGTTCTCCAATGGACAGTCCCCTCAGTTTCCAATTCTTTGCCATCATAAGAAGAGCTGCTAAAAATATTTTGAACACATAAGTCCTGTTTCTTTTTCTTTAATTTCTTTGGGGTACCAAATTAGTTAGTGGTATTGCTGGGTCAAAGTGTATGTACAGTTTTATAGCCCTTTGGACATAGTTCCAAATAGTTCTCCAGAATGGTTGAATAAGTGGTTGACATAAGTTTGCCAACAGTGCATTAATGTTCCCCCCCCTTTTCCCATATCTCCTGCAGGATTTGACTTACATATTTGAGAGATGAGACCTTTATCAGAGAAATCATGCTACAATTTCCCCCCAGTTTCCTATTTTTCTTCTAATTTTGGCCACACTGGTTTTGTTTATGCAAAAAACCTTTTAAATTTTATGTAATCAAAATTATCCATTTTACTTTCTGCAAACCTCTCTCTCTTGCTTAGCTGTGCACTCTTCCCCTATCCATAGATCTGACAGGTAATTTCTTTCTCGATATATGTCTAAATCGTGTACTGATTTTTTAGTTTATCTTGGTATATGGTGTGAAATGTTGGTCTGTTCCTGGTTTCTGCCAGACTGCTTTCCAGTTTTCCTGACAACATGAATATATTAAAACTTAACTTTGTTCTGGGTAGCTAAGGGCTTCAGTGGATAGAGTGTTGGGCCTAGAGTCAGGAAGACCCGAGTTGGACTCCAGCCTTAGACATTTATTAGCTGTATGACCCTATGCAAGTCACCTAATCTCTGACTGCCTCAGTTTCCTCAACTGTCATTGTATTAAATGAGGTTATATTTGTAAAGTGCTTAGCATAGTGCCATGCTTTCTCTCTCCCCCCTTCTCCTTACTGGGTGTACAAGTGTTAACAAAAAAAGTAAAGACAGCCCCAACCCTCAAGGAGCTCATATTTAGTGACTGAGGACAATACATAAAAAGAAGAGGAAAATGAAGTGGGGAGAGGTACTGGCGGGGAGAAAGTCTGAGAGGTGAGAGTGGAGTTAGGAAAGGAATGAAGAATGAATAGGTTATTACTGTCAAAAGTCTGCCAAGGGTACCACTTATCTGACTTTCCACTGAAGCAAGAATGTTTCTTATACATCTACGGGGCATAGATCTCCCATAGAAGGCATCAAGTGGGTGCTTTGTGGTTAAAAGGCCTGGTCAGCCCTGCTTAACTGTGACATTGGTTGACTAATTTTTTTCTGGCTGGACCTCAGTTTCTCATTTGTGAAGCAAAAGGACAGTCTTTAAGGACCTTCTCTAGACATTCTATGTGTCAAGGTACCTTCTGGCTACTAGATTCTATCACCTTCTCTGTTATATTCTTTTCTGTTCAGACATCCTAACAGTCTATATTCTGAGGTCTCCTCTAGTCCTGATAGTCTATGTTCTAAATTATCCTATAGTTCTAAGGTTCTCTGTTTTGTCTGGGATTACCCTGCCCCACCCCAAGCTTTCCTCCAGTTAGCCTCCAGGAAATGGTTTACTGGGCAGCTGCCAGAAGCACCATCGTTGGGGGACATTCCTACATTTCTATACCTTGTCCCTCTGTCCCAGGGAGGTCTGTGGGATACAGGATTGCTTGGTATTTCAGTAGAGACCAGGAAATGGGTGTGGGCACAGCATTTCTGTCATACATATTGGGTCTGGGACATCTGGTCCTGCTTGCTGCCCTACTTCCTGGTCCTGGCTTTCAGAATAGGGGCCAGTTAAATCAATCTGATCCTCTCACCAGCTGCCTCCCTGAGTCACTGCCCAGCCAGGGCAGTGTGTGTGTGTGTGTGTGTGTGTGTGTGTGTGTGTGTGTGTGTGTGTGTGTACAATACATGTGTACAACATTTGACAATTTAAGGATCTCACTGTCATTATTTCATGACATTCTCACCTCAGCACCAAAAAGCAGGCAGGGCAGGAGTAATTAGACCACCTTTACAAATGGGTAAACTGAGGCTCAGGGAGCAAAGTCATCTGCTGGGACTTGGCTCCAGTGCTCTGTTGTTTTTCAGCTGTGTCCAACTCTCTATGATCCCATTTGGGGTTTTCTTGGCAAAGATACTAGAGTGGTTTGTTATTTCCTTCTCCAGCTCATTTTATAAATGAGGAAATTGAGACAAACAGGTTAAGTGACTTGCCCAGGGTCACACAGCTAGTAAGTGTCTGAGGCTGGATTTGAATTCAGGAAGAAGAAACTTGCTGACTCCAGGCACAGTTCTCTGTGCACCAGCCTAACTGGTCAGTCCAACTCATCAAGTTCCAGCTTCTTATCTAGGTTTCATCCTTATTCTGAAAGTCAATTCTATTCACTATGTCCTTCACATATGACCCTCCATTACCTTTCTTGGCCTGACTCCTAGCTCCCCTGGCTTCCTTCAAGACTCAGTTCTCAGTTCTCAGTTCCTTCTTCAAGAAGCCTTTGCCTGTTCCCTTTAATGCTCCTGTCTGTCCTCTGTTAACTACCTCCAATTTACCCTATCTCTTACATGTACAAAGTTGTTTGCATGTTGTCTACCCTACTAGACTGGCTGCTTCCTGAAGGCAGGGACTGTTTCTAATTTTCTTCACATCCCTAGCCCTTAGCGTGGTGCCTGGCATATAAGAGGAGCTTAATTAATGTTTACTGACTGACTACACTATGGGCTTGGAGCTGAGTTTGCAAAGATAAAATATTACCCAATTTCAGCCCTCAAAGGAGCCCAGCCCTCCATTTAGCCCTAATTCTAGGGAGATTCCTGCTTTGTTTGGTGATTTCGACCAGAGAAGGAACTTTTTTTCTTAAGTTTTCTTAAAACTTTCTTTTCCTTAAGGTCATTTTCATAGACCTAGGATGGAGTTTAGAGACATGTAACCCAACTCCTGACCTCTATGTAGAAAAGGAAACTGAGGCTCCAAGGAGCCTAATCTTTGGTTTCCATATATAGGACCCCTGGGGTGCAGAGAGGTTGAGATCACATTGCTAGTAAGAAAACCCAGCTGTGCTCATGTCTAGGATCTTGGACCTCAATTCTAACACAAATCTTTCTACTCTACACCATGTTTCCATTTGTCCATTCATCTTCCTGAGCCCTGCCTACCTTCTCCTGACAGGTTTCCCATGCCCCACTTCCCATGTCCATCCTTGTTTGACTTTTCTTCCATGGTCTCTGAAATGGATGTTGCGTCTAGGACTTGGAGAAGAGAAGGAGGAACTCGGCATGGGTGTGAAGCTGGCCCCTGACTTGTCTCCCTTGGGCCAGGAAGTCCCCCCACATCCTCTCCCCTTGGCTGGCACAGGATTCTCCTCTAAGCCCCAGGCCTGGGAATGGCCCCTCCGGCCAGAGCAAGGACTTGCTGCAGGCCCCAGCTGGCAGGAGGCTGGCCTGGCCTGGCAGGGGAACCTCGGAGAGGATTGTTGGGAACACTGCTTCCCTGCTTGGGCCCCAATGGTGGAGCCAAGGACCGGCTGCCATGGGGCCGGGCTGTTCCCCAGCACTTTTCAGGGGGAGCAGAGGGTCTAGTGAGGAGGGGCAGCCAGCCAAGGGGGAATAAATAGTGAAACAGGAGACTAGAGAGGCTGGGGCCATTTCTGGGAAACACCCTTTGAAAATCAATTCACGGTGTAAAGAACAAACACGCAGAACCTTGGCCCTTTGGCTCTTGTGGCTTCTGATGTATTTCGCCCTTTGTACAGGCTGGTGTAAGAGAAAGAATACAGGATCTGGAGTCAAGTGGCTTCAGTTTAAAGTCTAATTTTGAGCTCTGTGACTCAGGGCAGGTTATTTTCTCTCTCTGGGCCTCATCTGGTTCCTTACAGATGACATTCTATGTTCTAAGGTCTATCCAGAAGCTCTGACATCTTGTGTTCTAAGGCCCCACCCAGCTCTGACGTCCTGTATTCTAAGGGCCCTCCCACCTCTGACACTCTGTGTTCTAAGGGCCCTCCCAGCCCTGACATCCTGTGTTCTAAGGGCCCTCCCAGCCCTGACATCCTGTGTTCTAAGGCCCCTCCCAGCTCTGACATCCTGTGTTCTAAGAGCCTTCCCAGCTCTGACACTCTGTGTTCTAAGGGCCCTCCCAGCCCTGACATCCTGTGTTCTAAGGGCCCTCCCAGCTCTGACACTCTGTGTTCTAAGGGCCCTCCCAGCCCTGACATCCTGTGTTCTAAGGGCCCTCCCAGCTCTGACATCCTGTGTTCTAAGAGCCTTCCCAGCTCTGACACTCTGTGTTCTAAGGGCCCTCCCAGCCCTGACATCCTGTGTTCTAAGGGCCCTCCCAGCTCTGACACTCTGTGTTCTAAGGGCCCTCCCAGCCCTGACATCCTGTGTTCTAAGGGCCCTCCCAGCTCTGACATCCTGTGTTCTAAGGGCCCTCCCAGCCCTCACATCCTGTGTTCTAAGGGCCCTCCCAGCCCTCACATCCTGTGTTCTAAGGGCCCTCCCAGCCCTCACATCCTGTGTTCTAAGGGCCCTCCCAGCTCTGACATCCTGTGTTCTAAGGGCCCTCCCAGCTCTGACATCCTGTGTTCTAAGGCCCTTCCAGCTCTGACCTCCTGTGTTCTAAGGTCCCTCCCAGCTCTGATAATCCTGTGTTCTGAGGCCCCTCCCAGCTCTGACATCCTGTGTTCTAAGGGCCCTCCCAGCTCTGACATTCTGTGTTCTAAAGGCCATCCCAGCTCTGACATTCTGTGTTCTAAAGGCCATCCCAGCTCTGACATTTTGAGTTCTAAGCACCCTCCCAGATCTGACATTCTGTGTTCTAAGGGCCATCCCAGCTCTGACATTCTGTGACCTCCCTCAGCTCTAAATCTTGTTAACCTAAATATAAAGGAGATGTCCAGATAGTGTGGTTTTTACAAGCATCAAGGAAGAAAGAAGCTACTTTCTCTTAGCTCATCTTAATTAATAAGCAGTCATTACATTTCTTGCTGGATGCTGGGCACAAGGACACAGTTGGAGGCTTCAGGACTGACTTTATTGTTTCTCTACTCAAACCTTCCTCTCTCCTCTAGGATAAAAATATAAGGGCTTTAGCCTGGCATTCAAGGCCCTTGATAATCTGGACCCAAATTATATTTCTAGTTTTATTCCTCCTCCTCCTCTGTACACCCATGATGTTCTAGGTAAACTGGAATTCTAGCCACTTCTGAAAGTCCATGTTCCGCCTCTATGCATTCATACAGGATCATCTCCCGTGGACTTTCTTTTCCTCTGTGCCTTTCACCATTCTTAGTTTTCTTCAAGGCTCTGCTTGAGAACTTCCTCTACCATGAAACCTTCCCTGATTTCTCCCAGCGGATGTGCCCTCTTCCTTCTCAAACTTTCCTGGATTGACTTGTGTCCTACTCTCTCTAATCCCAGCTAATTTACATAAAGGCAGGGACCACAGAATGCCTTGTGCATCAGTTAATCAATCAACACAATTTATCAAGTTTATTAATTGATAAATATATAATATATAAATTATTAATTAATAATTAATGCTCTTTCTGATAGATGAACAATTTACATAGGGGAAAGGGATTGTACTTGGGATTTCATGGGTATAGGGAAGTCCCAGATTAAAAGACTCCCTCTAATAATGCAAACTGGCAGCTTTTAAAAGTTGCCCAGGGTGTGAATAGAGCATGGGCCCTAGAATCAGGAGGACCTGAGTTCAAATCCAGACTCAGTCACTTAACACTTAACTAGCCGTGTGACCTTGGGCAAGTCACTTAACCCCAATTGCCCTCCAAAAAAAAAGTTGCCCAGGGCACAGAGAATTTAAGCCACTTGCCCAAGGTCACAGCAAGTGTGTATCAAAAGCAGAACCTGAAACCACATCTTTCTCAGCTCTTTTAGTCTCATGATTTTTAGCAGCTTCAATGCCCCTTATGGTCTTAGAGAATTGTCTTGGATAAAGAGACTTGTCCTGGGACACAGAAAATGGGCCTCCGAGGCAGAATTTGAAGTCAGGTCTCCTAGATTCTGAGGCTGGCTCTCTTCTGGCTTTTGGCTTTTTATCCTCATTTAAAGCAGGGTTCACCTCTGTGGGGCAGATGGTTTGGTTCAGGTTGGTTTCTGACCCGAATGGGACACACCAGTTTCATAGAAGGCAAGGTGCAAGATGTGGGCTGGGGGCTGGATATGGGATATGGGTTTGCGGGAAGGTCTGGAACAATAAGAATGTCAGTCTCTCCCCACTCTGCACCTCAGGTCCTATCTGGGCAGAGCCCCAGCTCGTCTGGGTGTCAAGGAAGAAAGCTTGACGACCCCGTCTCCTTCCTTGAAGCCCTCTCCCCTTGTCCCACCCCCATGCCCCAATCTTCCAGCCAGCCGCCTCCTCGGCAGTCATCCAAGACTCCCCTCCCCACTCCATGATGACCCTAATGAAGGCTGATGGCTGAAAGGCCTGTCCATTAATTGGGGCTTAATGGGCCCACAGCTGGCCAGCAGTATAGGAGACACCAGCAGCCAAGGTCAGCTGGGGTATCCCACCCTGTCTCTGAGTCTCCCCAACCCCCCTTACCTCCCTGCATGGTTTTAGGTATTCCTCTGTCTCTTTGTGACAGATGCAGATGGTGGTGGTGGGGGGAACTGTCAGGAAACCTGGGTTCAATCTTGCCTCTGTCCCTAGCTTGCTGACTGACTGACTTTGAATAGACCACTTCCCTTTCTGGGCCTCAGTTTCCTCATCTGTAAAAGGAAAGGGTAGGTCAAGGTTGCTCTCAGCTTGGATAGTCCATGACTCCAGCAGGTGAGGGTGGGGAGAAAGGTTGCAGGGACCTGGGGGAAGGCTTGGGTTTCATCTTTCCCCAGCTGCCTGGCTGCTAAGGAGGTGTGAAAAATATATCCGGAAACCCCGTGGACGGCAAACACAGAAAACACTGGGGAGAAGGAGGGGGAATGGGGCTTTCACACCTTTTGGCTAATTGAATTTATACCCGAACTGCGGTAGCCTATAAGCCCCTAGGCCGGAAGGACGTTTTTCATACAACTCTGTGAGCTGCCGAATGTTATAATAACTTTAGCAAAGTATTATATTTCCTGGGAGGGGGGAGCTGCCCAGAGGCCCTGGAAAGGTCACTGTCAGGTGGGAGGGAGACAGAGGATCTGGCAAGGGGTTGAATATTGGAGAAGAAATTGGGGGGAAAAGAGAGGGAAGGGGGAAACTGAGCATGGCCTGTGGGCAGGGGCCACACTACCCAGTGGTGTGAGCATTCTTCCTTTTTTTGTACCTCTCCTCCGGCTCCTATTATCAGGGAGCACCAAATCTGTGAAGGAAGACTCTCTGCTTTCAGGATTCTGCCAGTTTTATGGATCATAGATCTAACACTGGAAGAGACAAGAGTCCTGGTCCTCAGAATGCTTCAAGTCTGACTATGTCATTTCCTGACTCTGTAAACTCTGGTGACTTCCCATCATCTCTATTCAAATATAAATTCTTCTGGCCTGCTTTTAACATTCTTTCCTTTTTTTTTCTTTTTGGAGAGGGGAAGGCAGGGAAATTGGGGTTGAGTGACTTGCCCAAGGTAACACAATTAGTAAGTGTTAAGTGCCTGAGGCTGGATTTGAACTCAGGTCCCCCTGACTCCAGGGCTGGTGCTCAGTTCAATGTGCCACTTAGCTGCCCCTCTTTTAACATTCTTTATAGCCTGACTCTCACCTCCTTTTCTTGCTTCCATACATTCTATTATCCAGCTAAATGGGTCAGCTTACTATGTCTCACATATCAGGTGGTGTGCTGGTAAATGTTTAACAAGTAGTTCTCCAAAAGAAAAAAAAAGTATGCATGACACACTTTTAAGTTTAATTTACATTATTAATATTTTCTCCATCACTTTCTTACTTCTAAAAGTCAACAAAGCCATAAATTAAGCCCTTATTTATAGGGTTGCTGATTCCTGAGGTGCAAATACACTCAAAATTTAACAACCAGCTCTCCAAACAAGGTGGAGCTGGTACCAGCACACTTATGCATATGACAATACAACTCTTCACTAGTACAAATTTGCATAGGTTTTCTCTCATGCCTGGAACACTCCTCCCTCATCACCTCCATCTAGAATCCTTGATTTCTTTCAACATTCAGCTCAAATGCTCTCTTTTCAGTAGGTCTTCCCTGGTGCCCCAGATTCTAGTGCCTTCTCCCCAAGATTGTTGTGATCCATTTTGTATGTGTTTTAAATATAATTGTGTGGTACTATATGATTGTGATGGAATATTACTATGCTTTAAGAAATAATGAGTAGGATGGTTTCAGAAAAACCTGGGAAGACTTAAATGAACTGATGCAAAGTGAAGTGGCAAAACCAGGAGAACATTATACACAGTAACAGAAACATTGTATGATGATCAACTATGAAAGACTCAGCTATTCTCAGCAATACAATGATCCAAAACAATTCCAAAGGACTCGTGAGGAAAAATACTATGTTCCTCCAGAGAAAGAACTGGTTGAATCTAAATGCATATTGAAGCATATTTTTTTCACTTTCTTAATTTTTCTTGTTTTTGCAATATGGCTAATATGGAAATATGTTCTGCATGACTTGGCATATATAATGGATATCATATTCCCTGCCTTCTTGATGGGTAATGGAGGGGCTGGAGACAGGAAGAAAATTTAGAACTCAAATTTTAAAAAGTTAGTTTTAAAAAATGTGTAACTATGTATATGTTGTTTCCAATCTTGCTGCCTAGACCCGCCCAGATCTCAGTCTACCCAGACCACATCAGGCAGCTGAAGAGCAAAAATCCTGCTCATACTGCTTTAACAGAGCTGGGAGTCGTCAGTCCTAATTAGTTTTTCAGATGAGGTGGGCGACCACCAGGCCTTACCTTTTGCCCTACCGATTTACGTCCTTCAGGCCTCATCATCTTCCTTGACGTTATATCTCCTTGCCCTAGGGCATGGGCATCTGACTTTATGATACTCCCTAAGCAACTTCTAGGCCTTTCCTTCCACCCTGAAACCTATCTTTCTTTTATGTGTTGTCTTCCCAAGTCGAGTGTGGGCTTCTGGAGACTAGAAACTGTCTTCCTTTTTCCATTTGTATCTCCAATATTTACCACAATGCCTGGCACACAGTGCTTAATAAATGCTTGTTGATTGATTGATTGGCCCCTCCCAGCTCTGACCTTCTGTGTTCTAAGGGCCCTCCCAGTTCTGACATTCTGTGTTCTAAGGTCCCTTCCAGCTCTGATATTGTATGTTCTAAGTCCTTTCCAGCTCTGACATTTTGTGTTCTAAGGGCCCTCCCAGTTCTAACATTCTAAGTTCTAAGGTCCTGTTCTAGGGTGTCTTCTAGCTTGGTGATTCTAAAATTCTAATCATCTTTGAACCCAAGTCTTGTCCCTAGGCCTCATTTGCATGGGAACCATTCTGTGCCCTTGTGTATGTGTGTGTGTGTGTGTGTGTGTGTGTGTGTGTGTGTGCTAGTCCCAGGGCCTGAGCTTCTGCAGGCCTCCACACCTGGCTCAGGGCTCTGGGGCACTGGGAAGATAACAAACACAGCAGAACAATGCATGTGACGTCCTGTGAATTAATCAGAGCTCAGGGCCAGCGCTCTGGGCAAACACGGGTTGGAATTGTGTCTCTAGCCTTGATTAAATTAGAAAGCTCTCCAGCAATGAGCACAAACACCCGTCAGCAAACAGCCTGAAGTGGGCTAATGAAGTGGCTGAGAGGAGGGCTGACAAGTGAGGGGTGGCGGTGGGGAGCAGACCCAAGGAGGGGAGGAGAGCCACTTGTAGCTGGAAGAAGCCACGGGTGTGTGGGGGGCTAGGAGCAAGGGCCCAGCTTTGGCTTCTAGTTCCCATCTGGGAAATGGGGACACTTGGTAAGAATTAGGCCCTAGCATGGAATATAGCTCAAGGGTTGGTTTTAGAGCTCAGAGGAATTTTAGGAAGACCTCCACCCTTTATTAATTTAGAAAGCTCACCATTGTTGAACACATCCATATCTACAACCATTTCATTTTTCAGATAAGGAAACTGAGTCCCAGAGGGAAGCTGTGCCTTACACAAGGCCAAGAAAGGAATAAACAATAAAGTCAGGATCTGAATCCTGGTGCTCTTACATGAAATCCTGTGTTTTTCCTATTATGTATTCTATATTATAGAATGTTGCAGCCAGAGGGACCTAGGAGCCCAAAATGTGAGAGTCAGAAGTGACCTTAGAACCCAGAATGTCAGAGCTGAGAGGGCCCTTAGAACCCAGAATGTCAGAGATGGGAGGGCCCTTAGAACACAGAACTGTGAGCTAGGAGGGACTTTAAAGATCATTTTACTGGTGATCCCAGAGAGGGAAAATGATTTTTTCAAAGTTACTCAGTGAGTTAGTAATGAAGCTGGTTCTCTGTCACTGCCAAAGTCTCTTAGCCTTTGTCTCTGGATTCCTTAGCAGATCAGTTCCCACTGTAGCTCTGAGTTGTCCATTGTACTTTTTGCTTGTGGAATCAACAAAGATCCCTGAAAACTGGGTCCATCTTTCAAACTGTATTGCCTTGAAGACAGTGGGGTCACCCTGATCATAGCTGACCCTGGGGATGAGCCTGAAGCCCCTTTATTCAGACCACACAGGTGTAGCCTTAGTAGTATTGATGTGCTTGACAAAATGCAGAGAACCGTGTCAAATCCTCCCTTCTACATGATGTCTTCCCAGTGGATGCCTTCCCGTAGTGGTCACTCACCCTTCTGGCCTATACAGTAGTTATGTTCACTACCATTCATTTTGACCTTTAGTCCTTTGCTGGTTTATAGTAATGCCTCTAATTGTTTCCTATGAGTTGCCAAGTCTTCTGAAAGATAAATGTAAAGCCCTGCATCTAGGTTCAAAAACTCAATCACACAAGGACAGGTTAGGGGAGACCTTGCCAATAGCTTATATAAAAAGACAATTTTGTGGATGTTATTTGAGCTCTGATCTTAGAGACAGGTGCTTGAATTTGCTTCCAACACTTATTAGCTGAGTAGCCTTCATCAAATCACCCCCCTCTCTGAGCCTCAGTTTCCTTATCTGTAAAGTACCTGGCACTGACTACCTCTCAGGAAGGTTGTAAGGGCAGTGCTCTGTAAACTCCTATGCTCTTACACCCTCCAGGACACAACAGAGTGATGTGGCAGCTCTGTTGTTCAGTCATTTCCAACTTTCTATGACCCCATTTAGGATTTTCTTGGCAAAGATACTTGAATGGTTTGCCATTTCCTTCTCCAGTTCATTTTACACATGAGGAAATTGAGGTAAACAGGGTTAAGTGACTTGCCCAGGGTCCCACAACTAGGAAGTATCTGGAGAAGGATTTGAACTCAGGAAGACAAATTTTTCTGACTCCAGGTCCCAAAAGCTATGCACTGACCCTCTTAGCTGTTCTAATGTGGCCACTAGGGGAGCACCACAGTGCTCAGAGTACTCGGTCTGGAGTCAGGAAAACCTGAGTTCAAATTCAGCCTCACGAATACTTAATAGCCACGTGAACCCTGGACAAGTTTGTCATCATTCCCTTGTTCAATCCTGTCTGACTTTCTCTGACCCCATTTGGGATTTGCTTGGTTGTCCATTTCCTTCTCCAGCTCATTTTATAAGCAAGGAAACTGAGACAAACAGAAGTAAATGACTTGCCCGTCATACAGCTATAGTTACTGTTTGAATCTGGATTTGAACTCAGGTCCTCCTGACTCCAGGGCCAGTGCTCTATTCACTTCTCTACCTATTACCCCTGGGCAAGTTACTGAACCACTATTTATCTCAGTTTCCTCCACTATAAAATGGGGATAACAATCACATCTGCCTCTCACGATTGTTGTGAAGATCAAATGAGATAATATTCATTTTATGATTTATTTATATTCTTGACCTAGTACCTAACACATAGTTGGTGACTAATAAATGCTTAAAAAATACTCAAGCTAATTCAATCTCAGGCACATTCGTTGATATTTAACATTAGAAACAAGTGAGGTGATAGTCCTGACATTGTCTGTGATGGTCAAACCACTGCTAATGTGTCCTTTTCCAGCTATCATATTTTAAAATTAATTTTATGTCTTTTTTTTTCTTTTTGGAGGGCAATTGGGGTTAAGTGACTTGCCCAAGGTCACAGGCTAGTTTTTGTGTTCTGTCAGAGGCTGGATCTGAACTCAGGTCCTCCTGACTCCAGGGCCAGTACTCTATTCACTGTGCCACCTAGCCGCCCCTATTTCATGTCTTTCAAATGAAGATCTGGGTACCTTTTGTATTTTAAAAGGAATTTTGAAAAGTTGAAGTATAGTCCTAGTGTGAGGACAGGAATAAATGGGACTTCAATCCACATCATCAGAGAAATAGTTGAGAGAAATGGACATGTTTATGCATATCCAAGAGAAAAAAATAAGATGTTCTCTTTCCTTACTGTGGTCTCAGGAAGGACATGACTGGTGTATAACTGGGGAGTTGTCTTGTAGAAGGCAAGGCAACAACACAAATACAAGTAAAAACAAAGATAGTCCCTGCCCTCCAGGAAGTTACATTCCAATGGGGGAAGATAACCATATAAATGGGAATGGGGGAGTGGGGTGGGGAAGTAACAGCTAGGGAGCTTGGTGGCAAAGTATGGAAAGTCAGAAGCTCGTTAGAAGGGGAGTGAAGCATGGCCTGCCTGAGCCCCTCCTGAAAATGGAGGCCCTAGGAAAGAACTCACCAATGGGAGAGGGAGGAAGGTATGGTGGTCTGACCTTCCAGGGTGACAAGGTCCAAGGCATTGAGGAAAGTTCCAAGGTGAGAAGGTACCCGAGTCTTGGTGATGAAATCCTGGGAAGTTAGAGAACCAGAAACACAGCCAGAGGGGAAGAAGAGGGATTAGGATAGTTAGATTTGGCCTATAATGCCTAACTGGGAACAAAATGCAAGAAGTGAGAGGGAGGCAGATTTTGGTATGATATTAAGAATTTCTTATCTGAAAATGGAGAAAGTCAGCTTGCCAGGTTCTGAGCTCCCCATCACTGGGAATGTTCAAGAAGAGCTTAGAGGGGGCAGCTAGATGGCACAGTAGATAGAATGTCAGCCAGGGAGTCAGGAGGACCTACCTGAGTTCACATTAGTCTTAGATATTTATTAACTGTGTGACCCTGGGCAAGACATTTAACCCCAATTACCTCAAAAAAAAAAAGAGCTTAGATGAGTATCTGGTAGGGATGATAGAGAGGGGATTCCATCTTTGATAGGCAAATTCAGCCTTGATTATAAGGAAATATCTCCTATGAGAACTAGCCCACAGTGGAATGGGCAGCCTCTGGAGCTGGTGACTTCTCCCTCTCTGGATGTCTTCAAGCAAAGGCTGGATGGTCACTTGTTTAGACTAGTGAAGAGGGTACTTTTGTTTTTTTAATTCAGGCATAAATTGGACCAGATGTCATTTAGGTCCCTTCTTATTCTGAAAGTCCGTATTTTACAGGGTAGATAAAGAAACTGAAGCCTGGGAGGGGCACAATAGAATATTCTGAGGCTTCTGGACCAGTGAAGAATCTTTAAAGATTCAGGCTGCCTCTCCTAATTATTGAAATTATTCTTATTTCTCTCAAATCCCAATCAGATGAAGGAGACACAGTTCTTCCCTCCTGGGAGCCCACAGTCTGATGGAGGAGATGAACACACACACACACACACACACACACACACACACATATATATATATATATATATACATATATATATATATATATATGTATCAGAAATCATAGATTAGTGGGAGATGGCAGAAAATGGTGGAATTGACCTGGGTTCAGATCCTGGTTCTGGGGCTTCTTAGCTATGTGCCCCAGGCAAGTCACTCACTGCTTTCAGTTTCCTCATCTGTACTATGGGGTAAAGAATCTGTAGAGTTTATTTTACAAGGTTAGCTGGGAGGCCCAAATGACATAATAATGTCTGTTAGAGCAAACCTCAAAAAGCCAAATCAATGTCAGTTGTTATAACTACAAGAAGCAGAAATATTCAACTATTATCAACAAGAGAAGAGGAATGGAATGAAAGATGCCATGTGAGTGGACTGGGGGTGGAGTCCTACAAAAGGCAATTTAGGATTTGGAGAAGCAGAGGATTTAGTTACACAATTCTAAGACTCATCTTCCTGAAATCAAACCCAGCCCTAGATGCGTACTAACTGTGTGACCCTGGGCCAGTCACTTAACTATTTTTCTCATCTGTAAAAGTGAGCTGGAGAAGGAAATGGCAAACCACTCCAGCATCTTTGCCACACACACACACACACACACACACACACACACACACACACACACACACACACAAATGGGTAGGACATGACTGAACAGCAAATAACAACAGGGACATCATTTAGTCCATTTTATAGATGAGGCTTTCTGAGGCTCAGAGAACTGACTTACCCAAGGTCACACAAAGACTAAGTAACAGAGCCAGTCATTCAATCAACTTTTATTAAGTGCCTACTAGGTGCCAGATACTTTTCTAAGCACTGGGAATACAAAAAGAGGCAACCCCCCAAAAAAAACCAAAAACCAGCCCCTACCCTCGAGGAGCTCACAGTCTAAGGAGCCAGAATCCAAACGCTAGGTCTTGGGATCATATAAGTGGGGTGTGCTGTTAAATTGCTAACTTTTCAATGTGAACATTTCCACCTTGGAAATCAGAAAATGCTACAAATCAGGGCTTGATCTGTTGTTTGTCCATTGTCTAGACTTAAGAAAGTGATGGAGAAAATGTTAATAATGCATTTTAAATTTAAGAATGACTTCTAGGAACATTCTTTTTTTGGGGAGAGAAGAGCTTGTTGTTAAACATTTACCAGCACACCTCTGAAGGGGGCCTTAAAGGCCATTGGGTCCCCCCTCTCATTTTATAAATGAGGAAACTGAGGCTCCAAGAGGTTTGGTGACTAGCCCAGGGTCTTACCATTAATAACCCTGTTCAAGATGAGATTTGAACTTCAGTCTTCCTGAGGCCAAGCTGAGGGATTTCACTATCCACTATACTATCCTACTTTTGGTTTCTGACCATACCCCTCTCCCCAGTACCCACCTGCCTTCATCCAATATTCTTTCTGATATGTTATGGAGCTGAGATGTTGGTGTTGAGGAAGAGGAGGCAGGACATTAGCAAGAGGAAGAGTCTGTGTGAAGGCTGGACCAGGGTTGGGAGGCAGGAACAAGGAAGGAAAGAAGACGGAGAAGGTATTGAGGCTTGGCTGAGCCTGGTTTGGACCAGAGATTAAGATGCAGAGAGTTAGAAGAAAGACCAGTGTAGTTAGGTGAGCTGGGGAGGCCAGGCTGGGATTGCCAGTTTTTAGTGGCTTCAGCTTTCAAAGGTTTCCAGGTCTCAGGCTTGGAATCACTCACCTGGGCCTCCAGAGACATTTCCACCAGAAAGGGAGGGAGTCTCATTTTCTCTAATTACTAGAGAAACCAACTCTAGTCTGTCCCCTAATCTCTCAGAACCAGACCCTTTGACCCAATTCATTCCTATGGCCATATTTATCCAAAGTCTCAGGGCCAGTTTCCCAGTGGCTCATGATGGCAGGGCCATGGGGCTTCACTGCCCTTTGCTAGCCTCATCTGTGGCCAATTCTATAGTCATTTTTCCGCACAAGGACTGGAAGCTATATCACTCTTTTCCTTCCTTCCTTCCTTCCTTCCTTCCTTCCTTCCTTCCTTCCTTCCTTCCTTCCTTCCTTCCTTCCTTCTTTCTTTCCTTCCTTCCCTTCTTCTTTCCCTCCTTTCCTTTATTCTTACTTTCTTTCCCTTCCTTTTTTCCTTCATCCCCTCCCTTCCTTTCTTCCTTCCTTCCCTCCTTTTTTGCCCATCTACCTTTCTTCCTTCCCTCTTTTTTGTTCTTCTTCCTTCCTTCTTTCCATTCCTTTTTCCTTCCGTCCTCTCCTCCTTTCCCTCCCTTCTTCCCTTTTCCCCCTCCCCTCCTTCCATCCCTCCCTTTCTTTCTTTTTTTCCTTCCCTCCCTCCCCTCTTCCCTTCTTTCCCCTCATTCATTTATTCATTCAGCTACTCATTTATTCACACACAATATTCATTTACTTATTCACACCCATTCATTTATTCATTTAATTATTTGTTCACTAGTTCACTCCCTCATCCCTTTGTGCCCTCATTTACTCATAAAAACAATGGATCTTAGTGCCAGAAGGGACTTTAGTAGTGGTTATCTGGTCTGGTTTCTCAACCAGTTCAAAAAGCTTAGACATTTCCAGTGACAAGGAGTTCACTATGTGTTGAAGCAGCCCTGAAACAGCACCAGAAATCTACGTTCCTGTAACTTCTATCCATTGTTCCTCATTCAGCCTTCTGGGTCAAGAAGAACAAATCTGCCATCTCCTCCCTATACTGGCCTTTAGGTACTCGTAGACTGCCAGGATGTCTCTACTTCCTTCCCTACTACCCCCAACAGCTTCCCTTCTCTCTTTCCCTGTCACTGTCTCTCTTTCTGTGTCTCTTTTCTCTCTGTGTCTCTGTCTTTTCCTCTCTTCTCTCTATCTGTCTGTGCCTGTCTTTCTGGGTCTCTTTTTTCTCTGTGTTTCTCTCTCTGTTTCTGTCTTTTCCTCTTCTCCCCCCCCCCCCCATCTCTTTTCCATCTATGCCTGTCTTTTCCTCTCTTCTGTGTCTTTCTCTGTCTCTCTATCTCTCTGTGTGTCTCTTCTCTCTCTGTTTCTGTCTTTTCCTCTCCTCTCTGTGCCTGTCTCTGTCTCTCTGTGCCTGTCCCTCTCTGTTTCTCTGTGCCTATCTCTCTCTGTTTCTGTCTGTGCCTCTGCCTCTCTCTCTCTCTCTCTCTCTCTCTCTCTCTCTCTCTCTCTCTCTCTCTCTCTCTCTCCTTTCCTCTCTCTTTCCCTACCTCTCTCCCTCTCCTCTGAATCTCTTGTCTGTCCCTCTGCTCTCTGATTCCCTGGGACACTTCCCCCGCTGCAGTCTCCACTGCAGCTGCTCTCTCTGCGGGGGCCTGGCCGGTCCGGGGAGCTGTCCAGCACCCCCTTCCATCCCAGACTCTCTCTCCACCCCCCCCACCCCCCACCGCCGGCCACGCTGCTGAATTTCCAATTTTCAGCTAATCTGGAGGTCGTGACAGAGGCGCAGAGGCCCTGGTCGGACATAATGGCAGAAGAATTGTAAATGTCGCCTTTAGTGAATCCCCAATGAGGGAGGACGGGGAGGGGAAATTTTCCATCCGAGGCTGAGCCCTGAATCAGGGAATACATTTTCTCTCGGAGTGTGTCGCATTAGATTTCCAGAGGTGGTAGGCACCAGGTACATGTCATTAGTAACAGTTTGGGGGATAATGAATCCTTTTATTTCTCATCCTCACAGCTCATGAATACATAAAGAGACCCAGCTCGGGATCATCTGGTTCGACTGTAGGAGCCTCACATAACTTAATCTCATCGCCTCTCCAATATTGCAGCAGCCCAGCTGGGGCCATCCTTAAAGGGGCCAGGAGCCCTTTTCCAGCCCTGGGAGGGGGTGGTCAGAGAAGGGGAAGGGGGCTCAGGACTGGAGTGAGGAGGGTCATAGGTCATAGAATCATGGAATGTAGAGCCAAAAGGAAACTTGCAGATAGACTTCAACTCCCTTATTTTTCAGAGGAGGAGACTGAGATCCAGAAGAGCAAATTAACTTGCCAGGGACATAGTGAGTGGCACAGCTAACATCTGACCTTAATATGGTAGAAAGAAGACTGACCTTGTATTAAGAGGTCCCCAACTCAAATCCCAATTCTGACACCTATTACCTGTGTGACTGTGGGGAAGTCACTAAACTTCTCTGGGCCTCAGTTTCCTCATTTGTAAAATGAGAGGGTTGTATTAGATGGCCTCTGAGGTCCCTTTTAGCTCTAGACTGTGAAGTAATTCTATGACTCCAAATCCAGGATCCTTTCCAGCACTGGAACCCCACTGGATACTGTGATGTCTTGGGTGGTCAGTAAGTCTATGATCTCATTCCCTTCCCCATTCCCCTGGGGGTCTGGGGCAGAAAGGCAGGAAGAGTCAGAGTGAGACACAAAACTGAAGAAATGGTGAAAGAGTCCTGCCTAATGGACTATTGACACTTCTTAAATGTTCCTTCTGACCTTGAAGCACCCAGTCAATCCCCTTCGGTGTTTGCTTCCAGGTCCCAATGACCACTGATTGCAAAGGTCCCATGACCTCTGACACAGACCTGTCCAAGAGAGAAAAGAGTGGGCAGAAGGTGTCAAGGATAGCTTTTGCCACCTTTGTGACTTAGAATCATCACTGCCTAGCTTCCTGGCTGACTCTGAGTCTAAGCACAGTTTGATGGGATGCCCTACAGCATACCCAGAACAAGGAAAGGTAAACACAGACCCACATAGCCAACCTCCCTAAGACTATCTGGCTTTGTCACAATGAAATCTCTTCTGTCAACACACTCTGGGTTGTGGCCAAAGTATGAAGGTGATTTTAGGGAATGTTAGTTCAAAAGCATAGGGCGCCTCTGGTTTTATAACCTGCTTAGAGGCAGCAAGAGAGGATGTGACCCTCACTGGGGCAACTGATGGTACCTGATGCTTTCACATCTCAATGTCCATATATCCAAGGCCGAGATAACATTTGGGATCCAGCTTAAAGCCCCCAAACTGGGCCATCATCACAGCTACCACCACTACCACCATCATTCCCACCAGGAATCCAGGCACATTCAGCCTGCTGGGAAAGAAGTTAACTGTTCAACGACCAAGAGATTATGTACCAGTCCTGAGGTCTGAAGGCTACAGGACCAGGCTTCAACCACAGGTTTATTAGGTTTCCACTATTTCCATCACCCTCTGCACCATTATTCTTATTGTCACCAGGACTGTATTTCTGTCTTTAAGTATTTTGAGGACTATCATGCAGAAGAGCGATTAAATGTTCTCTGTGTGACCCTAGGAACAAAGGGAATGATTTGTTGTGTTTGTTCTTTTTCAGTCATGTCCAACTCTTTGTGACCCCATTTGGGGTTTTCTTGGCAAAGATACTGGAGCGGCTTGCCATTTTCTTCTCCAGCTTATTTTACAGATGAGGAAACTGAGGCAAACAGGGTTAAGTGACTTGCCCAGGGTCACACAGCTAGTAAGTGTATGAGGCTGGATTTGAACTCAGGTCTTCCTGACTCCAGTCCTAGAGTTCTATTGACTGCATCTCTTGGCCACCCAAAAGGAAAGGTAGGGAGACAGAAATGGAGAAATAACAAACAGAACAATTGGGACTCAATATAAGTGGAAAACCACAGAATTTAGGGTCAGAAGGAACCTTAGGGATTGTCTATCTAACCTAGCACTCTAATTTTACATGTAAGAAGTGAGGTGGGATAGTGGAAAAGGCTCTGATTTAGAATTCAGGGAGACAAATTCAAATCCTGCCCCCCAAGTCCATTAATTACTCTGAGCCTCTGTTTTCTCCTTTGTAAAATGACTATATAATCTGAACCTCAACACTTATTAGAGAGGCTGGCTGTGAGATAATGTATATTAAGCAATTTATAAACCCTAAAGAAATATAGAAACATTCATTATAATTACTCTTATAATCATAATTGTTTTATAAGGCAGCTAAAGTAGTTCAGTGGATAGCGTGCCAAGCCTGGAGTCAGGAGGACCTGAGTTCAAATCTGGTCTCAGATATGTACTAGCTGTGTGACCCTAGGTAAGTCATGTCACCTCTACCTGCCTCAGTTTCCTCCATTGCAAAATGTGGGCAATAATAACACCTACCTCCTAGAGCTGTTGTGAAGATCCAATGAGATAATATTTGTAATGCACTTAGCACAATGTCTTTGCACATGGGACGTATTATAGAAATATTAGCTATAGTAATAATAACACTATTATTGTTCACAGTCACAGAGGTGGTAAGTACAGAGCTAGGACCCTAAGCCCCATCCTTGGATTCCAGCCCCTTTAAACTTATCCAGAGGAAGACTAGCCTATCTCAGACAGTAGTGAGTTTCTCCTTAGTAGAGGGGCTTGTTGTTCATCTTTTGTTTTTGAAGAGGCCCAGTGATATCATAGGATGATGTCTCCACTTGTTCATGATTTGGATTTTTTAAAATGTTTTTTCATATTTTCATATTTCACATTCCAAACCATCATCCCAATTGTCACAGTCTCCATAAATTATTATCATAGACACCACCACACTGTTATCACTGTTTAATGCAAACAATTAAAAACATTTATGAAAAAACTAGGAGTACGTGATATGTGAATGATCATTCAGGACAGATGGATTGGATCCAGATTGTGAGAGAAATTAAATGCCAGACAGAAACTGGTACTAAACCCTGTGAGAAATAGGGTTCTTCTTGAGTGGGGAGGGCTAAGATAAGGCAATCTTCACCCCCATACTATTTTCATCACTTTCACCACCATCATTGTCAACATCACCCTAAACCTCCATCCCAGCAAAACTTTGGTTAAGTGCAAATAGACCAATATACCTAGGAAAGAGCTTCAGTTCCTGCCACTGGAGGGTTTGGGGTAAGTTAGATGTTCATGAGGAGAGACCAATCATAGGAAACACAGACACCCCTGCATCAAATACATAGTTAAGTTAAATGAAGCGTTTAGCTTCCATCTTGTGACTGGGACGCAAGAGAGGAGTGTGGGTGGTCACCTATACTGGATTTTCTCCCCAACTGTTCCAGGCTGTCTTACTCCTTGTTTGGTCTTTGGCATACATAGCCTGGGATTTTTGCTCAAGGGTCCCATGTGTAATGTCCAACTAGACAGTTCTGGGGAGGGAGAGCACATTCAGTGGCTGAAAAGGACCTAGTCCAAGTTCTTCATTATACAGACAAGGAAGCCCAGGTCCAGAGAGGAAGGAAGAATACCTTGGCTGAGGTCAGTCAGTTAACCAGGGGCAGAAACAAGAAATGAACCTCAGTCCTTTTCCTGACTAAGGTTCTCGGTAAAGGTGAAATGAGTAAAGGCAAGATACCACAGTTACTTTGCAGAGCAGTGGCCAGAGCCATCATTCCTTCAGGAAGGGACTTTGATGGCCACTGGGCGGGGGAAGGGGTTTCTGACCTTAATTCATGGGCTTTAGCTATTGACTTTGGCCCTACTCCCTCACCTTGCTGCCCGTGACGGGCCTGGAATGTCAAGCTGAATTTGATTTGACCTGTTCGACAGGCCGGCCCTTAAGCCAAACCACATTTCCCATCACCCTCTCATCCACCAGCATCCCCATCCCCATCCCCAGGGGGAACTCCAGCCGGGTCCTCTCCAGGGCTGCAGGCCCTGGGGCCACATCAGCCAGCCTTTGCTAGAGGTGGGCCTCCCGAACTAATTTCATAATCCCCAGCCCTCCGCTCCATAAGGCTCTGGGCCTGTTCTCTACTGGCCAATCTTGATTCCACCTTCCTGCCTGTCTCCTTGCCCCAGGTCTCCCCCTCTGTCCCCCCGACCCCTTCCAGGATCCAGCTGACATGTTTCTGAAACTCATTTAGCCTCCTTGCTTAGATGGCTTCTCCCCCCCCCACCCTATACCCTATAATGAGACCCAGATGTTCCTGACCTTCTTGCCTGAAAATGCTTTTCTCCAGGTCTCCCATGTTAATTGGTTACAGCTATGGGCCAAAGGGAAGGTGAGTCACTCTGCGGGTGAGGAAGGGATTCAAATCCTGGCTCTGATGTTTACTGGTCATGTAGCCTTGGGCAAATCATTTCCTTTCTCTGGGCTTCAGTTTCCTCATCTGTAAAACAAGACTAAGCAATCTCTAAGGGTCTTTCCAGCTCTAAGCATTATAGGAATTGGATGGTACAGGGGAAGGGGCAGTGTCAGGAGCCAGATCTAGCCATAACCCAAATATTTTCCACTTCTTCTTTGGCTGGACTTTGATTCTTCCCTGACCTGGGAATAGATCTAGCTTGGGGAAAGAACCCATGACACCACTTAGACTAATCTCCCAGCCTCAATGAACAGGTGGGGAAACTGAGGCTGAGGGAGGTTAAGGGACTTGGTCCAGTTCAAGCAGACCATTGGAGCAGAACATGAGCCCAGCTCCTCTGCCTAGGGAGTGAGCATATTTCCTGCTATGCCACTGGACAGTTCCAGACAGTGATCCTCCTTGACTATGCTTGCCTTGGGAGGAGAGAGGTACGCTAATCACCATCAAGGAAGGAAGACATGAAGGTCCTTCCTCAGTGAGTTACTGGTCTTGTGGGGGACCAACTATGGATCAGGAGGCACTTAATCTCTAGTGGGGAAAACACAATTCCCACTCTAAAGAAGCTCCCAATCTTACTGGGGCGGGAGAGAGTGTCCTTAGAGAATCATGGTATAGGACAACAGGAAGACCACCAGCATCAGTGTCAAAGGACCAAGGCTCAAATCCCAAGCGCCACATCCAAACTGTGTGACCTTAAACATCTATCTTTGTAAAATGGGGATAATTATACTTACAGGACCCAACTCCTTTCTTGGCTGTAAAGGACTCTATAAAAGTGAACTATATTAAGTTGTCGAATTGTTTCAGACTCCTTAGGACCCCTTTTGAGGTTTCCTTGGCAAAGATACTGAGTGACTTGCCATTTCTCTCTCCAGTTCATTTTACAGATGAGGAAATGGAGTCAGGGTGAAGTGACTTGCCCCGGGTCACATAGCTAGTAAGTGTCTAAGGCCAGATTTGGACTCAGGAAGTGAGTCTTCCTGACTTTAGGTCCAGGGCTCAATCCACTGCTCCACCTAGCTGCTCCTTATTATTAAGTAGACAGATGCAAATATTGAGAATCACTGATGAAAGAGCCTATTTCTATATAGGCTTTCTAGGTAGTCAAACAATGGGGCTACCTCTATGAGTCTATTTTTTTCTTATTGGAGGGCAATTGGGGTTAAGTGACTTGCCCAAAGTAACACAACTAGTAAGTGTGTCAAGTGTCTGAGGTCGGATTTGAACTCAGGTCTTCCTGACTCCAGGGCTGGTGCTATATCCACTGTACCACCTAGCTGTCCCTCTATGAGTTTTTGTAGCAACTGGTCTCAGACACATACTAGTTGTGTGACCCTGGGCAAGTCATTTAACTCTGTTTGCCTCAGTTTCCTCACCTATAAAATGACCTGGAGAAGGAAATGACAAACTACTCTACTATTCTTGCCAAGAAAACTCTAAATAGTCGGACACAATTGAGATGACTGAGTAAATAAATAAATTTAAAAATGAATGAATGAATGAATAAACGAGCAAATAAATAAATAGACAAACAAACAAATAAATAAGTAAATAAATAAATAAATAGACAAACAAACAAATAAATAAGTAAATAAACAAACAAACAAACAAACAAATAAATAAATGAGTAAGTAAGTAAGTAAATAAATAGATAAATAAGATACTCTGGGTTGTGTGGACATGACTCAACAGCAGACTGAATGCCCATCTGTCACCCATATGCCCGTGCCTGGGATCAGGAGGGTTTTGGTAATGAGGCAGTGCAGTGCATAAAGTGGATAAAACTACTTCTTGTAGTCAGGAAGACCTGAGTTCAAATCTAGCCTCGGACCCTTAACTAGCTGTGTCACCCTGGGCAAGCACTTCACTGCTGCCTGCCTCAGTTTCCCCATCTGTACGATGGGTATAATAATAGCACCTACCTCCCAGGATGGTTGTGATGTGAGGATCAAATGAGATCATATTTGTAAAGCACTTAGTACAGTGCTCCTCACATAGTAGGAACTTAATAAATAATGGCTAAATAATAAATAATGGCTTCCTGTCCATTCTTGGTTTCTGAGTTCCACTCTGTCGGGAGGAGAGGGGAAGGTCAGAGTGACTTTCTTCTATGAAGTCTCAGTTTCAGAGCATAGAAATTAGATTTTTTTTTTCTTTTTGGAGGATGGAAGGCAGGGCAATTGGGGGTCAAGTGACTTGCCCAAGGTCACATGGCTAGTATGTGTTAAGTATCTGACGTTGGACTTGAACTCAGGTCCTCCAACTCCAGGGCTGGTGCTCTATTCACTGCACCACGCAGCCTCCCCCTAGAGCATATAATTTGAGAGTAGGAAAGTGTCTCTCATGAGTCCATCTCTGAAAGGAATTTGCACTCCAAGGAGTCTGACACTGCCCCCCAACCCCAGTCTTTCCTTAAAGACATCCAAAGAAAGGAAAATCTCTAACTCTGACAATTCCTGTTTTATAAGTGTTTCTTGTATCAAACCTAAATCTGCCTCTTTGCCACATCTATCCACAGTTCCAGGTTCTGTTCTCTGGCCCAAGGAGAATAAGGTTCATTCCTCTTCTACAAGACAGCTCTTCAAATCCTTAAAGAAAATGATCCTGTCCTGTTCCTCCCCCATCCCACTGCCCTGAGTCTTCTCTTTTCCATGTTAAACATAATCAAGGTTCTAACAATACCATCTGAGTAGCAGAGAGGCATGATGGTGGAGCTGACCTTGAAACCAGAAACACCTGGGTTCAAATGTTGTCTGTAGCACACACTGACCTTAGGTGAGTTAACTTAACCCCTCAATGCTCTAGGGAGCTCTGTATGATCAAGAATTGCAGATGTGCTGACCCATATTGGTAGAGGGAATTTCCTTGATGGGATTCCCCCATACCAGCACAGGAGAGGTCCAGTCTCTGCTTTTATTTCTATAGCATTTTATGACTTTCAAAAGACTTTTCTTCCAACCAACCTGTGAAGTGGGGAGTATGATTCTTCCCATTTTGCAGATGAGGATACTGAGATAAGAGAGGAGAGGTAATTTTTCCATGGTCCCAGTAGAGTTAAGTCAACAACCATTTATTAGATGCCTACTATGTGTCAAGCATTGAGAACACAGAGAAAGGCAAAAGGATGGCCCCTCCTTCAAGGAGCTCATGGGGAAACAACAACTGTATACTATATATGAGATAAATTGGAAATAAGAGAGGGGAAGGCACTAGAACTGAGACCAACTTCCTCAGGAAGGTGAAGCTGGCATCTCATCAGTCTGCTTTTCCTAGAGCTCTGACCTGGCCTCCATCACTATTCCCTGCTGCCTCTTCCCTGCTCCTCCTCCCATTTGGGGAATCCCATGGAGGCAGAAGCAACAGACAGGATGAGGCAGAAAGTTTTTGGACTGGGATGTCCCAGCACACCTGAGCACACGTGCCTCCCAGATGTGTCCTGCACTGAAGATGGTCACTATGGGAGGCTGCCCATGGCCTTGGGCCCAAGGCTTTCTCCCTTTTTGTCGCCATTCAGAGACTCTCTAGTCAACCAACACACACCTACTGTGTGACAGACAGTGTGCTAATTGATGGGGGCACAAAGAAAGGCAAAAAGTAGTCCCTGTCCTCAAGGAGCTCACAAGGGAGACAAGCTGCAAACAACTGTACAAACAAGATAGATGGGGTAAAGTTGGACAGGATATAGACAAGATAAATGGGAGGTAATCAGCAAAGGGAAGGCACTGAGATTAGGGAGGACTGGGAAAGGCTTCTTGTAGGTGAGCTGAGATGAGAAAGAAGCCAGGAAAGTCAGGCCTCAGAGGTGAAAAGGGAGAGCATTCCATACCTGGGGGACAGCCAGGGAAAATGCCTGGAATGGGGGAGATAGTGTTTTGTTGAATAATAGCAAAGAGGCTGGTGTCACTGGAGGGGAGGAAGGTATAAAAAGACCAGAAAGGTAGGAAGGAACCAGCTTATGGAGCTTTAAAAGCCAAACAGAGGATTCCATATTGGGTCCTGGAGGTAATAGGGAGCCACTGGAGTTTATTGAGGGAGGGGTGATGTGTGATATGGGCATATCCATACTTTGTGAAGATCCCTTTGACAGCTGAGTGAAGGATGGGTTGGAGTGGGGAGAGACCTGAGGCAGGCAGACCTAACTGTGGGCTATTGCAGTCATCCAGGTTTGAGGAGATGAGGGTCTGCACTGGGGTGGTGGCAGTGTCAGAGGAGAGAAGGGGGAGGCATGAAGGGAGAACAGATGGGACTTAGAAACCCATTTCCAGGTTCTCCCCCACTTCCATCACTCAGGAACCTCTCCTCCTTCAACATTCATGATATTCATATCTCCCACCCTTCAAAATCCTGCTAATTATTGCCTACGGGTCCTCTAGGTCACTCCCCACGGGTCCTCTAGGTCACTCCCCTTTCTTCCTCAGTGAGTCTGGTTCACAGCTCCCTATTCTTCTCTCTTGCCCTCAGACTATGAGCCTCCCTCTCCATCTCTTGACTCTGGCCATTTTCTCTGGCTGTCCCCCATGCCTGGAAGGCTCTTCCTCGATCGCTCCAGTTACTGACTTCTCTTCTAAGCCCCACCTTTTAGAGGAAGCCTTTCCTAATACCTCTCAATTGCAGTGTTCTGCATCTGTCGGTTATTTCCTATTTATACTGCAGATAGTTTGCTGCATTTATATTTGTTTGCATGGTATGTCCCACATTAGATTGTAAGCTCCTTGAGGGCAGGGACTGTTTTTGTATCTCCCCCTCCCATTAGTACAGCGCCTAGCATATATTAGGTACTTAATAAATATTGGTTGATTGATTGATGGAACTGATTGGGTATGGGACAGGGTGAGAGAAAATGAGGAGGAAATGAAGGATGAAACCTTGGTTAAATGTCTAGACGACTGGAAGGAGAGGATGGTGGAACTGTCAGGATTAAGGTAATGGGGAAGGAAGGAAGAGGACAGATACATGTGTGATGGGGAGGGAGGAGGTAATGACCTCAGTCATGGACATGCTGGATTTGAGAATTCTACATGATGACCAATGGAGTTTAAACCAAGGAGTTTAATGGGCAGCTGGAGAAATGAGACTGGAGGTCAGGAGAGAGGTTAGGGCTGGATAAATTGGTCTGAGAGTCATTGGCATGGAGATGATGATTGAATCTGTGGGTGCTAAAGATGTCACCAAGTGAAATATTATAAAGAGAGAAGAGAGCATGGCCCAGGTCAGAGGCTTGGAGAGCCCAGCCCCAGGCCCCATGTCATGGATGAAGACCCCAAAAAAGAGATAAAAAAGGAGCTCTGAAACAGGAGAGGACAATGCCAGGGAGACTAGGGGACCAGGGAGAAGAAGGTGATGGACAGTATCAAAGGCTACAGAGGCTGGATTTGAACTCTGGTCTTCCTGATCTGAAGGCTAAGGGTCCATTCACTGTGCTACCAAGCTTCCGGGTGCTTTAGGAGGAGCAAGAATGAGTCGAAGAGTACCCAGACCAAGGTGACCAGGATGGCAAGTGGCCTGGAGACCACAATATACAAGGACTGACTGAGGGAATGAGAGGTGTTTATTGTGGAAAAGAGAAGGCACAAAAAGGTGTATTAAAGTGGGGGAGGGGTGTTAGGCTTGGGGTGCTCTGCCCAGAGGGGAAAATAGTAATGGGGGGGAGGGGAGGGAGGACTGGGGAGGTGCCAGATGGCAGATTGAAGCTGGATGTCCTGAGAAACTTGTCTGAAGGTAGAAGGTGTTGTCTGGGGGTGGGATGGGGGCGGGGCAGGAAGTGGATTCCCTTCATTAGAAGGGAAAGCTATAATACTTGTGGGGATGTTCTAGAGGGACTATTCATGGAAGGGTAGGACTAGATGGCCTTTCAGATTCTTTCCAACTCTGTGGGCCAGCTCTGACATCCTGTGTCCTAAGGGCCCTCCCAGCTCTGACATCCTGTGTTCTAAGGGCCCTCCCAGCTCTGACATTCCATGTTCTAAAGGCCCTCCTAGATCTGACATTCTGTGTTCTATGGACCCTCCCAGTTGTGACATTCTATATTTTAAGGTCCCTTTCATGTTTAAAATTCTATCATTCTGTTTTCATATTTTGAAGGAGTACAATGCTTAACCTGAATCAATGCCTCAGTAAGGGTGGGATTTCTGCCATGTGCCAGGGGAGAGACTTGGGTGCAGAGGGTCCCTACCCTTTAATCACACCCTCTGCATTGCAGGCCTTGGCAGGCTGGCTCAGCCTCTCTCCTTCTCACTTCCTCTGAGTCCCAAAGTTTCATATGCGCATATATAATTCCTGGAGCTGGAGCATGGAGCCGGTGGCTGCCAAGACCCCCTTTCTTCTCCTGCCGTAAAAATATGAGGGAATGAGAAAATAATTAAAAAATAAAAGCACAAGAGGGGAAAAAAAAAGGGGAGGAGGAGATGAGGGGGAAGCCATTTTCAGAGAGGAAGGGGACAGAGGGTTAGTGGGGTGGGGGAGGGCGGGAAGATAACCAACAGATGTGATTCTTCAGATAAGCGTAATAATTTAGATAAATCTCCAGGCTTTGGAGCTGGTCGCTTGCGTCCTCTCCTTCCATCTCTCCCTCCCTCTTTTTCTTTCTATGTCTGCTTTTTTTTTTTTTTTCAATTTTATCTCCAGAACAGAGGGAGGGGATAGCGTAAGCTGTTGGGTAGGTGGGGGCTCTGAGGTTTCGGGGCTGGGGAACAAAGGGTGGAGGGAGAGCTTCATCTCTGGTCAGTTCCTCTTTGCTTTTTAATGTGTTTTTCCCAGAAGGTGGGAAATGCCAACACATTCACCCCAGCCCTGAGAAGGCGGCCTATGTTTTTTAAAAGGCGGCGGACAAAAATCAAAATATTTGAAAATGTATTTCATGGTAATTATGTCATATTTCATGGACTGGTGGCACTACTGAAAGAGAGGCTGAATGCCTTAATTTGTATAGAAATTGTAATCATTTGTTCATTTCAAGGTGAAAATTGCATTTTTTAATTTAAATTGTATCCTGCACGATAGTCTATTATCTAGTAAAATTGTCTCCATGTCTGAATGCCTTATATGCGGCTGCAATGCTTGTTACAAATCCACTTATGGTCATAAAAGCGGGTGGGCATCTCAGGAAATAGAAACAGCTTTCTTCTGGTATGTGCTTGTGTGTGTGTGTGTGTGTGTGTGTGTGTGTGTGTGTGTGTGTGTGTGTGTTTTCTTCCTGTGTCTCTCCTCCCCCTGCCCCACCTGTGCTGGACTGCCCACCCCCACCCCATATTCACATTTTCTCCAATATGACTTTCTGGATCCTATGAAAAAATTACAAATGGCACAGTTGAAGGAAGTAGAGTGGTGATCAAGATGGTTGTCTGAGAGTCAGAACACCTGGGTTATCCTGCAAGGTCTGCCATTGAGGGGAGGCTTGAATTTGGACATGCCTCTTCCTCCCTTAGGGTCTATTTTCCCTACCATTAAATGTGGAAGTTGGACCAGATGGTCTCTGAGGCCCCCGCCAACTCTAGCATTATGGGCTCTCCTAACTTTGACTCTAAGAGCTTTTCCCTATCTGATAGTCTGCCCAACTCAGCTATTCCATATTATAATAGGCCTTCTGACTCCGCCATTCCATGTACTGTATGAACATTCTACATTCTATAACGTTCTATATTCTATACTTCTTACTCTGACAGAAGATCCTTTCTACCTCTAACATTCTATGTTCTGGGGTCCATTCCAGTACTAACATCTCATGTTTTAAGGTGTTTTCTATCTCTAATATCCTATGTTCCAAGGTCTATTCCAGTTCTAACATCCTATGTTCTAAGGTTCTTTCCAGTTCTAACATGCTATGTTCTAAGGGCCATTCTAGCTCTAACTTCTTATGTTCTGAGGTCCTTCCAGCTCTAAGATCTAGCTTCCCCAGTTGAGCCGCTAAAACTCTCAATTATTTTTCAGACAAATAGCCCTCTAACCATACTTCCTACTATCTTGTCTTTGTGAGGTCATTTTAAAAAATTCAAATGTAAAACTCTCCATTTGTCCCTATTACATTCCATCTTATTCAATTCAACCCAATGGTCTACTCTCTCAAAGTCTGTTTGGGTGTCTGATTTTTTTGTGTGGTATGTTAGCTCTCCTTTCTGGTTTTGCCTAGGAAATAATCTGGTGCAGTGGGAAAAGCACTGTTCTTGGCCCAGGCCCCAAGTTCGAACCCTGTCTCTGCCACTTAAGCCCAATGATATCAGGCAAGGTACTTAACCTTTCTGGGCCCCACTTTCAGCAGCCGCACAGTGAGGGGGGTTGGTCCACATGAAGGTCAAGGGTTCAAGTCCAAGGTAGGAAGGTAGGAAATGGCAGAAATAGGATTTGAGTTGAAAGGCACTTCAGAGGTCATACAGTCCAATCTGTACCTGAACAGGAACTTCCTAGATAACAACCTTAGCATGTGTTCATGCACCTTCCTCTTGAAAACCATCAAAAAAGGATACCATGAACTCCTAGAGTGGTCTATTTCTTAACCACAGTGTTTAGCATAGTGCCCCTCACACAGTAATAAATAAATAATAAATGTTTATTGATTGATTGACAGCTCATAGTAAACAATAAATGCTTGTTGATTAATTGACAACTCTAATCAATAAAATGTCCTGTACCTTGGGCTAACATCTGTCTCTCTTCCCAGTTTTTCCCTTTTCAGTGAAGGATAAAAAGCTTACCTTCATTCCACATACCAGCTATTCAGACCCTTGAAGCAAGGATCATGTCATTTCCAAATCTTCTCTTCCTCCTGTGGAACATCTCTATTTCCTTTAAGTAATGCTTTGATGGAATGGTCCTTCCCCTCCCCTTCTCTCCCTTCATCTCCCCTCCTTTCTCTTCCTCCTCCCTCCCTTTCCCTCCACTCCCCTCCTTTTCTCTTTCCTCCCCTCCCATTTTCTCTCTCTTCCTCTCTTTCTTTCCTCTTATTTATTTATTTTTGCTTTTTGGAGGGCAACTGGGGTTAAGTAACTTGCCCAAGGTCACATGGTTAGGTTTTGTTTGTGTGTGAGTTAAGTGTCTGAGGTCGGATCCGAACTCAGGTCCTTCTGACTCCAGGGCCGACTCTACTCACTGCGCCACCTAGCTGCCCCTCTTTCTTTCCTCTTTACTCTTCTCCTCTCCTTCCCAGGTTAGGGTGCAAGATAAGCTCATTGTTCACTCTCTAGGTCCTTACTTTGGCCGTATTCAAGGTTGGGAAGAGTCACTACCGCCCCGTTGAATTCTAAGCAAATGGCTTGCCTTAGGCCATTGACTAACCTTGGGTGGCCCTCAGATATTAGTGGACTGTTGGGGGGTTGATACTGAGGCAGACCAGTGGGCCCTGCTGTTCTGATTTCCCTGCATAGACCACAGCTAGCTTTGCACATTCCAATCACAAGCAGGTCATGTGCAGCTGCCAGGCCACCAGGTCGGGTAGACTTCCCTGGCAGGTGGGAGTCAGGAGCTGTACTCATGATCCCCTGGCTCTCCGGTCATTTCTATGCACAGCTTACCCCTCTGCCCCTGGCTGAAGGGGCCTGATCTAACCTGCCCACACCACTTTTGCACTTGATGTGAAAGACCAGACTCTGTCCTAGGATCTTACATTTAGAGCTGGAAGGCATCTCCCAGGTCATTGAATCTAGCCCACCTCATTTTATAGACAAGGAAACTGAGGCCCAGAAAAATTAAGTGACTTATCCAGGGTCCCATAGCTAGCAAATGTCTGAGGCAGAATTTGAATCCAAGTCTTGCTGATTCCAAGTTCAGGACTCCATATACTACACTACGCTGCCTTTCAAAAGTTTTCAAATCTCCCTACATGGGTTCTTTCAGCAGCAGATCACATCCCAGGGTGGTTGGGCTGGCAGCTTTATTTGTCATCATTATACTGGCCAAAATGATCCGATAAGGTTGAAGTTAGCTATAAGAGCTATTCTCATTGATCACTGAGGGTATGCCTTTCCAAGGGTCTTCTCCAAAGTGAATGATCACTCCCATTCAGAAGAAGTAGAAGGGACATGTTTTTTTTCATATGAGTAGTGAATAAATCAATTAATAAGTATTTAGTTATTCCCTCAATTGTGTGACAAAGAGGAAGAAATAGAACTATCTAAAAGACCTAAAACTTGGAGGGGGAAAGAAGGGAGAGGGGAAGGAAAGGGTACAGGGGACTCCGGACAGGAGATGGGAGAAAGGGCTCAGAAACTGGAGGGGAATGGATGAAGGGGTGGCCAAATGTGTTTGCTTATCCCTAAGCAAGGGATTTAGGCCAGTGATGTGGAAGGAACACTGGATGAGGACACTGATCCCAGCTCTGCCTGGTACTATTGCCCCAAAGACTTTGGGAAATGTTCTTAACTCCTCTGAGCCTGTTTCTTCATACAAAGAAGGGGTTGAACTAGATGACTTCTAAGATCCTTGTATATATGTATGTGCTAGAAGGAATCTCAAAAGATACAGTGTTAGATTTATGAGAAATCAAGAAGCATAAATATTAGGAGTAAAAGTGGCCTTAGAACACAGAATGTCAGAGCTGGGAGGGCCCTTAGAACACAGGATGTCAGAGCTGGGGGGGCCCTTAGGACACAGGATGTCAGAGCTGGGAGGGGCCTTAGAACACAGAGTGTCAGAGCTGGGAGGGCCCTTAGAACCTAGGATGTCAGAACTGGGAGGGCCCTTAGAACACAGGATGTCAGAGCTGGGAGGGCCATTGGACACAATATCAGAACTGTGAGGGCTGTTAGAACATAGAATGTCAGGGCTGGGAGGACTTTAGAAAAGAACATTATATCTGGGAAGACCCTTAGGATGTGGAATGTCAGAGCTGGGAGAGACTTTAGAAAACAAAATGTCAGAGCTGAAAGGGAACTTAGAACATAGAATCAGAGAATTTTAGAGATGGAAAGGATCTAAGGGGTCATCTAACCAAAACCATACTGGTAAATCAAGGAGACCCCACCACCTCCTGTGATGCTTTGGGATCACTCCAAGCCCTAAGAACATAGTTCTTACATCAAGCCTTAATTTGCTTCTATTCATCTTCCATCTCTTGTTCCTATTTCGGTCCTCTGGGTCCAAGTAGAACACATTTAATCTCTCTTTCATGAGAAATCCCATCAAAGAATGTTAAAACAAAAAAGATGAGGTGGAAGAATGTGTGTTCTAATGCCCCTCCCAGCTCTGACATCCGCTGTTCTAAGGACCTTTCAAAATCTCCCATTCTATGTTCATATATCTATATATCTTTACATACACACATATTCAGTTACATATAAAAATATTTTTGGCATTCTTATTTAAAATTTTTGACTTGCAAATTCCATCCTTTCCCCCATTATTGAGAAGGAAGGAAATTTGATATAGGTTATACTTGTGCGGTCACGCAAAATATATTTCCGTATTAGCCATGTTGTGAAAGAAAACACATATGAAAACCCCCCCAAGAAAAATAAAGAAAGCTTTAAAACAGTTTGCTTTCATGTACATTCAGATCCCATCAATTCTTTCTCTGGAGGCAGATATCATTTTTCATTATAAGTCCTTCAGAATTGTCTTGTATTGTTGAGAATAGCTAAGTCATTCACAGTAGATCGTTATACAATATTGTTGTTACTGTGTACATTGTTCTCCTGGTTCTGCTTGCTTCACTTTGCATCAATTCATATATATCTTTCCAAGTTTTTCTGAAAGTATCCTGTTCATCATTTCTTATAGCACAATATTATTCTATCACAGTCATTGACCACAACTTGTTTAGCCATTCTCCAATAGATGGGCATCCCCTCAATTTCCAATTCTTTGCCACCACAGAAAGAACTGCTATAAACATTTTTGTACATATAAATCTTTTTCCTTTTTTTCCTTTTAAAAATCTCTTTGTGATACAGACCCAGAAGCAGTATTGCCAGGTTAAAGGGTGTACATAATTTGATAGCCCTTTGGGCATAGTTCCAAATTGTTCTACAGAATGATTGGATCAATTCACAATTTTATCAATACTGCATTAGTGTCCTGATTCTTCTTCTTTTCTTTTGTTAGAATGTTTTCCCCAACAATATGCAAAAACATGTTTAATATTCATTTTTAAAAGTTTTGAGTTCTAAATCCTCCACCTCCTTAGTCTTCTTCATTTCTCCCTGACAGTAAGCAATATGATATAGGTTAAATTACATGTGCAATCATATAAGCCATATTTCCAAATTGGTCATGTTATGAAAGAAGACACAGACCAAAAAAAAAGGCCATAAAAATGAAGTAAAAAAGAGGATGCTTTTATTTGCATTCAGACTCCATCAATTCTTTCTTTGGAGATAGAATTTTTCATCATGAGTCCTTTGGAATTGTCTTGGATTACTGTACTGTTGAGAATAGATAAATCATTTAGAGATGAGCATTGTACAGTATTACTATTACTCTGTACAATGTTTTTCCGGGTACTTTTCAGTTCACTTTGCATCAGTTCACATAAATCCAGGTTTTCCTGAAGATGATTTCTCATGGCACAATACTGTTCCATTATAATCATATATCACAACTTCAGCCATTCCCCAGTTGATAGGAAATCTCTCAATTTCTAACTCTTTGCCACCACAAAAAGAACTGCTATAAAAATCTTTGTACAAATAGGTCCTTTCCCCTTTTTGGAAAAATCTACTTGGGATACAGACCTAGTAGTGGATCAAAAGGTATGCAGTTGTTTTTAACACTTTCTGCATGGTTCCTAGAATTCTAGAATCCAACTCTAGAATAGTTGGATCAATTCACCACTCCATTGACGAAGCATTAGTGTTCCATTTTTTCTACATTCCCTCCAAAATTATCATTTTCATTTTCCATCATATTAGCTAATCTGATAGGTGTGAGGTAGTACCTCAGAGTTTTTAATATTTGCATTTTTTCAAATGCTTTATTAACTTCTGGTTAACTTCATTCATTTCCTCCAGTTTTTGTGTTACAAATTTTCTCCCTGTTTTTCCCCTACCCACCTCCCCAAAATAGCAGTCCCCCAGGATATCCCCTCCTCTTATTTCCCAATTACATATAAAATAGTGTTAATAATAATAATAATAATTAATAAATAAATAAATATTTATTTATTTATTTAAACATTTGGTTTTAAAACTTTGAATGCCAAATTCATTCCCTTCCTCCCTTGTCACCCACCCTTACTGGGAAGATAAGCAATTCAATATAGGTTGTACATGTGTAGCTAATGCAAAACATTACCATAGTAGATATATTGTAGAAGACTGATTATATTTCCTCCCTCCTATACCACCTCCCCCTTATTCTATTCTCTATTTTGGTCCTGTCCCTTTTCAAAAGTGTGTGCTTCCAACTTCCCTCCCCCCGGTCTGCCCTTCCTTTCATCTTACCCCCTCTCATCCCCTTCCCCCCTACTCTCCCATAGGGTGAGATATCCTATTTTGTGTGTATGTCATTCCCTCCCTGAGCCAAATTCAATGATTATAAGGCTGACCCATTCCCTTATGCCTTCCTGTTCTTCCCCTCCATTGTACCCATTTTCCCTTGCCTCTTCTATATGAGATAGTTTGCCCCATTCTGTTTCTCCCCATCTCCTCTCATTATATTCCTCTCTTACCTCTTGATTTCACCTTTTAAGTATCATCCCTTCCTATTAAATTGGTCCTGTGCCCTCTATGTATACCTGTAAACATATATACACACACACACACACACATTGATATATGTATTCATACACCTATATACCCTCCAATAAAGACTATATATTTCTATTCCCTTCAACTATTTTCATACTGAGAAAAGTTTCATCAGTTACAATTATCATTTTCCCATGTAGGAATGTAAATAGTTCAACTTTGATAAGTTCCTTATGGTTTCTTTTCACTGTTTACCTTCTCATGCTTCTCTTGCTTCTTGTATCTGAATGTCAAATATTCTATTCAACTCTGGTATTTTCTTCAAGGATACTTGAAAATCCTCCATTCCACTGAATGACCAAATTTTCCCCTGGAACATGATACTCAGTTTTGCTGGGTAGGTAATTCTTGGTTTTAATCCCAGCTCCTTTTACCTGTGGAATATCATATTCTAGGCCCTTTGATCCCTCAGTGTAGAAGCTGCCAGATCCTGTGTTATCCTGATTGTGTTTCCACAATATTCAAATTATTTCTTCTTGGCTGCTTGTAATATTCTCTCCTTGATCTGAGAATTCCAGAACCTGGCTATAATATTCCTGGGAGTTTTTTTGAGTGGATCTTTTTCAGGAGGTGATTAGTGGAGTCTTTCAACCTCTATTTTGCCTTCTGGTTCTAAAAAATCAGGGCAGTTTTCCTTGAAAATTTCTTGGAGGATGATTTCTAGGTTCTTTCTTTGATCATGGCTTTCAGGTAGTCCAATAATTTTTAAATTATCTCTCCTGGATCTATTTTCCAGGTCAGTGGTTTTTCCCATGAGGTATTTTTCTATTCTTTAATTGGTTTGGATCTGTTTAACAGCCTCTTGATTTCTCAAAAAGTCACTAGCTTCCCTTCGCTCCACTCTAAATCCAAAGGAAAGATTCTCCTCAGTGAGCTTTTGAGGTTCTTTTTTCATCTGGCAAATTTGGCTTTTTAAGGCATTCCTCTCCTCATTGCCTTTTTGAGCCTCTTTTGCCATTTGAGTTAGTCTATTTTTTAAGGTGTTATTTTCCTCAGTCAGGATGTTGACTCTCCTTTCATAATTTTCTTGCATCATTTTCATTTCTCTTCCCAATTTTTCCTCTACTTCTCTCATCTGCTTCTTAAGGTCCTCTATGGCCTGTAACCAGCTCATATTTTCTTTTAAAGCTTTTGGTGCAGGAGTTCTGACTTCACTGTCTTCTTCCTGTTCCATGCTTTGCTCCTTTTTGTCCCCAAAATAGGAGTCTAATGTTGGATTTTTCCTGTTTGTTTTGCTTCCTTTGCTTGGGCATGTTGCCACTCAATTATTTGACTTTTGGGCTTTTTGCCACAGTAGGACTCTGCCACCAGACAGGAGAGCTTCCATCCCAAATGCTGGGGTTTTCTCAGCTGCAGGAGGTATTACTTGGGTGCCCTCTCTGAAGCCTCCACATGCTCTGGCAAGCTGGTCACAAACCCCAGACCTCCACCCAAGAAAGCAATCCAGATCTAAGCAGGTTAAAGCAAAAGTGATTATCCCCCAAAGACTGGTCGCCTGGTTCCCCCATAGTCTGCAGGCCAGGAGCTGAAGCTGCAACATGGTGGTGGCAAAAGCCGATGCCCTCTCCACTACTGATCCCAAAGTCCACAGCACACTGACCTCTCACTTTGTCCTTGTCATCTATGTGTTGATGATTCTGGAAATGGCCATAGCTGCTGGTGTTCTGAGTCCCTCCAGCCAGTGTTTGGTCAGGCCCACCTTGGGGCTAAAACCTTGGCTGCAGCTGGGATGGGGTTGACTCCCAGAGTGCTATGCTAGCTACTCCCTGCCAGGCTGCCAGGCTGTCCTCAGTGGGAGGTTAGCTTCTTTGTGTCATTTTGTGGGATCTGTAGCTCCAGAGTTTGTTCAGAGTCCCCTTTTACATGAATTGGTGAAGGTGGAAGCTGGCGTTGCAATGAAGTCCTATTTCTACTCTGCCATTTTTACTCCACCCCTTAAAATTTGCATTTCTCTGACTAACAGTGATTTAGGATATTTTTACGTGAATATTGATAGCTTTGATTTCTTCATCTGAAAACTGCTTGTTCATATCCTTTGACCATTTATCTATTTGGAAATGACTTGTATTCTTATAAATTTGACTCAGTTCTCTATACATATGAGAAATGAGACCTTTATCAGACATACTTGTTCTAAAAAATATTCTCCCAGTTTTCTGTTTTCCTTCTAATATTGATTGCATTGATTTTGTTTGTGTAAAATCTTTTAAATTTAATATAGTCATAGTCAAAATGATTATTTTACATCTGAAAATGCTTTTTATCTCTTGTTTGGTCATGAATTCTTCCCTTCTCCATCTGACAAGTAAATTATCTCTGCCTCTCCTAATTTATTTATGTTATCACTCTTTATGTCTAAGTCATTTACCCATTCTGACTTTATCTTGGTATATGGTATAAGATATTGGTCTATACCTAGTTTCTGCCATACTGTTTTCCAGTTTTCCCAGCAGTTTTTGTCAAATAGTGAGCTCTTGTCCCCAAAGATAGGGTCTTTGAGTTTATCAAACACTAGATCAATCTGATCATATACTACTATGTATTATGTACCTAATCTATTCCAATTATCCACCACTCTTTTTTAGCACCAAATTGTTTTGATAATTACTGCTTTATAATAGAGTTTGAGATCTGGTACTGCTAGGCTGCCTTCCTTCATATTTTTTTTTATTGAGTCCCTTAATATTCTTCATCTTTTGTTCTTCCAGATGAATTTTGTAATTATTTTTTTTCTAGCTTTATAAAACACTCTTTAGGTAATTTGATTCACATAGCACTGAATAATTAAATTAGGCAGAATTGTCATTTTATTATATTGACTTGGTCTACTCATGGGCAATTATTATTTTTCCAATTGTATAGATCATACTTTATTTGTGTGAAAAGTGTTTTGTAGTTGTGTTCATGTAGTTCCTGAGTTTGTCTTGGCAGGTAGCCTCTCAAGTATTTTATATTCTTTACAGTTAATTTAAATGGGATTTTTCTATCTCTTCCTACTAAATTTTGTTAGTATATAGAAATATTGATGATTTATGTGGGTTTATTCTATATCCTGAAACTTAAGTTGAAGTTGTTAATTATTTTATCTAGTTTTTTAGTTGATTCTTTAGGATTCTGTAAGCATGCCATCATATCATCTGCAAGGAGTGATAATTTTGTTTTCTCATTGCCTATTCTAATTCTTTCAATTTCTTTTCCTTCTCTTATTGCTATAACTAGCATTTCTAGTACAACATTGAATGATAGCAGTGATAATGGGCATCCTTGCTTAACCCCTGATCTTACTGGGAAGGCTTCTAGCTTATGCCCATTATAGATAATGCTTTCCGATGGTTTTAGATAGATGCTACTTATCATTTTAAGGAAAGCTCCACTTATTCCTTATGCTTTCTAGTTTTCTTTTTAAAAATAGGAATTAGTATTGTATTTTGTCAAAAGCTTTTTCTGCATCTATTGAGATAATCATATTGTTTCTCTTGGTTTTGTTATTAATATAGTTAATTAAATTGAGAGTTTTCCTAATATTGAACCAAACCTGCGTTCTTGATGTAAATCCCACCTGGTCATAGTGTATGCTCTTTGTGGTATATTGCTTTAATCTCTTTGCTAGTGCTTTATTTAAAATGTTTGTATCAATAGTCATTAGGGAAATTGATCTATACTTTTCCTTCTCTTTTTGACTCTTCCCAGTTTGGGTATCAGCACTATATTTGTGTCATAAAAAGAATTTTGTATGACTCCTTTTTTCTTATTTTTCCAAACAGTTTATATGGTATTTGGAATTAATTGGTTTTTAAATGTTTGGTAGAATTTACTGTGCTGGGAAATAAGATATACAGGCACTGGGGTATAGAAATCTATTTTGCCCTACTAGAAAACTAGGGGGAGGGGAAGGAGGAGGATATAAAAGAGAGCAGATTGGGGGAAGGGGTATTCAGTAGGCCCATTATCTTGGGGTGGGGAGTAGGGGAAAGATGGGGAAAATTTTGTAACTCAAAATCTTGTGGAAATGAATGCTGAAAACTATAAACAAACAAACAAACAAATAAATAATTCACTTGTGAATCCATCTGGTCTTGGAGATTTTTTTAGGGTACTCATTGATGGATTATTCAACTTTTTCTAAGATTAGATTATTTTAGCATTCTATTATCTCTTCTATTAGTCTGGACAACTTATATTTTGGTAAATATTCATCTATTTTACTCATATTGTTAGATTTATTGGCATATAATTGGGCAAAATAGCTCCTAATAATTACTTTAATTTTCTCTTCATTGGTGGTGAATTCACTATTTTCATTTTTGATACTGGTAATTTGGTTTCCTTCCTTTTTTAAAAATCAAATTATCCAATGGTTTATTCATTTTATTGGAATTTCCCCTCCATAAAACCAGTCCTTAGTTTTACTTATTAGTTCAATGATTTTCTTGCTTTCAGTTTTATTCATCTCTCCTTTGATTTTCAGGATTTCCAATTTGTCTAATTGGGGATTTTAAAATTGTTATTATTCTAGTTTTTTAGTTGCACACCCAATTCATTGATTTGCTCTTTCACTATCTTTATTGATGTAAGTGTTTAGAGATATAAAATTTCCCCTAAATACTACTTTGGTATATTGTCATTCTCTTTAATGAAATTATTGATTGTTTCTATGATTTGTTCTTGACTTACTCATTCTTTAGGATTAGAACATTTAATTTCCAATTAAAATTTATGTTTTCACAACTCTTTGTTGAATGTAATTTTTATTGCATTATGCTTTTTAATTAATTAATTCATTCATTTTTAGTTTTCAACATTCACTTCCATAAGTTTTAAAAATTTACACATATACATTTTAAATTTACACATACACATTCTTACTAAACATATTTTCACATTAGTCATGTTGTAAAGAAGAATTAGAATATATGGAAGGAACCACAAGAAAGAAAATGTCAGATTCTGGTTTTTAATTCACTCTGCTATCTGCTTCCATTTTATTGGTGAATTTATCCCATTCACATTCATAGTTATGGTTACTAACTGTAGATCCTTTCATCCTATTCTTCCCCCCTCCCCCATTTGTCCTCTGCTCTCTCTTCTTTCACCCTGTCCCTTCTCAAAAGTGTTTTACTTCTGACCACCACCTCTCTCAAACTTCCCTCTCTTCTATCAACTCCCTGTAGGGTAAGATAGATGTCTATACCCAAGTGAGTATGTTATTGTGGATGTTATTAATCTCTCTTTAATTCCAATGACAGTAATAGATAAATTACTCTATTCTGTTTCTCCCTTTCCCATTCTCCCAGTACATTTCTCTTTCTCACCCCTTAAGTTTTATTTTTTGAAACTATCTTATTATAGTCAACTCACATCAGTGCCTCTGTTTATGCATATCACTTCTGACTGCCATAATAATTATAAAATTTACAAATATCAGCTTCCCATGGAGAAATGTAAGTAGTTTAACCTTATTGAATCCCTTATGATTTCTCTTTCCTTTTTACCTTTTTATGCTTCTCTTGAGTCATATTTGAAAACCAGATTTTCTATTCAACTCTAGTCTTTTCATCAGGAATATTGGAAAGTCTGCTATTTAATTGAATGTCTATTTTCCCCTATAAAGGATTATGGTCAGTTTTCATGGGTAGGTTATTTTTCATTTGAGTCCTTTCCCCTCCAGAATACCACATTCCAAGGCCTTTGATTCTTTAATGTAAAAGCTGTTAAATCTTGTGTTATTCTAATTGTGGCTCTGTGATATTAGATTTTTTTCTTTCCAACTGCTTGCAATATTTTGTTCTTGACCTGGGAGCTCTGGAATTTGGTTATAACATTATTGGGAGTTTTCATTTTGGGCTCTCTTTTAGGAAGTGATAAGTGTATTCTTTCTATTTTATTTTACCCTGTGGTTCTAGAATGTCAGGGCAGTTTTCCTTGACAATTTCTTGAAAAATACTGTCCAGGATCTTTTTTGATCATGGCTTTCAGGTAGTTCAAGAATTTTTTTTTTTATATATTTGAAACATTTAATGTTACAACCTCGAATTTCAGATCCATTTCCTTCCTCCCTTGTCACCCATTCCTTCTTGGGAGATAAGTATAGTTCAATAATTCTTAAATGATCTCTCCTCAATCTATTTTCCAGGTCATTTTTTTTCCAGTGAGATAGTCCACATTTTCTTTTTTTTCCCCATTCTTTTAAGTTTGTTTTATTGTTTCTTAATGTCTCCAAGAGTTATTAGTTTCCACTTGCCCAATTCTAATTTTTAAGGAATTATTTTCTTCAGTGAACTTTTGTGTCTCCTCCCTCCCATTTGGCCTATTCTGCTTTTTAAGGAGTTCCTCTCTTTAGTGAACTTTTATGCCTCTTTTATAATTTGGTTAATTCTTTTAAAAAATCATTAATTTATTTCTTTTTAGTTTTCAACATTCACTTCCATAATTTTAAATTTTCTCCCCCTCCCTCCCCAAGACAGCATGAAATATGATATGGCTCTACACAGACATTCCTATTAAATACATTTTCACGTCAGTCATGTTTCACAGAAGAATTACAAAAAATGGGAGAGAACATGAAAAAGAAAAAACAAAGCAAAACAAAAAAGAAAATAGTCTTCTTTGCTCTGCATTCTGACTCCATAGTCTTTGGATGTGGATGGCATTTACTATCATGAATCCTTGGGAGTTGTTTTAGGTCCTTGCATTGCTGAGGAGGGCTAAGTATATCAAAATCAGTCATTGTACACTGTGGCTGTTTCTGTGAGCATTGTTTTCCTGGTTCTGCTCACTTCCCTCAGCATCAATTCATATAAGTCTTTCCAGGATTTTCTGAAGTCTGCCTGTTCATCATTTCTTGTAGCACAATAGTATTCCATTACATTCATGTGCCATGATTTGTTCAGACATTCACCAGTTGATGGGCATCACCTCAATTTCCAATTCTTGGCCACCACAAAAAGAGCTGCTATAAATATTTTTGTACATGTGGGTCCTTTTTCCATTTTTATGATATCTTTGGGATATAGCCCCAGAAGTGATATTGCTGGGTCAAAGGGCATGTACACTTTTGTGGTCCTTTGGGCATAGTTCCAAGTTACTCTCCAGGATGGTTGAATCAGCTCACGGTTCTACCAACAATGAATCAGGGTTCCAACTTTCTCACATCCTCTCCAACATTTATCATTTTCCTGTTTTGTTATGTTAGCCAATCTGATAGGTATGATGTGGTACCTCAGAGTTGTTTTAATTTGGACCTCTCTAACCAATAGTGATTTAGAGCATTTTTTTGTTTTTGTTTTGGAGGGCAATTGGGGTTACGTGACTTGCCCAAAGTCACATAGCTAGTAAGTATGTCAAGTGTCTGAGGCCGGATTTGAACTCAGGTGCTCCTGACTCCAGGGTCAGTGCTCTATTCATTGTGCCACCTACCCTCCCCAAGAGCATTTTTCATATGAATATGGATAGCTTTAATTTCTTCCTCTAAAAACTTCCTGTTCATATCCTTTGACCATTTATCAATTGGGGAATGACTTGTGTTCTTGTAGATTTGACTCAATTCTCTATATATTTTAGAAATGAGGCCTTTATTTGAGACACTAGTTATAAAAATTCTTTCTCAGTTTTCTGGTCCTTCCTAATCTTGATTGCTTTGGCTTTGTTTGTGCAAAAACTTTTCAATTGAATGTAACCAAAATTATCATTTGGTTAATTCTGTTTTTTAAAGTGCTGTTTTCTTCAGTATTTTTTGTGCCTTCCTTATCAAGCCATTGAATTTTTTTTATTATTTTCTTGTATTACTCTCATTTTCCCGCCAATTTTTCCTCTGCTTCTTTTATTTTATTTTTAATATACTTTTTGAGCTCTTCTAGGAATTCTTTTTTTTGGTCTGTGACCAATTCATATTTTTTCTTTGAGGTTTTGCATGTAGTTGTTTTGACTTCATTGTCTTTGGAGTTTGTCATAATTGTGACTTTTTAAGGTCATGTTCTTTTTTTGTTGTTTGCTCATTTCTCCAGCCTATTTCTTGATTTTTAACTTTATATTAAAGTTGGGCTCTGGGGTAGATGAGGCACTATCCCAAGTTTCAGGTTTTTTTGTGTTGCCCTTTTCAGAGCTAGTTCTGAAGGTCTGTAAGTTTTTGGTTCTTCCATGGGAGTATGATCTCAGGAGAGGTGTGGTCACTGCTCTCTTGGCCTGTGCTCTGGTCTGTGAGTCATCACAAGCACTCTTTTCTGCCTTGGAACTGGGATCAGGGTCCCCACTCCCCTGAGGCCACCTGCTTTGGTGTAACAGTACTCCTCTTTGCCCTGGGACTGTGACCTGAAACTGTGTGTGGGCAACAGAGTCCTGCACCCAGTGCCCCCAAGGAGTCCTCTATAATCTCCTTTTGACCAGTTGTCCGGTCCTGTTATTGTCTGTGGGCTGAGAGCTCCAGAAGTCTCTGTTGCAGGTACAGTCACTGCCCAGGTTGCTGCTGGCTTGTGGAGTGTGGCCTGTGCTGCTCTGTACTCTACTCCACCTCTCACTCCAATGAGACAGACTTTTCCTGCCCATCTCCTCAACTGTTTAGGGATGGAAAATTCTTCAACCCAACCACTTATTGGTTCTGCCACTCCAGGATTCATTTTGAGGCATTTGTTCAAAGTCATTTGGAGGGCAGTTTGGGAGAGCTCAGGAGAATCCCTGCCTTTACTCTGCCATCTTGGTTCCACCCCATCCCATTCTATGTTCTAAGGGTAATTCCAACTCTTACATTCTATGTTCTAAGGATCCTCCCATCTCTGACATCCTATAATTTCTAGGAGCAGTTATTTTTTTTTTTCTGGACAAGGCTAGGCTGCACCTGAGCCTGATCTTCCTTAGAAGCACACCCTTACTCTTTTTGGTTAAACCAAGTTGAGGTTCCTTTCCTTCTCTCATTTTTCATACCTTGTAGCTCTGGGGATGGCCCAAGCAGTGTTTTATTGGTTATGTCAGTTTGTGAAAAGTGAATGTGGTAAAATCATATATGACAAAATACACTGATGCTTCTCATCTTCACAGATAAAGGAATGAGGAATGGACTTGTGGTTTCATCAATATAGGGAAGTGAACAAACTTGCTACACAAGTAGGCTGATATTTTGTTTTCAGTTTATAGTCTGAGTGTGCTTGCCTGGAGTATTGAGAAAATAAGTGACTTGTCATGCAACCAGTGAGTGTGAGAGGTAGGACTTGACCCCAGGCCTCCTTGATTCTTTTTTGTTTTGGAGGGCAATTGAGGTTAAGTGATTTGTCCAAGGTCACACAGCTAGTTTGTGTGTGTGTGTGTGTGTGTGTGTGTTAAGTGTCTGAGGCCAGGTTTGAACTAGGGTCCTCTTGACTCCAGGGCCACCTAGCCTCCCCACTCCTTGATTCTTTACCCACATTTCCCTGACACTTGATGCAGTAAACAATTCAGACAGTTGATCAGGAAATTATTTGAAAAATTACTGTTGGATTATTTTGCTCAGATACCCACAGCTCAAAGGATCCTTGATAATTCAATTTTCAGATTTATAAAATGGAGCTAACTCTAGTTAGAACTTTAATTCTAATCTTTGTTGCTGTTGTTGAGTTGTGTCTAACTCTTTGGGACCCCATTTGAGTTTTTCTTGGCAAAGATACTGGAGGGGTTTGCCATTTCCTTCTCTGGCTCATTTTACAGAGGGGGAATTGAGGCAACCAGGGTCAAGTGACTTGCTCAGGGTCACACAGCTGGTAAGTGTCTGAGGCTAGATTTGAACTCATGAAGATGAGTCTTCCTGACCTCAGGCCTGGCACTGTATCTAGGTGAGGGGATGCCTAAGGTCACATAGCCATTTAACTTTAATTTAGACCCAATTTTAATCTTTACCCTAAGACTAATCCTAAGATTAACTCAAGAAGCAGCTGTTATCATGTGTGGAGAGCTGGCTTCATGGTCAGAAAGTTCAAGACCCATCTCCACATATATATTTGTCATGTGACCCTGGGCAAGTCACTTAATACTTTGGTGCAAAAACTCATAGTGTTTTCCAGAACCTGCTCAGATTGTTCTGAATTTTGTACAACAGCCATGGAATAGAAAATGTAAAAATAGGAAGGGACCTCAGAAAATAGATTATGACATGAAATGTCACAGCTGTGATGTACCCAAGAAGTTCTCTAAGACTAGAAATTTCAGATCAGTCACTAATTTGTGTTGATGTAGGGCTCCCTCAGTCAATGAAATATGATTCCCCTCCCTACCAAAGACCCCAATAGCTTTTGGTCTGAATCATGTAGTACAAAAAATACCTTAACCCCCATTTGACAGATTACCAGATAGCATGGGCTAGGACAAAGCATCAGAAGATTTGGATTCAATTCCTGAGTCTCCTACTTATTGGCTTGTGGCTGTTGTGACCTTCCTTTTCTGGCCTTTAGTTTTCTCATCTCTAAAGTGGAAGACTTGTTCTAAGTTTCTTCCAGTGTCAAATCATATGGGAAAAAGATGAAGCCAATTGTCTGAAGGGAAAGAGCTTCTAAATTCTAGAGGAAGAAGGGAAACTTCAATCTCCTGAGTCTAATGCTGGCACTGTCCTTGGCAGTATGGGTACTTCCAGTTCAGCTCAGCTGTTGACAAACTGTGTGACATCAGGCAAGAAATTCTGCCTTTCTGAATCTCATTTACCTCATCTGTAAAATGGTAACTTTCCAGTACTGAATCAAGGACATGGAAAGGAACCTGAGAGGACATCTGATTGAACCCTGTCATTTTACACAGGCGAAAACTGAGTGGCAGAGAGGCGAGGGGATGCCTAAGGTCACATGGCTAAGAATTCACAGAGTTGGGACACAGACAGGTCTTCTGGCTTGGAGCACAGTGAATTCCTTAGACTATCTACCTTGTAATCTCTGAATCCTAAATCCCAACCTTTTACACAATCTGAAATCAAATCCTAACCCTTCTGCTAATCCTAAAAGTACCTCTAACCCCATCACTAGCCCAACGTCTAATCCTCACTCTCTCCTCAGTCCTAAATTTTCTCCCAACATTAATTACCCAGACCCTGTTCCCTTAATTCTCACCTTTGTTGTAACTTTAGCCTACCTCTGTCCCAGAGCCTAACCCTAATCCCAACCCTTGCCCTAACCCCTCTTTTACCCATGAAGATGATTGAAACCAAACTTTTAATCCCCATGAAGGGCTAAGAGTTCATGAGCATTGCATCCCCCTCTGCTCCTGGCCATGGAAAGGGCCCCATCTGGATTTCCGGCCAGGCTAAGCTGTTGGAATAGCAACTCTAGCAGCCCCCAGATGCAAGGCTCTCATCCCTGTACCCTGCCCCCCCCAAACCTCCCCTCTAAGCTCCAGGGACTGGCACCTTTCTCAGCAGCAGCTGTCAGAAGGTACATTTCTGTGTAGTTCCCAAAACCCAGAGCCTGGTGGATGTTTTCAACAGCCCTCCAGAAATTCCACTGGGGGAGTGGAATGTGCTCACCCCCTGGGCTCTTTTCCAGCTTGCAATCTGCTACTTCTTTGCTCTGGTTGACTGGAGGGGAGTTGGGATCACCTCCTTCATTTTCAGGCAGCTGTTCTGGATATGAGTGCCCTAAGGACAGGGCCAAAAACTCACAGTATTTTCCAGAACCTGCTGAGATTGTTCTAAATTTTGTGCAACATTCATGGAATAGAAAATGTAAAAACAGGAAGGGAACTCAGGAAATAGATGAAATGTCACAGCTGTGATGTGCCCAAGGACATAGAATGTTAGTTCTCTAAGAGAGCTTAGAACAAAAAATATCAGAGCCAGGAGGGGGTTTTACAGAATAAAATGTCAGAGCTGAGAGGGGACTTAGAACAGAGAATGTCAGAGCTGGGAGGGGACTTAGAACACAGGATGTCAGAGACGAAAGAGTACTTAGAACACAGGATGTCAGAGCTAGGAAGGGCCTTAAAACACAGAGCTGGGAGGACCTTGGAAAAGAGAATGTCAGCAGGCTGAATTTATCTAGCAGGCCCATTACTTTCCCTATTATCAATTTTATCTTTCCTTTACTTACACCTCCCAATTACCTGGGGGCTCTCCCCTTCCTGGTATTGGACGGGTCATTAATTTCTTAGTATGAATAAACTTAACATAATAACAATGTTTACCTAGAGAGGAACCCAAAGGAACCAGACTAGAATGGCAGGATCTGGCACACCCTGGCCCTGAGTGGGGAAGATCTTTTCTGGCTGAGATGTTTTCCAGTGATGCTCCAGCAGCCTTATGAAGACAGTGACCTCTTTGGCCTTTGCTGGGGACCAGTCCAGGTTCAATGAATGCCCCTTTCCCATTCCTGGTGCCATTTTCCCTCTTTTCTTGAGTCATTGTCACTCACAGTCCTCCCTCCCAATAAGAGAAGGTGTTATCATTTCCCTTATATTCTTTCCCCACATCTGTACAGTGATACTTCATGTATCTGATATCAATAGAGGCTGAACAGCATGACCCACATAAGTGAATTTTTGAAAGAGCTGAAGCTTATCCCATATAAGAGACAACACTTTCCTTTATACCAGGTTTGATGGAAGACATTTAAAAAAATATCTATCTATCTATCTATCTATCTATCTATCTATCTATCTATCTATCATCTACCATCTACCTATCTATTTATATCTTATACTTCCCCTGCCTTCTCAGACAAAAACTATTGAACAGGGTGATATGGTAACCTTTTCTTTAAGATTCAAGGTCATCCTTATAAAAAAATATACTATTATTCTGTGCACCAAGGCACAACACAATTCTGTGTCTGTTTTTGAGTATGTCTGTTTCCATTTTCCCTGCCAGGGTGCCAACAGTCACTTCTTGATGATTTCTGTTGGCCCCTAAAAGCTTCTTCACCCTCCTGCTTTGGTGTGTTGGGACTCTAAATAACAAAATTTGTTGTTACATGTTGAGAGTGATCATCTAAGTGCCTGACTTTGAGTAACTTTGTGAGGAGAATGTGTTCTCCCCTCTCCCTCTTCCTGCCTGCCTCCTGTCCTGGTTTGGGTCTGTGCTCTGGAGAGACGTGACCCTGCTTATACTATTGGTGGTAAGAGTGAGGTGTTAAGGAATTTCCCTGCTCCCCTACTCTTTGCAGAATCTCTAGCGTCCTCTCAAGCAAACTCAGGTACCACTTTCTCCACAAAGACCTTCCCAATTTCCCCAATTATTAACAAGCTCTCCCTCTGGAAATAACATTGTATTCATTTTGTTTATACTTTGTAATTACTTCTTTGTGTACCTGGTGTAAACCTCCACCTTCTCCCCATTGGAACGAAACCTCCTAGAGGGCAGGGATTATCTTTTTTCTTTTTGATGGGGGAGGGAGTTGTTATCCTTAGAATCTTTTTTTAGTTCCCTTTTATGGGTTGACTTCCCCCAGTAGAACAGAAGCTCCTTGAGGGCAGGGACTTTTTTTTTTTCTATTTGTATTTCCAGAGCTCTGCACAGTGCGGTGCACATAGTTAGGGTTTTAATAAATGCCTGTTGACTAGCACCTAGCCTGGGGGCTGACACTTAGTAAACTGGCAATAAACTACTGAATTTAACTAAAGTCAGTCTATCCTCTCTTGGGTATGCAACTGTGAGGGGAAACAGAGTAGCTCATTTTTAGGAACAGCAAAGTCAGTTTTGGAGAGACAGGTTGGAGGTTGCCACCCCATTTCTGATGCCCATGATCTCTCTCTTCCTCTCTGTGGCAGGGTCCTTTTAATTAGGTTAGTACGACAGGCCACTATTTATTTATTTGTTTTTTTTGCAGCCATATTGCAGGGACCGCATTAAATACACCGAGCCTTCAAAGTGGCTTTTAATTTATTATTTTTTTTAATGTATAACAGTTATGCCTGAGTTACAGGGAAACACCTACAGGCAGCAAGTAGGAAAGCAACCGGCAGCTTCTCTTACTAGTCTACTACTCCATATAGCTGAATAAATTATGGTGCGATTATATTTAAACACACGCTCGCCCGGACACACTTCTTGTACGCCTCCTGCGCACACGTGCACACACGTACTCGCTCTCACATGGAGGGAAATGGTTATGTCTCAAACACAGAAGCAAATGAATTGGCAGATACTAGCAAGAAGGAGTGTTCTATATCACTAGCAGACATGTCCCAGGTAGGGGAGGTGGCTGTGTTAGAAGCATTAAATACACAAAAGTCTCTGAGCAGCGAGGTGCCACTGTTTAAAGGAGGTGGCTAGAGTCCCCCTCCCCCTCAATTTGGTCTTGGGTTGGCATCCCTAAAGGTGGGCAGAGAGAAGATATATCTGCTCCCCGGAATGTCCAAATGTAGGGGTAGAGAGAGAGAGAGTATCGTCCAGAGGGAGAAGGCCCAGAGAATGTCCTTGAGTTGTAAAAACGTGATTCTTCAGATTCTCGGGGGCACGAGAGGCTCTCAAGGGTCAGAACAAGTGGCCCATTTGGTCCTCAATGAAATTGGCTGCTGCTGAAGCCAGACTGGGTGTCTGCTGTCCAGATCTCCTCCAATCCTAGACCTCACCACTCAGCCCCACACTGACCTTCTCATTTCTTCTTCTGGGCAGATCTCTCCCCATTCCTCTCTCTCGTTCCCTCCTCTCTGCCCCCACCTCTGTCTCCCCATTTCCTCCAGCCCCACTATGTTACTTTGGTGAGGGAAGAGGGGAACAGTGGAATAGCAAAGGGGCTTTTTTTTTAAGCAAGCAAACAATGCCTGGTTCTCAGTTTTTCACACATAAATGTCTCTTTTTCTTTCTTTTTTTTGTAGCAAGGAAGGAAAATCAGAGAAAGGGAAGAGGATGAAGACAATATAATCCCAACGGATCCTGGAATGTATCTTTCCAAACACACAATCTCTACAGGTGGCCCCGTGGTACTAGAACGTCACTCACTGTGGGATGAGGTGGGGAAGGGCACAGCTGTCTTTTCAGTATCAAAAACAAAACAAAAATCAAACAACAAAAACTTCCTATAAACGAACAGCACATCACCAAGTTTTGAGCTAATGTACAATGAGCCTCTGAGGGTTGACCTCAGAGGAAGGGTAAATAGCTAGTTTTGAACAGACAGGGGTATTTTCTTACTTCTCTAAGGACTCTATTTACAGTGATAGTTGGAGAGGGTGGCCTTTGGGGTTTTCCAAACCACCTGGAATGGATGCCTTCATAATAAGACTTCAATGAACCTGCTTGACAACTGCCTTTGACCTTTCGAGGCCTCTTATCTTCTCTGGTGAGAAGGCTGCCCACTAATATGGAGGGCTGCTTTACATAGAAGGAATCCCCAATTCTTCCTGCCCCTTCCAAACATACACACCTATGCAGGGTGTGGTGAAAAAACCAGATGCGAGTCAAAAGGAAAGGCCATATGGGGATGTCTTTTGTCCCCATAAGAATAGATTTGGGGAGCTCCAGGGCAGTTGAGTTCTCTGAGAAATGGCTTATATGGGATCTGGAGATGCTTTAGGTATTGAGTATTCTGTTTTAAGGTTTGGGGAAGAGGTTTTGTGGGGAAGTAAATTGGTCCTGGTCTTCATGGAATGTTACCTCTTGAAGGCTAGAGCCGGGGAAGCTTCAGGTGACCACATTTCTGAGAAAACACACAAAAGGACAGGTCAGAAGTGGTTTCTGTAAATATAACCAAGGCATCAGCAGAATACAACCTCCAGTAGAAGGAATGCTTGTTCAGGAAATGTCTCTGAAGACCAAAGTTAGGCCATAGGAAGGACCTTCTGGTTGCAACAATGATTAAATCCTGGAGTGGGTTGCCAAGGAAAGATGTGGCATCTTCTTCTTCCCCTGGGCTTGAAAGAAAAAGACATCACTGGGGATGTCAAGGACTGGAGGTCTTCCAGGCCCAGAGTCTCACTGTGATATCTGACCCTCAATGGAGTGATCTATCTGACCAGCCATCCTGATGGTACTTCTAGGTCAGGCTCCAAGGCTGAAGTTAGGAAGCCAGTTCTTGTTCATCATGGCAGAATTACCCACAGAAGTATTCTTCCTGTCTTTCCTCCAACTTCCCAGAAATGGCCTGAAGTCTATGTTTCAGCAGGACCTCTTGGTCTTCTGGCTGTTTTCTCTGGGAACTTCTTGCTTAACAAGGATTCTAGGGAAGAGAAGCTTCTCATCATCCTGATGGTCACCCAAACTGAGACAAGACAACTTGGGCCCAATCCTTCTGGATACTGTAATGGGACCTCCAGGCAACTTGATAATGAAGGTGGCATGATGATTAAATCAAGATGAAATAATTTCCATGTCTATGGTGCTTTAAGGTTTATGAAATAATTTCCATGTCTGCATTGCTTTAAAGTTTGCAAAGCACTTTCCTCACAACATCCCTGTGAGGTAGGTAGAACAAATGTTATTATTCCCATTTTATAGATGGGGATTGTAGGATCTGATTGAGAGCTAGAAGGGACCTTAGGGGTCATTTAGTCCGACCCTCTCCTACAGATAAAACAACTGAGCAGTTCAGTGACTCTGAGCCTCAGTCTCAGAGAGGATAAGTGACTTGTTCAAGGTAACACAGCAGGGAAGAGCTGGAGCTCAGATTTCGAAGTCCAAGTCTGCTACACCATAGTGAAGATTATGATAATAGAAAATGGAGGGTGGAAAAGATGAGAGTTAATAATGGTAATGCAGCTGGTGACGGTGCCAGAAAGATCCAATGGAAGCCAGGAGCCTGAAACTTTCTCCCCAAAGGTTACAACTTTCAAAGGAACAGAGTCTGGGGAGAACCTTTAGAAGAACCTAGAAGGCAGGAGAAGGCCAACTTCTCCCTCGTTCTTGGAAGCTAGGAGAATCCCACATCACTGATGCTAGCCTTGCTTCAGTCTAGCTTCAATGGTCTCAAATTACAACTCTGACTATATTGACTTGAGGAATGTACCCAAGGGTTGCACTGGGCAGAGATGCCCCTATGTTTGAATGGTGGACCTTCAGGCTCCCCATCTTTTTCATACTGGAAGCTGTTTCAGGGTTGGGTAGGGACCCCCATCCCCTTCCCAATGAAGTGCTGAGAGAAACCAGGGACCAGGCTTCCTCAGGGAGCTGGTTGACCACCATTCATTCAACAAAGAGCACAGGAAAAGAAAGGGTTTAGCATGGCTGCTGAGGGGTTAGTTTTAAAAATCCCTTTCACAGGGATTTTTAATCATGTCAGAACTCCCATTCATGCCTGTTAAGCTGGGTAAACCCCACAGGCAAGGCAATTCTTGAGTGGGACCTAGGAATCAAGAGAGTAAAGGAAGGAGGGATCTTTATGGGAAAAGGTGGGGGCTCCTGCCAAAATGAGATTGGTGAAGTCTGCTGAGGATTGGGATTTCAGCTACAGGGGTGACCTCAGGTGATCCCACTGGACTCATGAGGCAGATTCAATTAGTAACAAAGATTTTAGGATTTTCTCACATGCCATTCCCCGCCCCCCCCCCATTTCTTGCCCCACCCCTAGAAGAAGGAAGATAAGTCAAAAACCAAGAGTTCCCTTCTTGGTCTCCTGTATTTTGTGCACCTGCCCAGGTGGTCAGTCACCCTTGCATGATCAGGTCCATCCTGGCCTGAAGAAAGCAGGGTCCCCCTTTGCTGGAGGTGCTGAAATGGTCTTTGTTCCTGATGATGTCCTGTAGAAATCAGCAAACCAGCTTTGGGAAAGGACAGAACCAGGAGCTCAGAGTTTCAATCCAGAGCCCTTAACTTCTCACTTATAGCTTCTGGGTGCAATGTCTCAAATATCAGTGACATGAGTAAGGTCCTGCTCTCCTAAGTGCCTTTTACTTTATGAACGGTCCCCTCTGTGGTAGGTCAGAACTTGCCTCATCTGCCCCATTGGAATGTGAGTGCTCACAATGCAAGCCCACTGATGTTTCCAAAAGGCATTGCCTTTAAACTCAAAGTCTCTTATTGGCTTTCCTATCACCTGACCCTGCATGGGGCATGCCCCAACATCCCATATTAGTCATAACCAGCCCAGGTCTCCTTTCTGAACTGGGCAGTTCCATCCCCTCAGCCCATCCCAATCTCTCTGCCAAGGTCCTATTGTTGGAAGGGTCAAAAGATTCGGGTTTTGGTCATGCTTGTCCAGGGCATCAGCTTGGGAAAGAGAGAGCAGCATGTCCAGTTGGGGTCTAGGTGCCCTCTCCCTTCACTCCCAAGGCCTTCCTGGTCAAACAGCATGAGCTCAATGGCAGGGTACCACCTTGGGGACAGTTAACTTGCTACTCCCTCACTCTCATGTGGGCTCCAAAGGTTCATGGGGTTTGGAACTAGAAAGGGATCTTAGAAGCCATCTGGTCTTGGCTCTTCACTTTCCAGATGATGAAACTGAGGCCCAGAGAGTAGAAATAAAGTGACTAAAGTCACATAGATCATAAGTGGAAGGGTCAGGATTTGAATCCAGGGACTCTGACTCCAAATCTAGTGCTTTTTCCATCACATCAAGAGCTCCAGGATCCTATTCCTTTGGAACTGTCTTGCCTGCTGCACCCTCTGTGATGGGAAGCATTTATAAAGTCTATATGTTGAAGGAAGGGAAGGGCCTTGAGGGAGAGAGAAATATTATAGAAGTCATAATTCAGCTTGGGTTTTACCCTTTGCTTAAAGCAAGGTTGAGGGTGGGGGCAGGGGGTTAAATCAGTCCAGTAATCCAGCTGGGATCAGGAAGCAGAAGGGGATGCTGGCAGAGGGACTGCAATTATGTCCCTCATAATCTATGGTCACAGATTTTTGCCAGAGGTTGGTAGCATGGGAAGAGACCAGGGCTTCTTGGGTCCACTTCCTCAGAGGATGCATCAGTGGGCGTAGGGGGACAGTCTGGGACTTGGGGTCAGAGAGGCACAGGGATGAGTGTAGGATAGGCTGGCAGGGATAGTGGGGATACAGGAGTCAAGGGTTTGGGATAGGGGGCCCTAGGGCTTTAGTATGCTTGACCCGTTTCCACAGGCAGGAGCCCTAGAACAGCTGAGTGTTCTCCCAATTTCATCCGACGCTGTGTGGACAAGCTCACATTCTTTGCCAGATAATCGACAGCAGCTAAGAAAAAAAATGGAGAGAGGCATATTTAGCAATTGATATTCTAATCTCTATCCTTCTATTTGTCTAGTCTTCCATTTTCCAGTCTTCCAACCATTCATCTCTTCCCCCACATCTTCATCTATCCATCTATTTCTGTATTCATCCATCCCTCTCTTCACTCATTTCTCCATCTACCAGTCTACCTATAGCATATAATAGATGTTATAAATATTTGAAAGGCTAAAACATGGATAAGGGATTGGACTTGTTTTGCTTGGCCTCTGAAGGCAGAACCAGGAACAATGGGTAGAATTTACAGAGAGATAGATTAAGGCTTGATGTCAGAGAAAATGTCCTAATAATGGAAGCTGTCTACAAGAGGAATGGGCTATTTCAGGAGAAAGTGGGTTCCTTTTCATTAGAGGCCTCAAAGTCAAGGTTGAGTAACTAATTATTGAGTGTGGCATAGAGGAGATTTGGTATGATTCTGCACTCTAGCCAACCATCCATCCCTCCAACCATCCACCCATCTGACCATCCAACTGTCCATCCATCTATCATTCAATTCATCTATCTGTCCATCTGTTTATCCCGCCATCTCTCCATCCATTTGTCCATCCATCCATCCATCCATCCATCCATCCATCCATCCATCCATCCATCCATCCATCTATTCATCCACCCACCCATCCATCCATCCACCCACCCAATCCATCTATCCATCCATTCACTCATCTATCCAGCAAAAACTTATTAAACCCATAATCCATGCTTAGCATTGTGCTAAGTATGAAGGGGAAAACAAACAAAAAAACCCCTAAAACCCAAACCATGATAAGGTCCCTGACCTCAACAACTTTGCAATTTGGGGTGGCTAGGTGGCGCAGTGAATAGAGCACCGGTCCTGGAGTCAGGAGTATCTGAGTTCAAGTCTGGTCTCAGATACTTAACACAAAAACTAGCTGTGTCACCTTGGGCAAATCACTACCTTCCCTCCTCCAAAAAAAAAAAAAGCCAAAAAAAAAAAGGCAAAAAAAAACCCCAACAACAACAACAACAAAAACAACTTTGCAATTTAATTGAGTAAACAAGATACACCCAGACAGAAAATTAAATAAGAATACAATGAACTCTCAAGGCAGCCTATACAAAGAGGCAATTGGGAGATGTAGAAATGCACAAGAAGGAGAGATCTTTGTGGCTGGGGTGCTCCTGAGCCCACTGGTGGAGAGAACTCATCCCAGAAAGACTTTGAAGGATGGGTGGGACTTGGATAGCTTTAGGGGAGGATGGCAGGCACTCCAGATACAGTATGCTATGTGAGTAAAAGTCTAGAGAAAGGGAAAAGCATGGTATTGGTGCTTTAGAGCCATCTAGTTCAATCCTCACATTTTACAGATGAGAACCTGAGGTCAGAAGAGGTTAAGGGATTTGCTCAAGATCACACAGGTGGCAAAAGTCAGCACTTGAACCCAGGTCCTCTGACCAATGTTGTTTGCATCGTACCAAGTTGCTCTTCATCTTTTAAAATACCCAGATATTCATAGGAGATGGAAATCCAAAAAAGGAGCCATTAAACCCCAAGATCTTGAATGTCTACACACAAACATAGAGAATCAACAATACTTACTATGGGTCCTGATGCAAGGAGGCAAATTTGGCCTGAGTCAGTAGACTAGAATTTATTAAGTGCCTACTATATGCCAAGCACCATGCTTAGTGCTGGGGGTACAAAGACAGGCAAAAGACAGTTCCCACTCTCAAGGAGTTCCCAGACTAAGTCTCATAGCTATAACATGTTTGCTGGCATGAGACCAATGACTGGAATGTGGCTCTTGAAGGAGTATATAGTTTACTCAATGGTAAGAGGACAGGTAAAGGTGTAAGGGGTAAGGAGGAGGCAATGAGGTAGCATTATATATCCAAAAAGTATACTATGTGAGGAAATCCAAGAATTGGAGTGGTGAGGCATATTGGAGAGCATTTGTTTATAGATCAAAGGAGGAACAAACAAAAGTGATTTTATCATTGGAGTCTACTATAGAACAGAAAGAGAAAATATATGCGAGGCTTAGGAAACAGATCAGAAACCTGATATAGAGACATGAAATGATAAGGATGAGGGACTTCTATGATCCAGACATTTGCTAAAATTCCCTCTTAGTCAAAAGCAGAACGGTGAACAACTTCTTGACTTGTCTTAACACTGATCATTTCATCCTTCCAAATGTAAAAGAACCAACAAGGAGAAATTCTATTCTTGACCTGGATTCTCACCAAGATGAAGAAACTAGTTGCTGGGATATAAATGACAGGAATATTGGAGGGGAGTGATCACTGCCTGCCAGAATTTGTGATAGAGGAGAGAAAGACAATTAACATAAAAACTAGCCATGTGGCCTTGGGCAAGTCACTTAATCAGTCATAGTCAGGCATAGTCAGACACGAACCCTAAGATTTTGAGGAGAGAAGATTTCAAAGGGTTCAGCAGAAGGATAGTAGGAGCAGGTGGACCAAAATTCTATAGGGTTGACTGAGGAGGCATGAGAAATGGTCATTGTCAATATCAATTAATATTCTGAAGACACAAAAAGGAAATAATTGTAATGAGGAAGAAAAAAACCAGCAACAATCTAGAGATAAATGTGGTTGCACAGTGAACTCACCAACCAACCTTTGATTTTAAAAAGAGATAGATGTACAGCAGATGGAAATAAAGGCAAGTAACAGCTGATGAAAACAAAACCATTAACAGCACTCTTCTGTAAAAGTGGTATCAGTACTGCCAAAGGTCAGAATGAGCTTCAGCTGGAGAGGAGAGTTAAGGATAACAAAAATTGGTTTTATGAAAGCTCTGTAGGGCTCTGTATAGAGAATCAGCCTCCAAGCCAGGAAGACCTTTGAAATGTAAGGACTATGTAACCTTCAACAAGTCACTTGACTCTCTCAGTGCTCCAGGCATCTCTCTGAGACTAAAAGTTGGAGAGAAGTCAGTGACTTACATTGGGAGAAGGAGTTTTCTCATCTGAGAGATCTCCATAGCAGACAAATCACAATATAGAGAAATCCTATATAGAGACAATTGCAGGATTAAAGAAGGGATAGAGAATAGAGGCATCTAGGTAGTGCAGTGGATAGAGCACTGGCTGAATTCAAATCCAGCCTCGGACACTCACTAGCTATGTGACCCTGGGCAAGTCACTTAACCCTGTTTGCCTCGGTTTCCCTATCTGTAAAAGGAGATGGCAAACTGTTACTCCTGTATCTTTGCCAAGAAAACTCCAAAGGGGACCACAAAGAGTCAAACATTACTGAAACAATGAACAGCAACAAAGAGAATATGTGGGTTAATGCAGGACTGGATCTAGGCAAAAAAGAGCTTCCAGGGAAAATTCAATTCTTTCTGAAAAGATGTTTAATGGATATCTAGCAATGGGAGCAAAAATCACAGAGAACCAGCACAGCTTCATCTATAGCAGGTCACTCCAGAGTAACCTTATTTCCTTTTTGACAGAGTTACTGGTGAGTAAGAGGAATGCTGTAGATAATTTGGCAAAGCCTTTGATTAAACATCGTGTTGTTATTGTTGGGGGAAAATGGATCAATGGGGGCTACATGACAGTAGCTAAATCTGTACTTGGTTTGATGGCTGGGTTCAGAATATTCATGAATGCTTCTGCTGAAACCAGGCATGAAGTCACCAGTGGGGTGCCCCAGGGACCTGTGCTTTTCCCTATGGTGTCCTATGGCTTGAATAAAAGCATAGATGGGAGGCTCCTCAAATCTGCATTTGAAACAAAGCTGGGAGGGAGAAGCAATACAACAGATAGGAGAATCAAAATCCCCAAAATCCCCAGAGATTCACAGAATAGAATTTTGGGTCAAATTGAACAAGACAAAATTGGATAGGCAGAAGTATGAAATCCTGGCTCTAGGTTCAAGATATTTATTTGACAATTACAAGATGAAGGAGACACAACTAGATAGTAATTTGTTTGAAAAAGGTCTGGGGATCTTAGTGGACTCCAAGGTCCACTAAGTGAGTCAATTAGGTTATTGAGTCAATGGTCAATGACTCATGACCATGAATCAATAGCTTAAAAAAAATCTCAGGTGGCCTTGGACTGGATTGAGAGAGGCATAGCTCCCAAGAGTCTCAGCTATACTTTGCCCTGTTCACACCACACATGGACCCATTATGGCCAGTTCTGGGCAATACAATTTTAGGAAGGACTTTGATAAATCTGGAGACTGTCCACTCTGACATAGGAGGATTGATCAAAGTAACCGGGAAGGCTCATGGTAAGGTAAAGAACTCAAACACTGTCATATTCAAGAGGGATTTGATTTGTTTTTCTCATCAGAGGGCAGAGTCAGGTTGACCCTACAGAGAGGCACACTGAGGCTAGCTGTCAGAAAACTCTCCTTAACAATTGAGCCATCTCTGAGTGAGATGTACTACCTTGAGAGGTGGTGGGTTCCCCTTCCTTGAATGGGGTCTTCAAGCAGGGGCTAGATGACTAAGTAGTCCATATGTTGCAGAGAATTCTTGGTCAGCATTAGTCACTGAGGTTACCTCCACCTCTGAGATCCTGTGATTGTGACTCTGAATTCAGTTCTGGATATGTTGAGTTTGAGTAAGGACCAGAGCTTTCCAATAACCAGTTGGTCAAGATCATATAAAGGCCGGGAATGGAGAGTGGGGGGCAGAGAGAACTAAAGGAGAAACTACAATGACTCCTGCCCTCCCTTGTCTTCTCCACTAAGCCAATGCTTAGAGGCCTACTCAAGACTCCTGCTTGGGGAAGTTTTTCCAGACTAGGCCACCCCAAACTGTGATCTTTTGCTGGCTCTAACTGTCCCCCATGTCCCTCTCTACAATCTACTTCTCCCTGATTCATACAGTACCATGTTATTGCACACAATAAATCTTTTCATATTCTCCTCTTCTTGTTTCATGGGAGCTCCCTGAGAACAGAGACCCTGACTGATCCTTCTCTTCCATCCCAGACAGCACCCCCCAGGCTCAGCCAAGGGCCCAGAGGAACTTCTGGATTCACAGTGATTGAGCTGGAGTGACTTGGATGAACCTGACAACCAATGGACTTTTCCAAACCTTGGGCCAACTTGAAGGACAACTAATCCTGGACCCATGGTGTGTCTCCCCCTTGACAGGGACGACAGAAGGGGGACAGGAAGGGCAGGACTGTGACATTCCTCATTAGGGGCCTCAGTCAAACCTTTTCTCTGTCTCGTTGTCTCTCTATGTGTCTCTCCCTCTGCCTCTCCCTCTTTTCCTGGCTATAAACGACTCAAATTAGATTAATCAGGAGTTGGCAGGAGATGCGGAGGGCCGGTGCCAGTGAGTAAACAAATCTCAGCCGTCACTGCCTCGTCAGCCTCCGGCCCCAAAGGAGGTCCCTTCTAGACACAAATTCTTATTAGACTTGTCATATCTATTAAAATTCTTTTCACACTTCTGCGTTCTATCAGCAGCACCATTAGCTCGGCCCTGGCCTTTGGGAACTGCCAGGACTATATTAATCTGGCATCCGCCCCCTTCCACCCCCCCACCCCCACCCACTCCCTAGGAACTGGAGGATGGAGGAATGAAGGGATAGATGGATGGATGGATGGATGGACAGATCATCTCTGTATGTGTTTAGTAGAGAATGGGACAGCATTAAAAGAAGCAGCAACCTTAGCTGCTTTTTGGAGCTCCAAAAAATTTTGGCCCAGCACATACAAGGGTTTGTGGACATGTGTGAATTATGGAAGAGTACATATGTACAAAAAGACTTTAATACAAAAAATATCAGAGCTGGGAGGGCCCTTAGAACACAGAATGTCAGAGCTGGGAGGGCCCTTAGAACCCAGGAGATCAGAGCTGGGAGGGCCCTTAGAACACAGAATGTCAGAGCTGTGAGGGCCCTTAGAACCCAGGAGATCAGAGCTGGGAGGGCCCTTAGAACACAGAATGTCAGAGCTGGGAGGGGCCTTTGGAACACAGGAGGTCAGAGCTGGGAGGGCCTTAGAACACAGAATGTCAGAGCTGGGAGGGCCCTTAGAACCCAGGAGATCAGAGCTGGGAGAGCCCTTTGAAAACCACATCTGGCCTAAAGTTTCCTTTTTTGGGGGGGGAGGGAATGAGGAGTCTGATTCAGAAGGTAACAGTTTCTAGATTGAAAGATAAATTTCCAGCTTGCATTGGACATTGCTATCAAGATTGGCATGGGAATGATGGCAAAGGACTAAAGGGGGGCATTTCTGCCTCAATCTTCTCCCAAATTTGCATCAGGGATAACAGAGAGATCTTATAGGGTTTGGGATTCTGGAAAAAAAAAAGATGCCTCAATTGTTTTCTCCAAGAGTCACTCTTCTGGGACTGGACTCTGCTTCAATTTATGGCTGGGAAAGAGTGTGAGGCAATGTAGTACTTAGTTTATTTGGGGAAATGAATCACCTGGAGGGATTGGGGATCCCACTGAAATCGGAAAATCAGGGGAAGGGAGGTGCTAGGGCATGGTGGAAATAACATTTGCAGTCATGTAAACAAATTCAACATTTAGAGACCTCAGGTCAAGGTCAGTATTAACTGCCACTGTTAAAAAGACATCTTTCTCCTTCTGTTAGCAATCAACAAACTAACAGGTTTTTTGTTTTTTGAGGGGGGGAAGGAACATGCAGATGTATGCTCCCATCCCTTTTGTACAAATTAGTGAAAAAATGTTAATTAAGCAGTTGCTACATGACAAGGTGCTGTGCTAAGGAAGTTACTTCAGATGGTTAACTATCCGTCAAAAAATAAATAGCAATTTTTTTTAAATGTGGAAGCTAAAAGTCAGGGTTAAGTTCCATCACTTAGCAACGGTGTGACTTTGGGCAAGACCCTTCTCCGGAAGCCTCAGTCTTGTCATCTGTAAAATGCATGGGTCAGACTATAACAGTCTCTAAAGGCCTCTGATGCTCCCCATTCTAAGCTGCCTTTCAGCTTTGCCATTCCACATTCTTTAGAATACAAGGACTCTCTCAGTTCTGACAGTCTCTGTCCCAAGGTTCCTCCATGTTCTGACAGTCCTGTTCTGACAGTTCTGTCCTAAAGTCGTTCCCAGCTCAGACCTTCTATGTTCCAAGATCCCATTGGGCTCTACATTAAGCTTTCTAAGAACTCTTAGAAACCCGACATTCTGGGTTCTAAGTCACGCCCCACCCCCCCTCCATTTCTGGCTCTGGCATTCTATGATTTCTCCCAGATCTGACCTTCTAAGGTCTCTCCCAGCCCTGTTGCGCTATGTTTTAAGGCACCACCCAACCCTGGTATTCCCTGTTCTAGGGGCTGGTCCAGCTCTGGTATTCTATAGTCCGGAGGCCCAGGAATGGGGGGGGGGGGCACTTAGAGCTGAAAGGGATTAGGTAGAAAGCCCCCCCCCCCATTCCTGGAGACAAACCCGGAGTGGGAGAGACTGTCGAGGGATGGGATGAATACAGCCGGGCAGGGTTGAGGGGGGCGAGGGGGCTCCCCCGGTCCACATTTCCCTAGGCGGTTTCTCTAAACCAGACAAACACTCCTTTCTCCCCTGCTCCCCGTTCTCCCGAGCCCGCATCCTTTCCCCTTTTGATCTCCCTGGATCCTTTCTTCCTTTTTCTCTCACTCCAATAAAGGGGGGAGGGGAGCTAATTTTATTTCCTACCCGGGCTTTATTTTTTGTGCCTCGGTCTGCGGGCACACACGGGGTGTGACTAACCCGGGCCGGGGGCGTCGGGGCCGGTCCTCGCTCTTGGAATTGGTTTCGGATCTTTATCATTAACATGTGTCCAGCTCCACACTAACCCCCCATCCCCCCGCCCCAGGACCGGGAGCAAGGGGAAGGTCAGGGGGTTGCTGCTCCAGCTCCCTCGGAAAAACCACAGGAGCACAGGCATACCCCCCCGAGTCCCACCCCCAGGAGAACCGAGGTCGAAAGCTGCTATTGATCCCCCGGCAGCCGGTTCCCATTTAGCTAGAGAAATTAAGGACATTAAAGGGGCGTTGCGGGGTGTGTATACGATTGGTGGGGTGGGGTGGGGGGAGAGGTGCAGTCCCGGGTCATTGAGGACAAGTTAAGGGGGGGGGGGGCCGGGGAAGGATACACCTTTAACCCCAGCCGGGTCTCCCTGGGTTGCCACACGTCGTTCTGATTAGTTTGACACCAGCAGGTGAAGCTGCCTGGGCTGGGAAGGGCTGGGGAGGGGGCCCGAGGCTCTGGGGAGGGAAGGATAATCATTCCCATTTCTATAATGCTTTCGAGTTTACAAAGTACTTTCCTCTCCAATAAGCCCAGGAAATAGATTTTTTTTTCTTCCTGTTTTACAGAAATTCCCAACTTTTCAGAACCTGGAACTCAGAGGTAAAGTGAATGGTCCAGAGGAAGCAGATCTGACCACATCATTTTACCCTGTGAGCAAACTGAGGCCTGAGCTGCCCAAAATCATGTGCTAAGTCAACAAGCCAGGTCTTTTTATTTTAAAATTCATGTTAGGTCCACTACATTATTCTTTATCCAAGGCTACCCAAGTGGCAAAGAGTTGGAACTCAATGCCAGGTCCTAGGATTTCGAGTCCAATGCTCTTCCCATCATGCCATGATGCTTTTCAACTGAGGCCTAAAGGAGGAAAGGGACTTGGCCAAGGTCACACTGCTAGGATTTGTTGACTCCAAGTCCAAATTACGAACAGCAGACCCTATCCCCATTCTGCTCAGGGCCTCTCTTTCCCATCTTTTAGTGACCCCTGAGATGGTCCTAATTGGTAGGTATGCAGTGGAGTATACCTCAAGATTAGAGAAGATCCTGCAACAGAAACTCAAGAAACCCGGGGGGATTGAGGAGAAAATGAGAGGGATGGGGTCACCTGGCTGGACTGTGAAGACAGAATCTAAAGAAGAGCTCTCCAGTATAGAAAGAAGGTGGCTGAGGGGAGACAAGAGTGAAATCTATAAAAAAAAAACCTTCTACGATGTGTTCTGGAGGACAAAGACCATGTTTTATGTATCCTTCTATCCCTCATCCCACCCAGCATGGGGCCTTACAAGAGTAAATGCTTGCTAAATATTTCTTATATGAACGAATGGTTGACTGATCAAATGAATGAAATGATTGAGTGAGTGAATGAATGAATGTTTGGGTGAGTGAATGAATAATAGCAATTGCCCCTTTAAAGAGGGCTCCTAGATTTAGGGAGATGGAGGTTAGAATGCCAAGGCATGGCTGTACCCCACTTTTCCCAAACCAAGTAGAGGATTTGGAGTAAGAGCCCCTGTAGACAGAGACAGGGAAGAGGTGCACTCACTCTGTCCATACTGGCCATACTGGTAGCCAGCCACAGGGTCCACACTGTAGCCGGTGGTGCTGTAGGTAGGGGGGCAGTAGGACTGCGAAGTGGGGAGGCTGTCCACAGACTTGATAGAGTCACTGCGCTGGCTGCAGCTGGCTGAGATGGAGTTGGCGGTGTCCAGACCTCCATGCAGTGGGGAGATGGAGAAGTCAGCCTGGGGCTGGGGGGGCACCCCGCTTGGGTTGCTCAGGATACTCATCACCTGAAAGGGAAAGAAAGCTTGAGAATGAGTGGAGACATGAAGGGGCACTGTGAAACTTATGAATATCACAGGGAATCAACTGTAGATCCCAGAAATCTGGCATGATGCTTCCAAACACCCCATATGGCAAAAGCCAGCAATCAGGGCATGAGAACGCAAATGACCTCTGATATACAGTGGAGGTCTTCTGTCATTTTCTACTTCTATTCCTCCTTCTTGGAATGCCTTCCCCTCTCTCCTATCCCCTTATCCTAAGAATGATCCTAACTGTGCTAGTGATCCTGAGGTCCTGTTGGTGGTGATATTAATAAAAGAAGTAATATTTATATAACTCATTAAGGTTTTCTAAGTGATTTATATATGTGGGCTCATTTTAGTTTCCTAACAATGGCATCAGGGAGGTGCTGTGGGTATTACTATCCCCATTTTATAGATGAGAAAACTGCGACTCAGTGATTTGACCAGCCACTCAGAGTTCCTAAGTACCAAAGGTTGCATTTGAATCCCAATCTTCCGAAATTCAAGACCTATCTACTATGCCATATTAACACTTATTTTTTATTAGTAGTAGTAATCATGTTTATACTGCTGATGGCCATAGCGACCCTGGTGACAGGGATGGTGATTGTGGTACTGATAGAGACAGTGACTGTGAGGATGGTGATGATGGTGGGGATAGTGGGGGATGATGATGGTGATCGTAGAGACCATGGTAGTGACGATAGGGGTGGTAAAGGTGATGGTGATGTTGATGGTGAGATGGTGATGGTGGTGATGGTCCTCATAGTGACGATGGAGGTGAGTTGATAGCTGTGGTGGTGACAGTAATGGTGCTCACAAGAACAGAAGGTGACTTGCCCACATGCGAGTTAGTGAATTTTTGAGGCAGGACTCAACCCTGAGCATTTCCAACTGCAAGCCCAACACTCGATCCTCTCAAACCAAACTGCCTTTTTGAGTTGAACAGTAAGGCTAGGGATCAGGGGGCATCCTCATTCTCTCTGGTCTACTGTCACTACCATTACCAGGTGTATATCTCTGTGGGATAGCTGATGGGGTTAAAAGGAATTGGGGGACACTGCGAAGTAGTGAAGAGAGTACTGGACTGGGAGTCGGGAAGACCTGAGTCTGAATCTCATCCCTGACACTTCCTAGCCCTGTGACTCTGGGCAAGCCACTTAATATCTCTGAGCCTCAGTTTCCTGATCTGTAAAATGAAGGGAATTAGCTATAGAGTTGTTGTGAGGAAAATGCTTTGTGAATTTTAAAGCACTATGTAAATCTGAAATAATGTAGGCAAAAGTGAGGAGGTGTGAATGTATGCAGTGTGTGTGTGTGTGTGTGTGTGTGTGTGTGTGTGTTGGTGTGTGTGGAATTATCAAACAGGAAACTATACCGAGGCCTTACTGGAATGAATGGCCCATATCATAGGTGAGAGATTTCTCAAAAGCCATGTGACTCTGGACAAGCATCATAATCCTATCTGGTATTTACATAGGGTTTTAAAATGTCAAATAACATCACTGTTATGGGCCTCAGTTTCCTCATCTGTAAAATGAAGAGGTTGTATAGCTCAACCTATTTGAATGAGGTAGCAGTCAATGATCCTGTCCCTCCTGGTAAAATGGATGACCATCTAACCTCTTTTCTGTTCTTCTTTCTTCCCCTCTTTGGGGACGTTGCTTTTGTTTAATGTATTACTTCTTGGTACACTAACAATGTTAACTCAAAATCAGTAACCTCTCTCCACCATGCTGCTGCTGCGTCTTGAGGTCCTATAGGCCTTACCACCTGCTCTGTCTGTGTGCCGTCCAGATCCTTGGGCATTGTCATCTGATCTACGGCTGGGCCTTGCCCTTCATCCTGCTACAGAAACCTTAGGGATTCCAGGCCTCTTCATCCATCCATTTTACTGTGAGTTGTTTCTTCCAATTAGGATGTGAGCTCCTTGAGGTCAGGATCAGTCTGAATTTTTCTGTAGTCTGCCCAGACTGTAGCATAGCACTTGGCTTAAGTAAGCACTTAATAAATGTGTGTTTTTTAAAATTCATTCATTCATCAATAATTTCTAAAGTATTCCCAGCTCTGCAAATCAATATTCTAGTATTTTATGTTCTATCTTCCTTTATAACTCTGACTTTCATTCTATGTTGAAAAGTCCCTTCTGGCTTTAATTGATCTTGTATCCAATTCCTGGCAAAATTCGAGAATGTATTATTGGAAGGATGGTTTGTCAATGTTTAGAAAGGGGGACAGTGATCATTAAGAACTAGCAGAGCTTCATCAAGAACAGATTATGTCAGAGTAACTTCATTTCCCTTTTTGACATCTCCTTTTAAACTGGTAGAGTTGGGAGATGCCATGGACGTGACACCTAAATTTCAGCAAAGTGCCCAGCAGTCTCCACCATTCTCTTTCTGGAGCAAGGGAGCCTTCATGTTATGATTCCAGACTGGTTGAATGCCTGGACTTATAGAAGAGTCACTAATAGGGATGGTGTTAGTTTATATTATTCTTTTTTTGGGGGGGGGCTTTTTGGAGGGCAATTAGGGTTGACTTGCCCAAGGTCACACGGCTGGTAAGTGTTAACTGTCTGAAGTCGGATTTGAATTCAGGTCCTCCTGACTCCAGGGCTACTGCTCTATTGACTGTGCCACCTAGCTGCCCCAACTTGTATTATTCTTAGGTATATATGTTATATCCCCCTCAGTGAACATAAGTTCCTTGAAGGCAAGAATTGTGTCATTTTAAAAATCTTTTTATCTCCAGCACATAGCACAGTGCCTTCACACAGTAGGCACTTATAAATGTTGGGTTAACGGAAATTGGCAAAGGGATTAGACTTATTCTGCTTAGCCCCAGAAGGAAGAGCCACAAGGAAGAGGTAGAATTTGCAGAAAGGGGGAGCTCGTTTCTATGTTAGGATCAACTTTCTAATAATTGGAGCTAGCTGAGAGTTTCAGAATGGGGGATATAGTGGTTTCCCCTTTACCCAGATTCTAGGTAACTGCTTTGTAGTAGAGATTATAGAAGGGATTCCTATTCAAGTTGGGCAAGATGACCTCTTGGGTCCCTTTTCACTGGAGCAGTTTGTGATTCTATGGTCTTAAGGGCCCTCCCAACTCTGACATCTTGTGTTCTAAGGGCCCTTCCAGCTCTGACATTCTGTGTTCTAAGGGTCCTTCCAGATCTGACATTCCCTGCTCTAAGGCCCTCCCAGCTCTGACATTCTGTGTTCTAAGGGCCCTCCCAGCTCTGACATCCTGTGTTCTAAGGGCCTTCCCAGTTCTGATAATCTGTGTTCTAAGGCCCTTCCCAGCGCCATCATTCTAGATTCCATTCTTATGTTCTAAGGTCATCTGTGTGCATATCACACACCCCTTCCACCTGTAGCCTGATCTTTGCAATAGGGAACAGGCAAGGAAGAGTGATCTGACTGCATGATCAAATCGGAATCTCAAATACCAGAGAGCTGGGGCAGAGAGGAAGAAATTGGCCATGCCTACCATTCTTGACTTTTCCTCTTGTCCTCCATCCCCACGAAGCCCGTTAACTAGTCAGTATCCTCTTTTTTCTAAAGTCAGGAAAAGGTCTCTCCCAGCTCTGGGGTCTGAGTTTGCACTGAGCAAACTTTTGAACTTAAGGAAGTCAAGGTCTGATGTGATAATCCCCCCCCCCCCCCCTCTTAAGAATGCAAACTCTTCTAACAGGCTTGATTCTCTTTCCCCCTCCCCTTCTTCCTTATTTTTTTTGTGACCTTGCTTTTGTCTAATGTATTACTTCTTGGTACATTACCGATGCTAACTCAAAATCAATATCCTTTCCACATCTGTAAGATTTTATCTGAAAGCAAATCTCCAGGCTGCCCATCATAATGATTGACAGGCATCCCTTCCCCTCCTTTGCTCATTCATTACCCACCCCCCAAAATCCCCAACCTCCTCTGCTCCAAATCAGTCCCAGCTTCATCGTCAGGGTAAATCAATGAATGCCCTCGTTTCCGCCAGTTAGAAACTTGTTTGTTAGTGGGGAATGGGGGCTGGGGGTGAGGAAGGAAGGGGCAGTGTGTCATGGGCCTGTAATAACAGAGAAGGTGCTTTTGGAGCTAAATCTAACCTTTCCCCTGTTCCCTCCCAGAATCACTGAGTTTTGGAGCTGGAAGGGCCTTGGAGATCTCCTAGACTAACCTCTTCATTCTATAGTAGGGGAAACTGAGGCTCAGAGAGGGGGAAGTAAAATCATAGAGCTAGGAAGTGGCAGTTTTCGACCCCAACTCTGCTACTCCTTCCACAATGGTGCCCTGGCTCCCACCCCCAGCCCCCACCTCCTCCTCTTTCCCCCTTTTTCTTCCTCCCCCCTCCCTTCCCTGGTCGTTCCATCACTCTCCCATACTTTAAAAGAAGGAGACGGAGAAAATGTAATTAATTCCCTCCGTCTCTGAGCTGGCCCTGAGGGCCTGTGGCCGAGGTGCCTGAGCTGGGGAGATCTGCACCCTCTGTGATAACCGAGAGAAGCTTTGGGAGCTCGCCTCCCAATTAGGAGGGGCCATCTCTGCCATCAGGGCTCCATGGCGAGGTTTACTGGAGGGAGGGTATGGGGGGCAGTGGGGCTGGAAGGAGGGGACCAGTGGGCGATGCAGCTGAGGGGAGGGGGCAGGGCCACTTTAGACACTTCAGGGATTCTGGTTAACAGGGCTGCTTCAAGCTGGAGTGAGGAATGTGTGTGTGTGTGTGTGTGTGTGTGTGTGTGTGTGTGTGTGTGTGTGTGTGGCTAGGGGCAGCAAGAGGACAGAGGTGTGACTTGTGAGGAGCTCTGGCCCTGACCTTCCTGAAGGAAAGGAATATAGACAAGCCGGCGGGGGGAAGGGGGGCGGGGAATCTGAGAACCTGAGTTTGAATCCCGACTTTGCCATTTAGCCTGGGACAAGCCAATCTGCCTGGGCCTCAGTTTCCTCATCTGTTAGATGAGAGGAGGGTAGTGAACTATACCTGTCACCCACAAATAAGACCTAATAAAGCACCTACTCAGTACCAAACCTTGTTCTAGGTGCAGAGACTACAAATTAAAAGTGAAACAGAGCTGGCCCTCTATTCTATGGGGGAGGCAGCCCATAAATTTAGAGAAGAGTATACAAAAATGCAGGTAGGTGGCACCATAGTGCATACAGCCCTAGGTCTGGAGTCAGGTGGGTTCATCTTCCTGAGTTCAAATATGGTCTTGGACACCTACTAGCAGTGTGATCCTGGGCAAGTCCCTTTACCCTGTTTGCCTCAGTTTCCTCATCTGTAAAATGAACTAGAGAAAGAAATGGCAAATCACTCCAGTATCTCTACCAACAAAACCCCAAATGGGGTAATGAAGAGTCAGACATGACTGAAAAACAACCGAATGACAGAATAAAACACACCCACCATTTAAATATAAAGTGGGAATGGGGCTTAGGGCAGCCAGAAAGGGCTTCCTGCAGAAAGTATTGACTAAGCTGAGTCTTGAAGGAAATTAGGGATTCTAAGAAATAGAGGGAAGAAGCAGTTCATACCAGGCATGGGTGATAGCCAGGATAAAGGCATGGCAATGGGAAATGAAGTATCACGTACAAAATATGACATGTCATAAGGAGTAGTAAAAAGGTCAAGTCAGGTTGGATTATAGAGTGTAAGAGGAATAATTTGTAATAATGGTAGGTTGGAGTCAGTTTTAAATATCAAATAGAGGAATTTATATTTAAGTCTATGGCAATGGGAACACTGGAATTCCTTAAGGAAGGGAGTGATGCCATTGGAATTGTGCTTTAGGAAGATAATTTTGGCAGATATAAGGAGGATGGGAAGGGAGGAGAGAGACAAAGGTGGATGCTGTGGTAAGGGCCTGACATAAGCAAGCAGCTGGGTGAATGGAGAGAAGAGAACAGATGTGAGATGTGTTATGGAGGGAGAAAGGAAAAGATTTGGTAACTGATTGGATGGAGTGAATGAGAGAGAGGAGAGGAGGATAATGCTGGGATAGGTGGTGACCTTGGGGGACTGGAAGGATAATGGTGCCCTCCACAGTGATAGGGAAGCTAAGAAGAAAGGTGGATTTCGGGGGAAAGAGATGAGTTCTGTTTTGGACATAATAAGTTTGAGATGCCTGTGGGCTGTCTAGTTAGGAATGTCCAATGGCAGTTGGTCATGTCTGATTGGAGAGAAAGTAGGGCTGGAAATATAAATCTGTGAATTATCTGCATAGATAATAATTATGGGAATTGATGAGGTCATTGAGTAAAAGAGTATATAGAGAGAAATATGCTTAGGAAAGAGTCTTAGGGGACACCCAGGGATTTTCTGGAGAAAGTTGGACCAGTCTTCCAAGAGCTGATTGTTAAATTTTCAGTGAGAACATTTACACTTCAGAAATCAGAAAATGCTATAAATCAGGACTCAATTTACTGTTTTTTTGATTGTCTAGACTTAAGAAAGTGATGGAGAAGATGTTAATAATACAGGTTAAACTTAAAAATATATCATGCTACAGTTTTTTTTTTCCTCTGGAGAGCTGGTTATTAAACATCTACCAACACACCCCTGGGGACATTCAAAAATCATGTCCATATATCATGTCTCCTAATCATGTCATACATACTTACACCCCATGAGGTAGGTTCTATTATTATCCTAATTTTACAGATGAGGAAACTGAGGCAAACAGGTTAAATGATTTACCCAGGGTCAGACAGCTAGCATCTTAGGTCTGAGGTGGGATTTGAACTCTCACATTAGCCTTCCTTGCACTGCAGCATGTTGGCCCCCTTTTTAGGTGACTTTGGGCTCTTCTGTAGCTCCAGTGTGGGGAAACCCATGATTTCTCAAGTTAACCTATTCAACTGTTTGGTGGTGCAGTGGAAAGAAAGAGTGTGGGCTCTGGAGTCATGAGGACCTGAGTTCAAATTTTGCTCAGACACTAACTAGCTGCGTGACACTGGGCAAATCACTTTACCCTGTGTGCCTCAGTTTCCTCATCTGAAAAATGGAGCTGGAGAAGGAAATGACAAACTATTCCAGTATTTTTTCCATGAAGACTCAAAATGGGGTAGCCAAGAGATAGTCATGATTGAAATGACCCAAGAAAAAATGATTTGGAAGTCTGTCCTGATATCAAGCCTCTATTGACCTCTGTCATGTCTACCCAGTCCTTCTGGTTCTATTCTTTGGGCCAAACTGAACAAACTGGGCTCCTCTTCTGCCTGAGAAGATTTCACATCTGCTTTAGACTCTAGACTAAATGTCCCTACATGACCTTTCCTTATCCTGGTTGCTTATAAAGCTCTGAAACCATGTTGAAAATCAGGCGTCTGGGTTTTCCCTGGCCCTGCTGCTGTCTTCAGTTTCCTGATCTGCAGTGTCTCTCTTCTCTTTCCCCACAAAAATTGTTGGTGAGAATATCTACCTGTTGATGCAATATGGTTGGGACCCAGGGCAGTTCCATTCATGTGTTGCTGGGGGAGGGGTTTTGCTGGAAGAGAGGTCTGCTTCTCTCCCCGGAAAGGTGGAGGTTGGGAGAGGAGTGGAGGGAGCAGTGATGGTACCCACCTCCAAGTTAGACTTTTCCCGATCAATAAGACCATGCTCCCAATAATGAAGACCATGCCCCTGAGAATGAAATGTTGCCCCCCTAAACTCAGAAGACCTGGGTTCTTTTGCCTGTGTCTCTTACTTGTAATCTCAAGGCACAGGAGATCTGCCTTCAACCTGGCTTTGTTGCTCGATAGCTGTGTGTCCTTGAGCAAGTCATTTCCATTTCCTGACCTTCAGTTTCTTATCAGTTAAAAAGAGATATTAATACTTGCATCACTAACCTCACAGGGTTACTCTGAGCATGTCATGAGAGCCTGAAGGCAAAGCACTCTGAGTGCCAAATAAATGCCTATGATGACTAACATCTTTACTTGCTATCTCCTCCCAGGGTTGTGGTAAAGAAGGTACTTTATGAACCTTTATCTGCATAGATAATAATTAAGGGAGTTGATGAGGTCATTGAGTAAAAGAGTATATAAAGAGAAATATGCTCAGGAAAGAGTCTTCGGGGACACCCAGGGATTTTCTGGAGAAAGCTGGACCAGTCTTCCAAAAGCTGATTATTACATTTTCAGTGAGAACATTTACACTTCAGAAATCAGAAAATGCTATAAATCAGGACTCAATCTACTGTTTTGTTGATTGTCTAGACTTAAGAAAATGATGGAGAAAATGTTTTATATGAGATTTATATGAGTCCTATCTGAGCAGTGGAGGGGATAAAGAAAGAGCAAATGGAAGGTTCCAAAGATTCCAGTTCAGTCTTAATGCTAGAGAACTGGGACTGATTATTATCTGTTTTTGGGGTTCCTTTCTCATGGGGGCAGTCATCCAGTTCTTCTCCTAACTCTCCCCCTCCTTTATACCCACAAAGAGCCAAGTTCTGTATACACATACCTACAGATGCATAGCATTAGCTCAGCCTTATCCTTTTCAATAGGGCTCGGGTATAAATGACACCAGGAAAAGTTGCTGTTCCAGATTTCTTTTTATGTTAAATGTTCTATGCACTATATTGCACAGGTGGTTGAAATAACTATGTCTGTGGTATTAGGGCATAAGCTTAATTAAGCAACAAGTATTTATTAAGCACCAACTATTTTTCAGGTACTGTGTGTTAGGTGCTGGAGCTGAAAATAAAAAGAATGAAATGAGTCCTATTCTAGAGGAACTTACCACTGTAATAATAATAATAATAATAATATTATAATATGACATAACATGATATAATATAATGTTAAATTATATATAATATCATATTATAATAATATTATAGTAGGTTATAAGATCCTTGAGGACAGGAATCAATTGATCTTGCCTTTGTAAAGTGCCTACATACAGACACATAATAAAGTTTTGTTGGATCATCATCATCATCATCATCTTCAGTATCAGCAGCAGCAGTTAACCCATTTAATTCCAATTGACTCATACATAGGAGATGCTTGACAATTATTTACTGAGTCCAGCAGGATATCTGGGGTTTCTGCAGCTCAAAGATTCTCAGACGTATAGTTAGGCTTTATTGTCTGAATCTTTTTGGAGCTCTGGGTTGAGAGTCTGGACTGCTGGGTTCTGTTCCCATCATGGCATAAAGATGAGACCTCTCCCTCCTCCAACAAGGAGATACAGTGCAGAATAACATGGAAAATGGAAAGTTCTCTGTCAGAAACAGTTTGGGTCCTAACAAAATGAACATGTCTTTATTAAGGGCCTATTGTGTGCCAGGTACTGGAGGAGGAAAGATAAAATAGAAATATGAATGACCAAACATTGTCTACTGAAGAATGAAGAACATATCGTAAGAAACAATATGACTTCCAGGGCAGTGGGAGCTGGATGTGATGAGGAAGAGTGAAAGTTAGACCTTGGAAAGGTCTTCCTTCCTTCCTTCCTTCCTTCCTTCCTTCCTTCCTTCCTTCCTTCCTTCCTTCCTTCCTTCCTTCCCCTTCTTTCCTTCCTTCTTTGTTTGTCTCTCTCTGTCTCTGTCTCTGTCCCTCGCTTTTTTCCTCCCTTCCTTTTATTAGGCCATAGAATGGCTAATGGAAAGAACTGAGGGTGGTCTTTCCTCTAGAGAGTTATATGAGTCCTATCTGGGCAGTGGAAGGGATAAAGAGCAAATGGAAGATTCTAAAGATTCCAGTTCAGTCTCAAGAAGTTTTCCTGCCATGTCCCTTGGTTGGGAGGAAAGTCACTGCCTCCCCAAGACCAGGAGCAGCACCTAAGCCAATAAATTGACAGATCAGGTGCTGGATTTCATTGGTGGAGGGAAATTTGTCCCCTGGAAATGGAATCACAGGTCTGGATGGAAAAACCTAAATCTAGACTATGTGTCATTGCTTAGCTGAAGCCTGTTGGAACATGGAGGAGCAGACATGACGGTCTTTGGCCCACATTTTGTAATTTATATTTTCATAAAGAATGGCAGTGGCAGAGAACAAGCCTAGAAGTCAGAATGACCCAGATTCAAGCCCCTTCTAATGATTCCCTTGGACACACACCAGGCAAGTTCTTTTAACCTTCCATGGCCCTAAGCAAACCCTTTAAGACAAAAACAATTCAGATCAATTGCTTTTGTTGTTGTGCAGTCTAGTTAGATTCTTCCTGACCCCATTTGGGTTTTTTTGGGCAAAGATACTGGAACGATTTGCCCGTTTCCTACTTTGGCTCATTTTACAGATGAGGAAACTGAGATAGACAGGGTTAAATAACTTGTCCAAGGTCATACAGCTAGTAAGTATCTGATGCTGTATTTGAACTTAGGCCTCTCTGACTCCAGGCTCATCATTTTATCCACTTGCCTACCCTGTCATTTGCTACTTGCATGAGTAGGAGGAGTGAGTGCTTATATTGGGAGTTCTCCAGACTGCCACCAGTAATAATAATAACTAACATTTAAATGGCACCCCCTATGTGCCTGGCACTGTGTAAAGCACTTTGCAAATATTATCTCATGTGATACAACAACCTGGAAGGTAGGTGCTATTATTATCCCCACTTTACAGATGAAACTAAGGAAAAATGGAGGTTAAGTGACTTGCCCAGGGTCAGACAAATAGGAAGTGTCTGAGGCTAGATTTGAATTCCCCTCTTCCTGACTTGTAGCCCTAAACTCTATTCACCTACAGCACCAAATGCTACACAATTATAAATAATTGAAGTCTATATAATGCCAGCATAACTAGAAACATTCTTTGTCCAGATAGTTGTGTTGTTAGGCCAGGATCTCTCTTTCCCCCAGACCCAACCATCCATCCCTTCGGTACTTTTTTTTTTTGGGGGGGGGAGTGTTGAACTGAAAAGAGCAGTGGTTCTTGGAATCAGAGGACCTGAGTTCAAATTTGATATATGGCTTATGAAATGTGACTTTGCAACCCCCTTCCCCACTCTGGGCCTCAAGTTTCTTCCTTTGAGGGTTTTCACGGGCCCTTTTAGAGTTAAATCTAAGGCTCTCATTTCACAGAGGTTCAAGAGCAGGGAAAGGACTTACCCAAGGTCACTCAGCGAGGTCTCCAGACTGCCCCGCCTGTGCTCTCTCTTCCCTGCACCCTTCCGCCTGCTGCTCCCAAGCCCCCCTCCCTGCCATTGGGGGAGAAGAGTCCCACCTCGCTGATGGCGAGATAAATGTTGGAAAGGGGATTAGCACGACTTTCGCAAGGGAGAGGAGAGGCTGGGAAGAGGGGGCTGATCGCCGGGAAAGATATGACTATTTAAAGATAATGATTGCATAAATTTAATTAGCACATTTTCATGCGGCAAATGGCCGTTTTGTAATTAATGTATCTGGCCTCGCTAAGCATGGCAGATCCCATCTCCTCCTCCCTCCCCCCGCCCGGCCCCCACCTCCTCCCCTGCTAGTTAATGGAAGACAGAAAGCAGATGACAGAAACAATTTGTCAGGCAGTGCAGGTGTCAGGAGCCCAGTGGGGAGGGGGAAGGGGGGGAGGGGAAGGGGATGGGAGGGCTGCGGCTCTAGGGCTCCGGGGGCCCCATCCCCGATGGGGCCGGAGGGCGCAGGAGGAGGGGCCAGGGCCTGGGGCGCAGGGGGAGGGGAGCAGGCACTGGTGCTTCATTAATTGGTGAAGATGAGGACGCAGATTAGCCCTGGCAGAGACTGGGCAGCGACACACGGGCCTCATTATTACCTGCGCAAACAAGCTGCCACGTCTCACAATGCGTTAAGGGTCCAAGGCAGTGAGTGATCAGTGGGCCTTGCCTTGCTTGGGCCTGGGGGTTGGAGGTGAGGAATGAGGGGAAGTCAAGGGCTCTTAAGACCCATAGGTCTAGAGCTGCCAGGGACTAGGTGGTCATCCAATCCAATTCCCTTTCCCCCACTTTACTGGAATGGAAACTGAGGCCCAGAGAGGTTCATAGGACCACAGGGCCAGAGCTGGAAGGGTCTTCAAGAGGCCATCTGATCTAACCGCCTCATTTTACAAAGGGGGAAACTGAGGCCACACAGGTAGGAATTGGCAGACCTGGGTTTCAAATCCAGATCCTATGCTTTGATTTCAGCACTCAAGAGATCCCAGAGCTCTAGTCCTAGCTACGCCACCAATGAGCTCCATTAGCTTGGGAGAGGTGGAGAGTATACTGGCTAGGGGACCTCAGAGGCCATTTCATCCATCTTTCTCATTTCACAGAGAGGAAACTGAGGTCCAGAGCATGTAAGTAATTAGCCCAAGGTCACAAAGATAGGGGGTGACAGCACAGGGATTTGAATTCATGTCCTCTGATCCCAAATCCACAGCTTTTCCAAGGGCCCAGACTGCCTTCTGCCTTGGATACTGAATAATATAGCTGACAGTTAGTTATATGGTACTTTGCATAGATTATCTCATTTAAATGCATCCCAAGGATCCTTTTGAGGTAGCATTATTATCCCTGTTTTGCAGATGAGGAAACAGGCTTGAATATGCTAAGTGCCCATAATTACTCATCTATGTGACCTTGGGCCAGTCATTTAAAAATCTCTGGGCCTCAGTTTCCTTATCTGTAAAATGAGACAACTGGACTAGATGCCCCTTAAACTAGGCTTCCCAGTTCTCCCAGGTCCCTTCGAAGGTCTCCCTCTAAGGCAAAGTCATTCTACATGATGCTGTTTTGTGTCTTAAGCTCTCTCCCTGGTCTCAAGATTATATAACTTGGAGATGTGGGCTTGAATCCTAATTTTTCTTCATCTGTAAAATGGGGAAGTGGAAACAGCTGTATTAGTGGTGAGATGCTATTTACAGATGTAACTCAGAGAAGGGGGAAACTGGTGACAATAGGGAGACCCAAAATTTAGGCTGGGGCAGCTAGGTGGCACCATAGTGCATAGAATGCCCAGCCTGGAGTCAGGAAGACCTGAGTTCAAATCCAGCCTCAGACACTTACTAGCTGGGTAACCCTGTACAAGACATTTTACTTTGTTTGCCTCAGTTTCCCCATCTGTCAAATGAGCAGGAGGAGGAAATGGGAAACCACTCTGGTATCTTTGCCAAGAAAACCCCAAAAAGGGTCATGAAGAGTCAGACAGGACTGAAACAACTAAACAAACACCATGAGAATTTAGGTTTCTGGACTTGAGCTCCATAAACCTTTCTCTACAACCCTTATCTCCAACAGCTCATGAGTTCCTCCCTCAGACTGAATGAAGCTGAAGGTGGAAAAACACTTACTGATGGTGAGATAAATGTAGAGGAAAGAACTGGACAAACTATGAGAATTAGAAGTCCTGGGCAGTAACTGACAGAATACTAACTTAGTAATATTAACTGGCTCTTATGTAGCTAATATTTGCTATGTGCCCCAGACCCCTCAGCCCACACACACTCACATACACACAGACACACACACAGACACACACACACTCACATACACACAGACACAGACACACACAAAGACACACACTCACACACACAGACATACACACTCACATACACACAGACACACCGACACACACACATACACAGACACACACACATTCACACACACATACACACACTCACACACAAAGACACACACTCACATACACACACACACAAAGACACACACTCACATACACACAGACATACACACTCACATACACACAGACACACACACATACACGTACACACACATTCACAGACACACACACATACACAGACACAGACACACACACAGACACACACACACAAAGACACACACAGACATACACACTCACATACACACAGACACACCGACACACACACATACACATTCACACAGACACATTCACACACACATACACACATACACACTCACACACAAAGACACACACTCACATACACACAGACACACACACATACACAGACACACACACATTCACACAGACACATTCACACACACATACACACAGACACACACACAAAGACACACACACTCACATACACACTCACATACACACAGACACACACATACACATACACACACATTCACAGACACACACAGACACACACATACACAGACACACACACATTCACACAGACACACACAGACACACACACATTCACACAGACACATTCATACACACATACACACACAGACACACACACTCACATACACACAGACACACACACAGACACACACACTCACATGCACACAGACACACACACAGACACACAGACACAGACACACTCACACACACAGACACACTCACACACACACATTTTACAAATAGGAAAACGATGCTTAGAAAGGTCAATTGAGTTGGCCCTTGGTCACATGGGGCTGATCCATATCAGAGGCAGGGTGTGAGCCCAGGTCTTTTTGCCTCTAAAGCCTCTCTTCTTCCCACTGCACCTCAGCTATCTGGCTAGCTTTGTGAGGTGGCAGGTGTTAGCTGGGGCTCAGCGACTCTCATCATGGTTCTTCATCTAATAGCTAACATTTATGAGCTCTTACTACATAACAGGCACTGTTGCCAAGAACTTTACAAATCTTACTATCTCATTTCAGCATTACAACAACCCTAGAAGGTAGGTACTGTTATTATCCCCATTTTATAGATGAGGAAACTGAGGCAAATAGGGTTAAGTGACTTGCCCAGAGTCACACAGTTAGTAAGTGTGTGAATCTAAATCTGATATTGGGTCTTCCTGACTCCAGACCCAGTGCTCTAGCCACCTCACCCGGAGCTACCTTCATCTGTTTATTGAATCAGATGATATAATTAGATTTATCTAAGAAGACCCAGCACAATGCACATTTCAGCTAAGGATCTGTTTAACTTTAAAAAAAAAAAGGTCCCTTCTCTTAGCTCCCCTGGGAGGGAGACCACTCCTCATGAGGCAGCTTGTAAAGTGCTTAGCACAGTGACCTATAATAAATGCTTATTCTCTACCCCCCATAGAGAGTGGGCCAGTTGAGGCTGAGGATTCTACATTTCCAGGGGAAGCTGGTCATCCTCAGGCCTCGGAACACTCTTTGATGGTCCCTTGGGGAGCAGTAAAAGGGGCAGATCTCTTTTGCCATTTATAAATAAGTTGGGGATTTTTTTTTTTTTGTCTGTAGAAGAGAAAACTTGGGGAATGAGTAGGGAGAGGTATTTGAAAGGCTCATATGGAAGAGGAATTAGGCTTGTTCTCTTTGACCCCAGAGGGCAGAGCTGGGGGTACTGGAGGAAAGCTTCAAAGAAGCCAATATAGGCCTCACTTAATGAAAAACTTCCTAAGATTTGGAGCTGTCCCAGAGCAGAAAAGACTCTACCAGGAGGTGCTGGGTTCCCCCTCCTCAGAGCGCCTCAAGCAGGATCTGGATGGTCACTTGTAAAGTCAGTTTAAATGGGCATCCCTTAAGGGTGTGATTGGCCCAGATGGCCACTAAGCACCCTCCCGACTGAAATTCTTCGAAAGAAATACCAGAATGGTTCTGATTTGCTATCATTAGTGCACATGGGAGATGTGCTGTCTGAGCTATGCAAGCAGGGATTGGTGCTACTGAGCTATCTGGATTCTCTCATCCTGGATACTTTGTGAACAGAAGCATCAACTTGTGAAAAAAGGTTATCTGTCCTGTTAATGACTGGAAGACTGCTGAGAGGTGGAGGACACAATGTAGCATACTTTTCAAGAGGCAATTACTGTATCAGACTTGTTTGCCTCCCCCCCTCCCCTGCCACTTTGGATACAAGGGAAAGTTTACTTGAGAGGGGTGGATGGATAGATGGAGGTAGGTATTTCCAGAAATGATGATGAGGTAAAAAGAAAAGGAATTAGTACAAATTAAAACAGCAACAGCAACAACAACCTGGCTGTCATTTTGTTTGTGCCTCTAGGGCTGGAGTCAAGGCTCTGTCTAGGGTTAGGTCAAAGCCTAAGGTCCCTTTATTCCTCCCTCTCTCCCTCCCTCCCTCCCTCCCTTCTTCCCTCCCTCCCTCCCTGCCTCCTTCCCTCTTTCCTTCCTTCCTTCCTTCCTTCCTTCCTTCCTTCCTTCCTTCCTTCCTTCCTTCCTTCCTTCTCTTCCTTGGCTTTCTAGACATAATTCTAATCATTCCCATTTGTGCAGTCTATGCTCCAGCTAAACAGCATTCCATCTCCTGCCTTCCTACCTTTCCATAGGCTGTGCCCCCCACCCCATGCCTTCTCTCTTTACTTTCCTTCACAGCTTAGCTTAACTCTTACTTCTTACAGGAAGCCTTTCTTGATCCCCTCCCCTTACCCTCTTCCATCTATTCTCAGCCTCATCGAATTATCTATTATTTATTTATCTGTTTATATGTTGCCTATTTTTCCTTTTTTGGGGGGTGGGGGATGTCTTTGTATCCCCAGCACTTATTTTCATGGGATTCAATTGGATGAATTCATTAAACAAACACTTAGCACCAGGGCCAGAGCTCTTAGTCTGTGGCCAGGGCTCAGTGTGGGACCCAAAGACATTGTTTTTCATTGTGTGAAGCCAACTTGTCCTTGTCCAGGGATTGCAACCATGACTATGGCCTCAGTTCTCACATATTGCCACTGAAGGAAGCTGTTTGGTGTATGGTTAATTGTGACTTATTTTCTACCCTTTCCCCCCTCCTCACTGGTTCAAAACAGTGTTGGGTGGTCAACTCTTCCCACCCATGTACAAGCTTGCCTCCTCCTCACTGCGACAGGCCCTGGATTTAGTCACAGAGTTTCTGGTCACTAATCTTTTTCCTAACACCTGTGCAATCTAGAGCAAGTCAGAACCTCTCCCAGGTCTCACCTTCCTCATGTATAAAATTATTTTAGGGGTCTCTTCTAGTCAGTCCAAGCCAACCCAATCCAACAAACACTTCTGAAGTATCTATGTGGTAAAACCCACTGCCAAACTCCATTCATCTGACAAAGAGGTTTCCTAAATCCCAGGCCCGATCACATTATACCTCAACCACCTCCTGGGGCTCCCTATTGCTCCAGGATGGAATTGTTATTTAAAGCTCTTGGTAACATGGTCCCTCCCTACCTCTCCAGTCTTCTTACACTTTATTTATTCCCCTCTTTGCAATTTGTCTTCTAGCTTTACTGACCCTTTACTGACCTTATTCTGCACACATGATGCTCCATCTCCTACCTCAAGACCTTTGTATTAGCTGTGCCCCATGCTTGAAATGTACTTCTTCCTCATCTTGCCTCTTGAAATCCCTGCTTTCCTTTAGGATTCCATTCAAGTACCATGTTCTATATGAGGCCTTTTCTGGTCCCTGGGTTACCTGTTGATTTCTGGCATAAGCAAGTACTTCCCCCGCCAAGCATAAGCATCTTGTCTACACTTATTTGTATTTGTAATTCTGGATGAGAACAAAATGCTCCTTGAGAACCTGAGCTCCCAGAGGGAAGGAACTTTTTGGCTTTTATCTTTGCATCTCTTTGTATCACTCAGGCAGTACTTAGAATACCTAAGGTGCCTAAGAAAGTGTTTGTGGATTGATTGATTTCCAAAGCCAAGTTGAGGATTTTGTATTTTCCCTAAAGGCTATCAGGAGCTCCAAAGGGATCTTGAGGAGGGGATGGATCAAAGTTGGGCTTTATGATGCACCCTTCTCCCCACCCACTAAGGGTGAGCACAGATGTTCATGGGGTAGGATTCTAGACAAGGTGATTGGACTGTAGTGTATCTCCCTTCCCTAAAAGTCTCCCAGCAAACGGAGCTGGGTGGCCACTCTAGGGGTTATTGATGGGGTTTTTGGACTAGACAGTCTCTCACTGTGATATTCTGTGTCTCCTACCTCTTCTGTCTCATCTCTGTTTATGACAGTGATCAGAGATTACATCGTCTAGACTTCTTTCCTGAACTTATCCTGGGAAGCTAGGATGACCCTGGATTCAGGAAGACCAGAGTTCAAATCCTGCCTCAGAAACTTACTAGCTAGGCAAGTCACAGAACCTCTGTTAGCCTCAGTTTTGCCAGCTGTAAAATGAGGTAATAACAGCACCTTCCTCCCAGGATTGTTGTGAGAATCAAATGAGCTAATGCTTATAAATTCCTCTGTGAGACTTAAAGCACTGTACTTCATGCTGGAAATACAAAGATGGAAATGGGCATAGTCCCTTACATTTAAATGGGTGGATGAAATATGTAGACAATTATGTGTGCTGTGGAGAAAATGCTATTTAATTCTACTAGATGCCAGTTACTTGAATCCCTTTTACCCAATAGGATCTAAGCTCCTTGAGGCCAAAAAACCCCAAACCATCTCTACCTTCACAAAGATGACATTTTAAAAAAGTTATGGCTATTTGAAATTTTATAACATCTTTATTTCTCAATATTTATCTCCTGACTCTTCTTCCTCGAGAGCCACCCTTATAATAAAGAAGAAAAAATATCCTCAGCAAAACTAACCACACATCCACAGAATCCAATATATACAATAGTTCACACCCACACCCACCTCTTCAAGGGAAGGAGGGAGGCACATATTCATGAATATGTATTATATTCTTATGTCTTACGTAGTAAAAGTAGTCAGAATGGCTTGAGAGGTTCAAAGAGGAAGCGATTACTTCTGGTGAAGGGTGAGGGTAGAGGAAGCAGAGGGGCATCAGGTAGATGTCCCCAGAGCCTTACTAACAGTTCATGTCCTAAGTCCCTCCCAGCTCTGACATCCTGTGTTCTAAGGGCCTTCCCAGTCCTGACATCCTGTGTTCTAAGGGCCTTCCCAGTCCTGACATCCTGTGTTCTAAGAACCCTCCCAGCTCTGACACTGTGTTCTAAAGGGCCCTTCCAGCTCTGACATCCTGTATTCTAAGGCCCCTCCTAGCTCTGACATCCTGTGTTCTAAGGCCCCTCCCAGCTCTAATCTCCCCCCCATTTCTGACTTTTTGTCCTCTAAGGATCCTTCTGTCTTATTCTGCATTCTTTGGTCTTATCCAGTTCTGACATTCTGCCCTCTAAGAAGGTGGTGGTGGGAGGTAAGAGACCAGCTACTTTCCTTCCCTCCCTGTTGCCATGGCCAAAGGCAGCCACCAGCACATTGGGCATTGTGGGGCGACAGGCAGCTGTGGGGGGCACTCAGGCTGGGCCCAAATTCAATTTCAAAGTTCAATGGGTCGAACAAGTCAGTCTCTGTCTTGGCCTTGGCCTCGGCCTCGCTGGCTGAACAGCTTCCAACCGGGCCACAGAGCTGGTGGCTGTTGGGAGGAGGGGGGAGGGGAGCCTCAGTGCTGCCACGAGGGGGGCGGGGGCACCAAGCGAGTGAAAAATGTCACAGCAAATTACTCTTGACAGAGTTAATATCTGCACCTCATCGCCATAATGACATGTAAATAAACAGTGAGTCTCACTCAGCTGGAGACTCCTCGGTGAGGACAGATGCTACGAACCACCAGCTGGGGACCTCAAGCTCAGGGCTGCTGGGGGGGGGGGCATTCTTCCTCTCTTTCTCCTTCCTTCTTAGATTCTCCCTCCTCCAGTCTCTTCTCCCCAAATCATTCCTGCTTGCAGTGGCCAAGGGGAACAGAGTTTCTCTGACCTTTGGAAGGTCATATGGAAGATGGAGCAAAAGAGGGGGTGAGGGGCGATATGGGCCCAAATCCAGATGTTTGAGTCCCTTGATGCTGTGCATTGTGATGTTGGGAAAGGTCCTCCCCCCTTCCAGGTCCCATCCAGCTGTGTAGCCTCTAGGAAGAACAGCACCAGATTCCCTCCTTTCCCCTACCTCCTGAGGAGTTTAGGGCAGGAGGAACTTCCTCCTACCTGAGTGCTATTTCCAGTCAATCTGGAGAATATGAACAGACACTGTTATTTGTGGTACACCTAGCAAACATAACTGGAGACCTGGGATCTTCCATCCTGATAGAAATGAAGGTGGAAACCTCCCAGTCCTTCTCCGCTTGTGTTCCCTGTTTGACATAGAGGAGATAGGAGGCAAGAAAGGGGCAGTGATTTGTCTGATGCCCCGAAGCACATCAGGACAGAGGTGCAAGCGTGCAAGCAGACCATCAGTGTTTTTGAGGGTCTTCGCTTCCAGCCCTCTCCCTGTAACAATTCTGCACCCAGGCCTGGAGTGAGCCAAGGATCTCTCTCCTCAGTCACGGACCCCTGCAGCTATTTTTTTTTCTTTTTTTACAGATGGAACAACTGAGACAGTTTGAGGCTAGAAACCCCATACTTCACAAATCTGGTTAAGTTCTAGACTCCAAAGTTCCTGTGTTCAAACCCCTCTTCAGTTTACAAGAATCAGAGAATTTTGGGGTTGGAAGAGAACCAGATTGAAATGTAATTGGGAAATACTTAAGAAAATAAACAAAACCACAACAAAACATAGATAATATTACATTTTAAGACTAAATCAATATGTGACCTGCAGGGATTCTTACTAGGGATTAGTGGTCCAGGTTTTTATTTGAGTTTGACACTACTGCAGAATGTCAGGGTTGGGAGAAGTCTCAGAACATGGAATGTTAGGCCTGGCCAGAACTGAGAACACAGACTGTCAGAACTGGGAGAGTCCTTAGAACACAGGATGTCAGAGCTGGGAGGGAGCTTAGAACACAGGATGTCAGAGCTGGGAGGGAGCTTAGAACACAGGATGTCAGAGCTGGGAGGGAGCTTAGAACACAGACTGTCAGAACTGGGAGAGTCCTTAGAACACAGGATGTCAGAGCTGGGAGGGAGCTTAGAACACAGGATGTCAGAGCTGGGAGGGAGCTTAGAACACAGACTGTCAGAACTGGGAGAGTCCTTAGAACACAGGATGTCAGAGCTGGGAGGGAGCTTAGAACACAGGATGTCAGAGCTGGGAGGGAGCTTAGAACACAGAATACTGGACTTAGAAGGGAAATTAGAGCGGTGAACTTCAGAGCTGAAGAGAACTGAGAAGCTATCAAGTCAATCCCTTCATTTTACTGATGGGGAAACTGAGACCAGAAAGAAGAAATGCCCTTCCCCCATGGCAGTTTTGTTTCTGAGCCTCAGCTGGATTCTGTACCCACCTCCTTCTAGACCAAGAGGCACCCCCAGCCCATCCCCACTCTAGTTGCTAAAATCCCTTGAGAGGGGGCGGGGCAGGGACCTCCTGGCTAGGGCCTGGCAAAGCCCTGGTTCACCCAGAACAGGGCAGCAAACGTAGCTCCATTCTTCAGGAAACAAACATCTTCTTTAGCTCGGCCCCCTCGTCAGACACCTTCTTGTTTAGCTCAACGACTAATCCACTTATCTCGGATAAAGCCGCCAGTGAATCCCCCGTTTGATAAAGGCAGCCACAAAATTAGCAAAAATTTGCCCAGGGCTCCGACACACGGAACAAACAAGAGGATGAGCTGGAAAGGGGGGAGAAGGATTTCTCTTTTTTCTGTCCCAGGTCCCCGGGAAAGATGGAAGGAAGATAGCTGCTGTCTCTTTAACTCACTGGCTTTGGGGAATATGATTTCCGGGTGGATTAGAGCCCTGTTGGAGGCGGGTGGAAAAGGGGTCCCTATTCTCTCTCCCCCACCCAGTCTCTTAACCCAACCTGAATGTGGATCCAGTCAAGCCATCCACAAAGAGTTAGAGAGAGGTCGTGGGAGGGCATCCTAACCTAGGGAGGCAGCAGGCTTCAGAACCGAAGGACAAGAGAGCTGGAAGGCCAGCCCCTTTGCTTGACAGAAGAAGTAACTGAAGTCACAGATGGGTTTAAGTGACTTGTCCAGGGTCACTCAGCTAGCTAGAGCTGAGAAATGAACCCAAATCTTACTACTACAAGTCTAAGTTCTTAACAACTGCACCACTGATTAGCTCTGCTCTACCACTTCTCTGGGCCTCGGTTTACTTAGTGTAAAAGAAAGGGGTTGGTCTTGGTGGTCTTTGAGAGCAGGTACTGTTGTCTTTGTTAATGCCTGGTATGTTGTAGGTGCTTAATAAATGCATGTTGTATGTGGCTAAAGTTTTGAAGTCCCTTCAACAATCAAATGTGGTTTAACCTTGGGCAAATAACTTCTCCTTTCTGGGGTGGAAGCCCCTGTAATATGAGGGATCTGGAATAAGATGGTCTCTATGGTCCCTTTCCACTTTGATACTCCATTTTCAAAGTTTCTGACATTCTGTGTTCTAAGGACCCTCTCATCATTAATTTTTGCACTAAGGTCTCTTTCAGCTCTAACATTCTGTGTTCTTTGTGGTCCCTCCTAGTTTTGATATTCTCTGTTTTAAGATCCCTCCCTACCCTGTCATTCCTTGTTCTAAGGGCCTTCCCAGCTCTGTCATTCTATGTTCTAAGGGTTCTCCCAGCTCTGATATTCTGGGTTCTAAGAGCTCTTCAAGCTCTGACATGTTGGGTTGTGGTCCCTCCCAGTTTTGACAGTTTCTGGTGAAACCTTTGGATCCTTTCTCAGAATAGCTTTTTTTTTGCTTTTTGGAGGGCAATTGGGGTTAAGTGACCCAAGGTCACACAGCTAGTTTTTTTGTTAAGTGTCTGAGGCTGGATTTGAACTCAGGTCCTCCTGACTCCAGGGCCAGTGCTCTATTCACTGTACCACCTAGCCACCCCATAGAATAGCTTTTAAATGAATAAAGTAAACTATATAAAATTACAGAGGAACTCAACCATACTGAAATAGTAAAATATTAAAACTCGCAGATTCTCTGCAATCTCTCCACTGACCCCTTAGTGGTCTGTGGACCCCAGGTTAAGAGTTCTAGTTGTAGGGTCTCATGCTGTTCTAACATTAGATGATGATGATAACAGCTGACATTTATAAATATAGGGCTTACTAACATTCTAGGCACTTTACAATTATTATCTCATTTATTCCTTACAACTACCTGGGAGGTAGTCCTATTACTATCCCTGAAGAAACTGACAAACAGAGGATAAGTGACTTGCCCAGGGTCACACAACTAGGCAGTATCTGAGGCTGGATTTGAACTCTGGTTTTCCATTCTGAGTTCCCCTCCAGATCTAACATTCTCTAGCTCTGAATTGATATAAACATATTATAGAGTCCTACTTCCATGACATCCAACCGATATCTACAACCAATAAGTCACAGAGATAGATATTCTAGGAATTGTGCATGGAGTCTGAAAGTGGGAGCCCTGGGTCACTACTTACTATGGGATCAGGTGCAATTTACTTAACTTCTTTGCTCCTCAGTGTGCTCATCTATAAAATGGGGCCAATAGCCACACTTCACAGAGCTTTTGTGGGGACAGCTGATAAAGGGCTCTAGGAATGAATTGTTAGTTGTTTGTATTCCTCCAACATTCCTTGGGTATGATGATAAGGATGGCTATTGTTGCTTGGGCTGCTGTCAAGCTTGCTCCAAACACCTCCAGGTCCTTTGTTGCTATGACTTTCACCCAGTGACAGGAAGGTCAACAGGTTTATAAATCCCACTGGGCAGATGAGAAAACAGAAGTCAGGACTGGGAAACTTGGCCAAGATCAGGCGGAACACCTGGGGGGAGGAGACTGGGAAGAGTCCTAAGAATAGTTCCCAAGTGTCCCAAATCCCAGCCTAACCCCTCCATTCAGGGCTTTCCCAGTCAAGGCTGGGGTAGCTGGGTGGGGGAGGGGGAGAAGTACTTAGGCCTAGGCAAGGAATTAATCACTGGGAAGCACCTGGCAGGTCGGCATCTGGAACTAAATAGAAGCACTTGGTGAAAAAGGGGACCTTTCACCTCTGGGTCTCTGGGCCCTTTAAGCCTCTGGGACCAACCACTCCATCCCCTGTCCCTCTTCCCTGGGATCAAGAACTCCCAGACTCCAGTTCCAGAACTTCCAAGTTCTCAGGGCTGGGTCCCAGGCCTCCCATTTAGGAGGCCCTCCAGACTAGGGTCCCTTTCAGGGACAAAGGCCTTATAGGCCCCATCGGCCCTTATATCTAAGTCCCCTCTGCCTCACCCTACACCACATGGGTTTAGCAGGGAGTAACAAATCCAAGAAGACAAGGGAGGGGGTAGACTGAAATGAGACCTGAGGGCAGGCTGGGTGCAAAGGCAGGAGGGGACAGTGTGGCCAGAGGGATAAGTAGGTTAATAGGCAATGAGCCTTGGAGTCCTTAGCCCAGCGCTTCAGAAAGTGGGTCCCCAGCTTCCCAGGCAGAACAATATTGGCTCCCAGGCCTCATTGGTAATGAAACTGGTGGGGTGGTAGGATATGGGGGTAAAGGGCAGGGCTGGACTCAGAGTCCAGAAGAGCCAAGTTCAAATTCCCATCTCCAATTCTCAGCTGGGAAAGTCACTTCTCTGTCTCAGTTTTCTCATCTATAAAATGGGAATACTAATTGTACCTAGCTCCTAGGGTTCTTGTGAAGATCAAATGAGATCATATTTGTAAAGTACATAACAAAGTGCCTGGTACATAATAAATGTTTATGTTTTTCCTTCCTGTCTGATATATATGTGTGTATGTATATTATATATATATATATATACATATATATATATATATACAAACACACACACATATATTTATTTCTTTACCTCCTCCTCTGTTAGAATGTAACTCTTTGAGGACTAGAACTCTCTTTTTCTTTATATTCCCAGTGCCTGGCACAGTGCTCGGTAGATAACAGGCTCTAAATAAATGTATATTGACTGACTGTTTGATTTTTATAAAAGCTTACATTTATATAACAGTTTAAAGTTTAAAACCCCTTCTTCACCAGTGTCTCATTTGATTCTGACATCAATCCTATGGAGTCCATACTACATTTAGCATACTTTTTTTTTTTTTAGCATATTTTAAATTAAGTAACCACTACATCTAAAGCAGCTAAGCAGTTCAGTCGATAGAGAATCAGATGAGGATTCAGGAAAACTCATCTTCCTGAATTCAAATATGACTCCAGATACTTACTAGCTGTGTGACCCTGGGCAAGTCACTTGACCCCATTTGCTCATTTGCTCACTTAACCCTGTCAGTTTCCTCATCTGTCAAATGAGCTGGAGAAGGAAATGGAAACCACTCCAGTGTCTTTGCCAAGAAAATGGGGCCGTGAAGAGTTGGATATGATTGAAAAACAATTAAACAACAACAACACGTCTAAAGCAATATGTTAAGGTCTGAGGGTACCAAGGGGAAAGAAGAGAAAGAAAGAAAGAAAGAAAGAAAGAAAGAAAGAAAGAAAGAAAGAAAGAAAGAAAGAAAGAGAGAAAGAAAGAAAGAAAGAAAGAAAGAAAGAAAGAAAGAAAGAAAGGAAGAAAGGAAGGAAGGAAGGAAGGAAGGAAGGAAGGAAGGAAGGAAGGAAGGATAAAAGAAAGGAAGAAAGAAAGGAAGGAAGGAAGGAAGAAAGAAAGAAAAAGAAAAGCAAGAAAGAAAGGAAAGAAGGAAGAAAGAGAAAGAAAGGAAGGAAGGAAGAAAAAGAAAGGAAGACAAAAAGAAAGAGAGAAAGAGAAAAGACTTCCACTTTTCAAGACACATTTTCCTTAGAATGACATCACATTTAAGCATCAGTAAATTAGATATTCTTGGTGGAAGGAGGGAACACTAATAATTGGGGAGATCAGGAAAGGCTTTCTGTGAGAAATGGCACCTGAGTTGAGCCCCAAAGGAAGCTAGGGATACTGAGGCAGAGGTGAAGAGGCAGTGTATTCCAGGCAAGAGGGGACAGTCTGTAGCAAACACTTGGAGGTGAGAGATGGAATGCTGAGTTGGGAGAACACTTAAGTGGGCCAAATTGGATGAAATATATAGAAAAATATTGAAGGGGAGTAATATGAAATAACTCTAGAAAAATAGTCAGGAAAAGGATTCTGAAGGAT